>JAGFNQ010008358.1:27375-120844 GCA_024364735.1 Boesenbergia rotunda | reverse complement strand
GCATCAAGTATGGAAAAGATAAATTATGTGATGCGTGTCAAATGGGTAAGCAAACAAAATCTGCACATAAAGGTAAAAGCGCTGTAAGTACTTCCAATGCATTAGATTTACTTCACATGGATCTATTTGATTGTAGTACCATTATATCATTGAATGGAAGTAGATATTTCTTTGTTATCATTGATGATTTCACTAGATACACATGGACCTACTTTTTGAAATATAAGGACCAAACCTTAGATATTTTCATTTCTTTTTGTAGAAGAGTTGAAAATGAGAAATCATTAACAATTAAGACAATTAGAAGTGATCATGGAGATGAATTTCAAAATCAAAAGTTTTTAGAATTTTGCCAAGATAAGGGTTATAGACATGAGTTCTCTACTCCTAGAACACCACAACAAAATGGTGTTGTAGAGAGGAAGAATCGTGTACTTTAAGAGGCTGCACGAAGCATGCTCAATGAGTACTCACTCCCGAGTTACTTATGGGTCGAAGCTGTAAATACAGCGTGCTATGTGCAAAACAGAGTCCTGATTCATAGATTTTTAGGAAAGACTCCCCATGAACTTTGGTTTGGAAAACCACCTACGGTTAAACATCTTAGGGTGTTTGGTTATAAGGTGTTCATCCTAAACACCAAGGATCACCTTGGAAAGTTCACGGCAAAGGCTAATGAAGGGATACTAGTCGGGTACTCCCTCGTTAGTAAAGTCTACCGAGTCTACAACAAGAAAACTAGATTAGTTGAAGAGTCTTCTGATGTGGTTTTTGAAGAAATTCCGAAGTCAATTGACCAATCAGAAAATGCAGAAGGAGTTCAACTCGAACTAAGGAGACTTAGTTTGAATGAAATTCCAAGTGTTGTTGATGGTGATGAGTCGGATGACGGTGAGCCTAGACAACTCATTGATCAGCCGGATCCTGAGGCTGAACCTGTGTCTAGTGAACCCGTTCAAGAAGCACCACCAACACCAAGGCAAACTAGACTAGCCTCTAGTCATCCCCAAGAACAAATTGTTGGAGACATCCATCAAGGGGTTAGGACTAGATCATTCTTCCGGAATGAGGCTAATGAAGTTGCTCTAATTTTCGAAATTGAACCTAGAAAAATTGATGAAGCATTAAATGATCCCGATTGGATTATCGCGATGCAAGATGAACTAGGTCAATTTGAAAGGAGTCAAGTTTGGGACTTAGTCCCTAGACCTAAGAAGACCACCATTATTGGAACCAAATGGGTCTTCAAGAACAAATTGAACCACAAGGGAGAAATCATTAGAAACAAGGCACGCTTGGTAGCCAAAGGCTACAGTCAAGTTGAAGGCCTTGATTATGATGAGACTTATGCTCCCGTGGCACGATTAGAGTCCATCCGATTGATGCTTGCATTTGCAGCACATCGTGGCTTTAAATTATTTCAAATGGACGTCAAATCGGCCTTCCTAAATGGTTTGATTAGGGAAGAGGTCCATGTCGAACAACCTCCGGGGTTTGAGAGTACCGAATATCCAAACCACGTGTTCAAGCTCAAAAATGCACTTTATGACCTTAAACAAGCACCCCGGGCTTGGTATGAGCGGTTGTCGACATTCTTGATTGAAAAGGGCTTCGTTAGAGGTCAAATAGATCCTACACTGTTTCTACGACGAGATGGTGAGAATATATTTGTAGCCCAAGTATATGTCGATGACATAATTTGTGGCTCAAACAATAAGGGCTATTTAAATGAGTTCATTGGACACATGGAGAGTGAGTTTGAAATGAGTCTAGTGGGAGAGTTGACTTTCTTCCTTGGACTTGAAATCAAGCAAACTCGCGATGGTATCCATGTGCACCAATCAAAGTATACACATGAAATGCTTCGAAAATTCAATATGAGTGATTCGAAAGAGGTAACCACTCCCATGGCTACAAACACGAGATTAGACAATGATGAGAGTGGTAAACCTGTTGATCTAACTCAATATCGAAGCATGATAGGTAGTTTGCTATACCTCACAGCCAGCCGACCAGATATACTATTTGCTGTAGGTATGTGCGCTAGATATCAAGTCTGTGCCAAGGAATCTCACCTAATTGCTGTTAAGCGAATTTTGAGATATCTCAAGTGCACAATTGGTGTAGGTCTTTGGTATCCCCGTACCGAATCTTTTGATTTGATGGGCTATACGCATTCCGACTACGCTGGATGTAAGTTGGACCGGAAAAGCACTAGCGGGGGCTGCCAATTCTTAGGTTCGTCCTCAGTAAGTTGGTCGAGTCGGAAGCAACATTGTGTTGCTCTTTCCACTACCGAGGTAGAATATATCGCCATGGGAGAGAGTGTATCACAATTGTTGTGGATGATTCACACTTTAGAGGACTATGGATTGAGTTACAAGGGTGTGCAAGTGTTATGTGATAACATTAGCACAATTAACTTAACCAAGAATCCGGTCCATCATTCTAGGACAAAACATATTGAAGTAAGACACCACTTCATTAGGGATCATGTAGCTAGGGGGAACATCATACTCTCACATGTAGAGTCAAAGTCAAACCTAGCTGACATTTTCACTAAACCACTTTCCGAAAATGAATTTAGCTTTCTAAGACGGGAATTGGGAATGTGTCGCACTTCATAGTCTTTCTATTTGCACTCAAACTCTCCATGATTATTTCAAATTGTTGGGAACAATTGGGTCACTTTGGGAACATCTCACACAAACTATAAGGTTTAACAAAATATTTTTGTTTGCTAGATATGGGGTGAGATGTTAGGTTCAACTCAATTTCTCAAAATGTCATTGCATCCCTTGAGGAATTAAGTTGACGAGATAATAATCACGGTGGTGACCAAGTATGGGGAAAACCATTGCATAACATATGTGTATATGGCTCCATGATCATACTTGGACATTCCAATCAAGGCAACTTGATTGGAAACTTGAATTTGGAATCAAAACTTGGTTGAATTTGCTTGATTGATTGTTGATTGAGTTTGACTTCATTTAGATGGATCAAAGTGATTGTTGAACCTATAGGGACTTCTGATTCTTGTTCAGGGATCAATTCTAGTCATGGAATAATATCCAAGTTTGACACAGTCCATCAAATATCATTTGAAAAATTCAGAAGTTCTGAAACTGAACATTTCAGTTCGTATCAGGAACTCTGATCGGTCACCGGACCGATCAGGCATAGGGCTGATCGGTCGCTAGACCGATCTGGCTTCTTCCTGTAGTGTTCGGTCCACAGACCGATCGGCGAGGCAAGCCGTGATCTTCCGGAATTTGACTAAGAGTACTGAGCTAGCCTGGATCGGTCTCCGGACCGATCTGGCACCCTTGGGGATCGGTCCACAGACCGATCAGGGAGCTCAGAGGTTTCTCTCTGGACCCTACTTGTTGGTGCAATCTTGGTTAGGTCAAGGTTGACCTAGATTGACTAAGCTTGGGTGAGCTTAGGTCTAATAAGCTTGGTAAGCTTATGGTATGGTCATATGTTTCGATGTTTGATAATAATGTTTGAGTGGTCATGATGTGTGAGTCAAGTGGGTCAAGGTTGATTGGAGGCTTGACTAGGGCACACCTAGTGGGACTAGGTGAAGTCCAGGTAGATCAGGGAGATCGTACGCTGGCATGAGAAAAGACCTAGTGGGACTAGGTGAAGTCCAGGTGGATCGGAGGGATCGCACACTGGCATCGGATTAGGCCTAGTGGGACTAGGTGAAGTCCAGGTGGATCGGGGGGATCGCACGCTGGCATCAGATTAGGCCTAGTGGGACTAGGTGAAGTCCAGATGGATCGGGGAGATCGCATGCTGGCAAGGTGGAAGTCTACCGAGAGACTGGACCTAACTCGAGGGTTAGGCGAACCTGGTGGGGAATCAGGTTAAGTCCTAGTTGGGAACTAGGCAGAAGAAATCCAAGTTGATCAAAGGGGTTGACCGGACACTTAGTAGGGGATCCTAGACTTGTGGAAACAAGTTAGGTTGGACTCAATCGATTGGGTAATCGATTGGGTGAATCGATCAGTGGATCGATTAAGGAAGTTTGCGCGAGAGGACAGAGGGTGGCTGAATCGATTGGGTAATCGATTCAGCCTTTCCTTAATCGATTGGTCAATCGATTAAGGTGTCTCTTGATCGATTGGGGTAATCGATCACAGAGTTTGCGTGAGAGAACAGAGAAGCTCTGAATCGATTGGGTAATCGATTTAGGGCACGGGTAATCGATTGGCTAATCGATTACAGTTCGAAAACTAGCCGTTGAACGGCTAAATCCTACGTGGTAATCGATTGGGTAATCGATTACCAAACCCTAGGCGTCGGGTATAAGGACTTTCGCGCAGGTTTGAGTTGAAAGAACTTCTCCTCTTCTTCTCCAACTTCATTGCCATTTCGAAGGAAGTCTTGGAGCTTAGTGCTGCTGCATTTCCAAGGTCCAAGAGGTAATCACAAGCTTGAAGATAGCAAGGAAAGCAAAGTGTGAGCTTATTTGTAAATCTTGTAAGATTTTATCTTGTATTTGCTTTGTTCTTGTTGTATCTTTGTAACAAGCTTGTAAGAGGTTTCTCCACCTCAAGAAGGAGACTTTCATAGTGCATGAGAGTGTGAGGAGAGTGGATCCTTGGATTAGTCACCCGACCGGGGTGGATACCAAGTAAATCCTTGTGTTAGCGATTGCTTGAAGTCTTCCGCCGTGACAAATTTTCTACAAGCGAATCGAATCTAATCACCCCCCTCTAGCTCGCCAATCGGTCCCAACAAGTGGTATCAGAGTAAGGTTGCTCTGCTTTGGACTCATCGCCAAGAGGGCAAGAGCTAGAGGAAGAAGAAAAAGTTAGAAGAAACCCTAATTTCAAGAAGTCATCATCAAAAGGGTTCAACTTCAAAAATGGAGTTTGGCTATGACACAAGGGCACCTCCACCATTCGACAAGTCAAATTTCAATCTTTGGAAGTCAAAGATTGAAAATTATTTCATGATGGAGATAGAGCAATGGTTTGCTCTAATGGAGGGTTTTGAAGCTCCAACAAGCTCAAAAGGAAAGCTCCTCAAGAAAAGCAAATGGAATGAGGAGCAAATCAAGAGATGCGAGGCCAACTACAAAGTGACCAAACTATTGGTCAATCTTTTGCCAAGCACTATCTTGGACAAGATTGGAGAATTTCAAGACGCCAAAGAGCTATGGAGCAAATTGGCAATACTTCATGAAGTTCCCTCCACTCTACCAAATCAAGACAAATTCGAAGAGGGAAATTCATCAAGTGAAGAAGACTCGGAAGTTGAGAGGTGCTCAACATCCAAGGATGAAGCTCAAGAAGCCTCCACCTCAAGGGTTGAAGAGGAGCAAAATTTGACATTGACGCCGAAACAAGAAAAGGTTTCAACATCATCCGAGGTCAATGGAGAAGAAGAAGAAGTCTCCACCTCTAGGATTGAGAGGGAGCAAAGGTCATTGACTCCGGAAAAAGAAGAAGTATCTACTTCCGGATCGAGTGAAGAGTCATGTGCCACCCCTACAAGCAAAGGTATAAACATTTCAATTTGTAAAAATAAAGATCACATCATTTGCTTTGAGTGTAGGGAAAGAGGACACTACAAGAGTAAGTGTCCAAAATTGGTCAAAAAGAAGGTGCAAATGGCACCCAAGACCAAGAAGAAGGATAAGAAGCACATTGTGTGCTTCTCGTGCAAAGAAAAGTGACATTATCGAAATCAATGTCCAAAGGGGAAGAAACCGACCAAGGCTAAAAGGAGGAGCTCAAGTCAAGGGGGAGCCTCCAAGAATAACACTAAGGTATCATTAGGTAATGGTACTTATTTAAATCATGATAATATGCATGCTAGAAATAATTATTATCATTTTAATGCTATTTATCATGAAAATAGGAGGTATGAGAAACCAAAGGAAAAATATAGAGTCTTTCATGCTAGGTCTACCACAACCAAGGATAGGGAAGATTTTAGATCATCTAAGGATAGACCTACCCAATCCAAGGTCAAAAAGAAAAATTACCAAGGCTATATTAGAAAACCAAGCCTTGAGGAGGTAATGATTGAAAATCAAATTTTGAGGTCAAAACTTGATAAATTAGAAAAATCCCTCAAAAGAAGAGAAAATCTATTTAAGGGATCTAAGGATCAAAACCTAGATTTAGGAAATCAAGGACCCTCTAGGAGCAAGAAAGGTTTGGGATACAAACCTAAAACTAAGGATGATGGTCCATCCTATCATAGAGTTCCATATAGATATGGAACTCAATCTAGGTCTAGAAGTCAAGTCAAGGCCACAAGGGAAGCTATCCCTAGGGTTGACCAAGACAAGACAAAGGTGACTAAGGCTTCCGAAAAGCCTAGAAGAGTCACTAGGAAGGTATCAAGGGAAGTTATCCCTAGTGAATACCTAGAACACCCAAGGAGCACCAATAGGTTTTGGGTTCCTAAGAGTGTGTTCGCCACACCCTAGATAGGTCTAGGGAGTGTCAACTTTAATTGGAAGGGTAGTTAACCCAACCTTGATGTAGTTAGCACTTTGGGACATTTTCAAGGAATTATTATCCTTGAAAATGAAGGATTCATTTATTTACTCTAGAAGGAGCAAATATGTGCCAAACTATCTTTTTGGAAGATTGAACTTAATAAAAAGTTGACACAACTAGGTTAGAATCCATAGATAGGCCAAGTTGGGGGGTTTTTGGCACTATCTTGGAAATTAGGGGCTAATTTAGGAGTATCAATGGCTTAGCGATGAGTTATTGATACTTAGATAGGAAATCTAGGTATTTCCTTTTGTGCTATTATGCCATGTTTTGTATGCCCTATCACATGTCATGACATCATGTTTCATCATTCATATTTATTATGAAAATATTACAAGTCATGTCATACATGCATCATTTAGCTATAATTTCTTTTGAAAAATCTAATATGATGCATGTCATAGTCATAATTATGCATAAATTTGATTTTTATTGAAATTAAGGACATAGGCATTAATTGACATCCTAGGTGGATGATCAAAGTTTATAATGCCTAGATAGAAATGCATGAACCCTTAGTTTAGGGAGAACACGACGTTCACATCTCACTAAGATCATAAGTTGACTTGTGTGTGTTTTTAAGACACATTAGAAACAAGTGAGATGTTAGGGTGATGAACAAAACTCAAGGTGTTGATAAAGTGCATCAAATTGAGTTTTAGGTTCATCAAAACAAGAATTTAAATGAACTCCAATCATTAGGAAAGCTAATGTACAAGTCATGTGTATTTAGCCCAAGGAACATGGTTCGAAATTGTTTTTGAAAAACATTTTAAAAACTATCTTGGAAAACCTTGGTGAAGACTATCTTTTGATAGTACTCATCATTAATGAATTCGATACAAAACAATGAAAAATATTGAAGTATTTCAATGCCTTCAAATTTTGTGTCAATCTTTGAAAAAGGAGGTTATTTTCTTAGAAAATTATTTTTCCTTGATAGTATATGGTATAAATAATGTCTACACAAAATTTTAGGATTTTTGGAATTTTGTAGAATTATTTAGGAGTTTCTGAAATTCGAATCTGAAATTGTTTTCAGAAATTAGAAACTCCCAATCGATCGGGTGATCGATTACCCCAAAAGCCAATCGATTGGGACATAAGTCAATCGATTGGTAGACTTTTTTTGCGAGCACAGAAGCTCGTGTAGTCGATCTGTTGATCGATTACCGTGAGCCATAATCGATCAGTTGATCGATTAAGGCAGGTCGTAATCGATTGGTTCCCAACGTCAATCGATTGGTGAGACTGAAACTGTCAGTTTTCAGTCCATTAACCCATTTTTGAGTAACCTACCAATCCCTAACCCCTTGAAATACTTTTATAAGTATATTTGGGTAAATTTCATTGTGAAATCAAAAAGGGGAAATGGTTTGGTGAACATTTAAGGGTTAAGGAGAGATTTTGATTCAAGTCTTGAATCTCAAAATCTCAAAACCTCAAGTTGAGTTTTTCTAAAGGTTTAGGAACTCAAAATCATTGTTGGTGCAATGATAGAGGTTTAGAGCATGTTTTGAGGAGGAGGTCTTCCTTAACAACATGTGCTTGAATTTTTATTTTTGGAATAAGTGAATGAATGAAGATTGGGAATCTTCATGAGTGCTCGAGGTTGAGCATCGGTTCAATGAAAAGTATGGGATTTTCATTGGGTATATCTTTGACCATATAGACTCTCAGGGAGAGTGTTTGATGTGTGTCAAAGGGGGAGAAAATTGAAAGGCTAATAGGGATTAGTCTTTCTTAAACATATTGTCAAACATCAAAAAGGGGGAGATTGTTGGTGCAATCTTGGTTAGGTCAAGGTTGACCTAGATTGACTAAGCTTGGGTGAGCTTAGGTCTAATAAGCTTGGTAAGCTTATGGTATGGTCGTATGTTTCGATGTTTGATAATAATGTTTGATGTGTGTCAAAGGGGGAGAAAATTGAAAGGCTAATAGGGATTAGTCTTTCTTAAACATATTGTCAAACATCAAAAAGGGGGAGATTGTTGGTGCAATCTTGGTTAGGTCAAGGTTGACCTAGATTGACTAAGCTTGGGTGAGCTTAGGTCTAATAAGCTTGGTAAGCTTATGGTATGGTCGTATGTTTCGATGTTTGATAATAATGTTTGAGTGGTCATGATGTGTGAGTCAAGTGGGTCAAGGTTGATTGGAGGCTTGACTAGGGCACACCTAGTGGGACTAGGTGAAGTCCAGGTAGATCGGGGAGATCGTACGCTGGCATGAGAAAAGACCTAGTGGGACTAGGCACACCTAGTGGGACTAGGTGAAGTCCAGGTGGATCGGGGGAATCGCACGCTGGCATCGGATTAGGCCTAGTGGGACTAGGTGAAGTCCAGGTGGATCGGGGGGATCGCACGCTGGCATCGGATTAGGCCTAGTGGGACTAGGTGAAGTCCAGATGGATCGGGGAGATCGCACGCTGGCAAGGTGGAAGTCTACCGAGAGACTGGACCTAACTCGAGGGTTAGGCGAACCTGGTGGGGAATCAGGTTAAGTCCTAGTTGGGAACTAGGCAGAAGAAATCCAAGTTGGTCAAAGGGGTTGACCGGACACTTGGTAGGGGATCCTAGACTTGTGGAAACAAGTTAGGTTGGACTCAATCGATTGGATAATTGATTGGGTGAATCGATCAGTGGATCGATTAAGGAAGTTTGCGCGAGAGGACAGAGGGTGGCTGAATCGATTGGGTAATCGATTCAGCCTTTCCTTAATCGATTGGTCAATCGATTAAGGTGTCTCTTGATCGATTGGGGTAATCGATCACAGAGTTTGCGCGAGAGAACAGAGAAGCTCTGAATCGATTGGGTAATCGATTTAGGGCACGGGTAATCGATTGGCTAATCGATTACCGTTCGAAAACTAGCCGTTGAATGGCTAAATCCTACGTGGTAATCGATTGGGTAATCGATTACCAAACCCTAGGCGTCGGGTATAAGGACTTTCGCGCAGGTTTGAGTTGAAAGAACTTCTCCTCTTCTTCTCCAACTTCATTGTCATTTCGAAGGAAGTCTTGGAGCTTAGTGCTGCTGCATTTCCAAGGTCCAAGAGGCAATCACAAGCTTGAAGATAGCAAGGAAAACAAAGTGTGAGCTTATTTGTAAATCTTGTAAGATTTTATCTTGTATTTGCTTTGTTCTTGTTGTATCTTTGTAACAAGCTTGTAAGAGGTTTCTCCACCTCAAGAAGGAGACTTTCATAGTGCATGAGAGTGTGAGGAGAGTAGATCCTTGGATTAGTCACCCGACCGGGGTGGATACCAAGTAAATCCTTGTGTTAGCGATTGCTTGAAGTCTTCCGCCGCGACAAATCTTCTACAAGCGAATCGAAGCTAATCACCCCCCCTCTAGCTCGCCAATCGGTCCCAACACTACTGATCGTATCCTGATCGGTCACCCGACCGATCAGGAGCGCGTCAGATCGGTCATCCGACCGATCAGGACCAGGCCAGTCCGATCAGACTATAGCCTGATCGGTCTGGGTGCGATCAGATCGAACGGTGATCCGTTCAGATGCATTAAATTCTGGTTGGTGGACCGATCCACCAACCGATTAACTCTCTCCAAAACCTCGTTTTCCCAAACCCTAGCGCCGAAACACCCTCTTCTGCGCAACCTTGTGCGAGCGAGAGAGTTCTTGCGTCTCTCTTCTTCACGCGCGTGCGAGTTCTTGCGAAGGCTTCTACGGGCGTCGTCTCCTAACTGCAAGTTCTTGTGTGCTCGAAGTCTCCTTCTCCACCGCAAGTTCTTTCTCAGTCTTGCAATCCCTTCAAACAAACTTCAATGGCGCCTAAGTAAGCTTTGATTTCAGTTTTCTTTTCACAACAGCTCTTGGAATATATGTTTGTGAAGCTAACCAAGTTTTGTTCTTATTCTTGCTATTGTGCCGTGACTTACTTGTTGTTGTCGTGGACTTCCATTCCAACTAAATGATCAATTTTTCACCTCTTCACTATCCTACGTTTGATCTTGATCGAATCTATCTATCTTTTGATTGGGTCTCATCCTATAAATGAGCAATTCTTGCTTTGTCGTGATTCACCCTAATTGTATGATCAATCTTACCAAATGCATTAAATTTTATATCATGATCCATTCAACTCTTTAGAAAATCTGCTAAGGGAAAGGAGGTAGCGGAGGGTAGTTCAAGGGGGAAAACTCCCTCGTCGTCTGCACCTTCCAGAAGGCCACAGCCTTCTACTAGCTCCCGGTTTCCCAATGCGGCCTGTGAACAGGCTTTTCAAGCAAGGACCTTCAAACTATTACCCTGCAGATCCATTGATGTACCCTTCCTGACTGAGTTCTGTCCCTCGGTCATGGAGATTGTCACTTACTACAATCTGGGTTTTCTTCTATCCTTGGAACGGACCATAAACTACGACCTCGTCTCTGAATTCTACAACAACCTCCAACAAGGTCCTCAAGGAGGATTCGAGTTCACTACTCGTGTCGGGAAGATGAACCTCAATTTTTCATATGAGATTCTAGCTGAGTACTTGGGTGGTCGACGATCACCTAACCTCTATTCGATTTATCCAGAGCTCCCTGATCCTCTGTTAGCACCATTCGCAGATGTTACCCCTGACTCTATCTATCAGCACTTCTTCGGTCATCCTCGCCCTGCCGGGCTTGATGAGTTGGGTCCAGTTTTTCCTACCTTTGCAGCTCTCCGCCTTGCTCCATCTGACTATGTTCTTTTCAAGATAATCACAAATTGCATCTTACCAATCACTTCAAAACCGTTGGCCGAGATCCGACCCTACCATTGCCTTATACTCTACGGCATGCATTGCCGGATGGACTTCGATATTATGGAGAGCATCTTCCAGTCTATCCTATCCTACCGTGAGCCGAGTCGTCGCACGGTTTATATGTCGTTTGGTCACATCATCACTGATTGGCTTATGTCAGTTGGTGTTGATGTCACCAAAGGCAGGACCATGCCCATGGTTAAGCAAGATTGTCAGTTGGGTTGGCGAGCTTTTGCGAAGTCTGGTATGATCATTCGTGAGCAAGATGGGGTGTTGGTGTGGAAGGATGGGCGAGGTCTCGGTGAGTTACCTGGCGGAGCACTACACTTCCAGGCGCCACCCGATGCTGCTCCCCATGAGCCCCATGCTGCTGACGATTACTACGATGAGCCCGAGCCAGATTTGCGCTGGCAGATTTCAGAGCTTGAGTGGACCATCCAGCAGGATCTTCATTTACGAGAGATTCATCGAGAGGAGATCCGCTCGGAGTTCAGGGCATTCGATCGCCGATTGACCGGCATAGAGTCTACTGTTTCTGGGGTCCAGGCATTACAGCAGACGTGGTACGAAGAGTGGCGCCGCCATACATTTCCAGGGGATCCTCCTTCGGGCAGCGCTGCACCGGGATCGACTGATGCCACGATGGATGACCTCATGCGCGATGACGACCCCCCCACTGACACTTGAGCTTGGATGTCTGCTGTCTTATCATGATCTGTGTATTTGACTGTGATACTTTTGGGCTGTATGCTCTGTGACTTGATTGTTGTGACCTTGTGTCACATGTATTTTGCTACTTGTTTGAATGTCTTATGCTTTGACTTGTCTGACTTTGCTTCACATGCTTATCTGATCTTAGTACGTTTATTATTGATGTCATGTTGTTTATATGACTATGATCTGCATCTTTGATCTATTGCCATGTTCATGCTTACAATGCCATGTCTACTTGATATTTATGGATATTACGGCATGCTTTGTGAGTTTATACTTCATACTCATATGATGCATGTGATTGGTATGTCTTGCTATATCTTTTTCACATGAGGTCGTATGATTATTCCACAAACTATCACATCTTTGTTGATTTGGGATACCTCTAGTGTTGAGGGGGAGTTTGTTTTAATCTTAACAGTCCCTCTTGCCCCTTTTCGGTGTTCGACAAAGGGGGAGAGTGTGAATTGGTTAAGTTTAGAATGATCATGTTGTAGGGGGAGGATCTGGATTCACCTATGATTCTAAATTTGGAAAATTGATTGAGAATCCCTAAACTTAAAATCAGATTGTCAAACAACAAAAAGGGGGAGATTGTTGATGCAGTCTGGCCCTGATTGTTGTTTTGGTGTTGACAACGATTTTAGTTTAGGTTGATGATGATGATGATTATGATTAAGTCCTGATCGAGGATTACGCATGATATGGAGGATTCTAGCCTGGAGGGCTAGGTGTTGGAAAAATCCTAACCTGGAGGGTTAGGTGTGAGAAATCCTAGTTTGGAGGGCTAGGTGTTGGAAAAGTCCTAATTCGGAAGGGTTGGGTGAAAAGTCCTAGCTTGGAGGGCTAGGTGAAAAGTCCTAACTTGGAGGGTTAGGTGCAAATTCCCATCCTGGAGAATTAGGTGAAAAAGTCCTGGCTTGGAGGGTCAGGTGCCTAGCTTGGAGAGCTAGGTTGGATGAAGTTCTAACTCGGAAGGGTTGGGTGAAAAGTCCTAGCTTGGAGGGCTAGGTGAAAAGTCCTAGCTTGGAGGGCTAGGTGAAAAGTCCTAACTTGGAGGGTTAGGTGTAAATTCTCAACTTGGAGAGTTAGATGGAAAATCCTTAGCTTGGAGGGCTAAGGTGAATGGAAACTTAGCTTGGAGGGCTGAGTTTGAGTCCCTGGATCGGTCTGGTGATCGATCAGGGACTCTGGCACACTGCTCCTTCGTGGATCGGTCTGGTGACCGATCCAACGATGATTGATCGGTCGGGTGACTGATCAGGGAGCACACAGTGAGGTTGGGAACCTACTGTGTTGCTCCTGATCGATCTGGTGACCGATCAGGGAGTATGCGTTTCACCCACTGACTGGCTCCTGATCGATCACCAAACCCACTAACTGGCTCCTGATCGGTCTGGTGACCGATCAGGGAGCGAGCAGTGAGGTTGAGTTCCCTCGCTGAACTGCTCCTGATCGGTCTGCTGACCGATCAAGATCACTGTGCAGATCGTTCTGGTGAACGATCCAGCTTCGCGGGCTTCTCACTAAGATCGATCAGGACAGCTCCTGATCGGTCTGGTGGTGATCTGATCGGACTGTTGACCGATCAGGTGACACCCTGATCGATCAGTTGACCGATCTGAGGGCTTAGCCTGCGAAACTCAGAAATCGCCCCATATAAGGGTGGATCGGTCCGGTGAACGATCCATGACCTGGGATCGGTCTGGTGATCGGTCCAAGAGAATCTCAAAGAAATCACGATTTCTGATTGAGCGTTGGGGATCGATTAGGACGGAGCCTGATCGGTCTGGAACCAGCCTGATCGATCTGGTGACCGATCAGGAGGCTCTCTGATCGGTCCGGTGACCGATCACTTTAATTCAAATTGCATTGTCAGACGCTCTGATCGCGTCTGAACACAACCGATTCGCTGCCACTTTCCTCTGATATTTGATATGCTGGTTGATTTGCTGCTCTAATACTCTGATCAAGCTACAGGTGACAGGGGAGGATTTAAACACTTAAGGAGAGGTCAATGGAGGCTTTCCTTGGAGCAGGTTTGTCCATTTTCCCATCTCAGGTTGCAACGGCGAGCTGCAGACTGGAGCAGAGACTGGAGCTTGACTGAGGGGAGCTCATTGAGTCCAGAGATAGCTCAGTAGAGGCTGGCGTTGGCAGATGAGTAGCTGGGAGCTACAGAGATGTTGTCACCTGGTGCTATGTGAAAAATCAAAAAGGGCGGTGGATGGCTTCGTGGAAGAAAGTCTTGCGAACTATTGTTCTGGCCATGCCTTGAGTTCTCCACAACTTGCCTGCTGTGTTCTTGCGATCTTCATCACTTTTGAGCAAGCAATTGAGAAGCAACCATCGTTTACTTGAGCGCTTGAAGGAGAAAACAAGAGGCTTGGAGTTCGACAGTGGGAAGACACGGAGAAGGGTTCTTGCGTGAGATCGCCACTGGGTGGAGCTCAGGGAAGCTTGCTGTGTTTTTGTCCTTGCTGAGTGTTTGAGTAAGATCCTTCTTGTTGTTTCTTTGTGCTTAAACTATATCCTTGTTTGAAACACACTGTGGAGAGGTTTCTCCACCGAGAAGGAGGTCCGGTGATAACCGGGGCTTGATCTGCCGACGATCAAGGGATCACCCACCTTAAGGACACGCCAAGGAGTAGGGGCAAGTTATCCCCGAACCTTGTAAACCCTCCTTGTTAGCGATCTTGCTAGTTGTGTCTGTTTCGCTTCCGTTACGTTTTCTGCATAATCTGTTCTCTACTCTTTCCGCTGTGCTACTGATATTTAAGTTGCAGAAATCGCTATAAGTATTCAAGTTGCAAATGGTTGGCTATATTCACCCCCCCCCCTCTCTAGCCATCCGATCCCAACAATTGGCATCGGGGAGAAACACGGGGAGAGGAGAAGATTTCGAGAGAAATTTTAGGGTTTATAATGTTTTTAGCTTTTTGTAAAAAGACCCTCCAAGTTTGGATTATTCCAACTAAGCCCTTATATTTCAAAATTTTCCATTTTAACCCCTTAAAATTCAATATTTAACAACATGTCTCTATGCTTACCATTTGGGATAGCGGACGAAGTCAATGAGTTGTTACCGATGTTACCACTTGGAGATCACAACAGCGAAGTCTCAAGCAGAAGATAAAATTTTAATTTTATCTCTTAAAGGATAATACCTTATCCTTTAATCAGAGCCAATAGATGCAGTTTTATCTCATCCAAGATCAACCGTCCAAATTACATCTATGGATCAACGGCCAAGAGAAAATTCATCAACAATCAACAATCCAGATTTATTCTCTTAGGCTATAAATAGGCTTAGAGTTTTAGCTTTAGAAATTAATTCATTCACTTGCAAAATCCCTTAAGTTTAGTGTGTTGTTGTTGTAAAGTTTCTCTGTCATAAGGAGATTTTTATTGAGCGTCCACTGCCTTGGAAGCAACGTTCTTAGTTGCGACCAATATTTTTTTAAAAGACTAGTGCCTTCCATTTTAATTTTTTTTACCGTCTATTCACCCTCCTCTAGTCGGTCCAACCCGATCCAACAGCGTCCACCCACTAGTGGTCTCATTTCCAGAAGTTTTCTGGAGGCAGAGAAATCCATCTTACAGTTTTTGGTACAAGAACAATAATGATAATGAAATGAACACAGCTTGTAAGTAAATGCAAACCAACAAAAATGACGGTCCCGACCAATCCGAAAGTCCGAAGCGTCGTGCACTTCCTCCTGGAGCCTCCTTAGTCACAAAGCTTCGTCTTAGTACTTTTTTTTTGCAAGGAATGAGTAATCGGATGGAAAGATTGATGTTCTGAACTGAGGGGGTGAAACCCCTTATATAGTAAGCATCGGGCGCCTGAGTGGCTATAGGGGTGCCTCAAAGGTGGTCCAATTTGATCCACATCAGTGAACTCAGCATAGGGGGAAAACCCTCCTTCTTGGGCGCCTGGGAGCAGTGAGGCGCCTGGGATGGGAGGCGCCCCCATGCCCATTGAGGCGTCTCACCATGAGGGCGCCTAGGATGATGGGGGCAGTCGGGAATACCTTTTCCGGGCTTTGTTTGTTTGCATTAGCTCTCCTATCTTGCCTCCAGCTCCAGGTTCCTGTAAGATAAACAAACACAAGACAAACAAATAATCCTAAGACTAAATGATTGACAACTAGAACTGTCTGGTTCTGCCTTTGGATTTCAAATGAAATCCTAGGTCGAACCACGCCTACTGTTCCCTTTTCCGGGGAACGCGTCCTCACCTACTACACTCTGGAGAAATTACCTTTTGTCAACCGAGACCTCTGGTTGGACTTTTGCTCGGCCTCCAAGACTCCCGGATCTCGAGACATCCAATCCTCGACCGGTCTCTACTTCTGTCCGTAGTCTTCGCTCGGCTAAGTCTTCTACCCAATCCTCGACCAGGTCTTCGTGCCCAATCCACGACCAGGACTTCGTGCCCAATTCCCCGAACCAGGACTTCATGCCCAATTCCCTGAACCAGGTCTTCATGCCCAATTCATCGAACCAGGACTTCGTGCCCAGCTTTACTTACCAGGACTTCGGTGCCTTGACAAGGACTTCTTTGCTAGTCATCTTAATCCTAACTAGACTTCTCTCTACCAAACATCAGGTTCTGTTTGGCTTAGTCCTTGGTCTAACCGACTAGATATGAGTTTAATCACTCTGCCAAACATCAAGTCATATTTGACTTATCCTTTAGGTTAAACTAACCAATTCTGGGTTCTCTGCTAAACATCAGATCCTGTTTGGTTAACCCTTGTTCTAACTCACCAAACCTTGGTATATTATCACACATGTTTGATCACTCTACCAAACATCAAGTCTAGGTTTGATCACTCTACCAAATATCAAGTCATGTTTGGCTAATCCTTGGTCAACCTGACCAACCTTGGGTACTAATCACTCTGCCAAATATCAAGTCTTGTTTGGCTAACCCTTTGGTCAGACTGATCAAACCTGGGTTTACCCTACCAAACATCAGATCCTATTTTGTTTAACCCTCGATCACTTTGATTAGACCTTGGTATATTGTCAAATATCGAAACACTAGAGGTTGACTATTTATGTCTAATTCTTTTTGCACCTACAATATGTATTGCCAACCAATTAGTAATTAATTCCAACCATACAGAAGCTTCCCAAATTGATTAGCCAATCAATTAAGATAGGCATGTCTTCTTCAAGAGCACAGAAGGTTATCAAATCGATTGGTCGATCGATTGAGCATTGTTAATCGATTGTCTTGAGAGAATAGAAGCATGCCAATCGATTATCGATGACCACCAATTGATTGGAATTTAAATCAGGATAATCTCAATTGTTGATCTAGAGTCAATGATCATTCAACAGATAGTTAAATTGTCACCAATCGATTGGTATGTTCTGCCAATTGATTGGTCATGACAAAGTTTAAAAGGGGCTTAGGGCATATGAAGAAACTACTCTTCTATTGCGCTCTTTCTACTCAAGTTTAGTCTCAAGCTCTCACCTACATCATCTTCAAGTAACTAAGAGAAGGAGAACTTTGTCAAAGTTGTAATCTCTTCATTTCTTCTCTCTTATTGTTATTTCATTTGCTTAAAGCTGTGAGCATGTTATAATCCTACGTGAGAAGGTTTCTCCGCCTTCGATTTTTGGTCTAAGAAGGAGAATGTTTAGTGGAAGAAGATAGCTCAAAATAAATATTTGAATTAGTCATCTCAAGGAGACGGATACCAAATAAATCAAAAATGTTAGCGTTTTGTTGTGCTTTGCTTTATGTTTCCGCTACAAATCAAACTTAAAGAAGCAGAGCGAACTATTCGCCACCCCCTCCCCCTCCTCCCTCTAGCTGTCACAGTCCTAACACAATTAATTATTAAAATAGTTGCTATGATATAGAATAAAATTAATTTAACTTAATCAAAATTATTTCATATTGTTTCTGACATACCTTGGCTCTCCGTACCCCGGCAATCCTTACCTGTGTCAGACGCGGACAGGAAGTATCAGCTCTCTCGGCTATGTAAGGTCCTCCGCATTCCACTTCGCAGGTATGCGCACGAGAGTTATTTTCGCTACTGTTCTATTGGTTTCTTCTCGTCCATCAGAGACTAACTTGACCGTCGGAGGACCTTGCTAAGAACTTTTCCCGGTGGGTTGCTAACGGTCATTTCCTTGTAGGTCGGAGCCAACATCAGTAGTACTCGGGTCTGCTTCGCTCTTAGAAGTCCACCTCACTCCGCGACAGGATCACACATATAACAATATTGTTATATCAAAATATTATTGATCAATTTAGTTAAAATATTTTAAATTTGATTAAAATTTTAACTTGCTCAAACTTATTTTAAAAATATTATAATAATGTTATAGTGGCTCCAATATACAAATGACCAGGTTGACTTAGTTGAACATGATCCCACCGTTACATAAGTTGTAGCAGGTATATGCATGGATTATTACTGCTACAAAACATGATGTTGATTATTATTGACTTGAGTTGAATAAGATTTCACTTATACACACATCATAGTAGTTAACGTTGATTATTTTTATAATATGCTATTGATCAATGTTGACTTGAGATATATAATAAAACATCATCTGTGTGCATATTATAGGTAGTTACGATTTCAGATTGAACGAGGTAAAAAGGAGTAAGGAAGAGTAATAATTAGATTAATAAAAATGGATAGATATTGAGAGAAATCCTGAGAGTGACAGAGATAATGCAAATGAACTCAATTGTCATGAATTCCAAGATCCATGAATAAATCATTCATGGGGATGGACCACCAATATTGCTAAATGCCGGCACAAAAAAGTGGAGCAAAAGCTAGCGTGCAGATGAACCTCAACGTCGCTTTTGAGCTAGCTAGCACAATAAATTTCTGTCAATTTTACTTTGATGAGCTTCCTTTTTCTGCTCATCCCCCAACTACTCGTTTTCCCTGCTACCAGCTCCATATGCATATAATAATTTATGACTTTGCAAATCCTCACTCTACTTGCTGCCCTACAATTCTTCTGCCCAACTATTATATTTCTTCTAATACATTACATCTAGTTTGTTTTATTTTCTATCATAGGTTATAAGAGGCAAATTAGAAATATTTATAGCTAGCTATGTAGAACAAGAACACAAAGTCAACGCCATAAGTTATCTTCCATTAAGAAAGGGCATGCATAATGATGCCAAATAAAGGCACAATTCCATTCTATAAGGAAACTAATTGACTATGGAGTCTCTTTGTTAGGTTAGAACTTAATGAGATAGCTAATATTGCTAGCTATAGCTAGCTCCAAATCACAGAAGATGTATGCATGACATGGTCGATCGCAAACCTAGCTAGCTAAATTCGATTGAGCTTTGTTGGTAGACAATGTCATGTGAAAGTTTAGACTTGATTTATGATCATGATGTTTCATTTGGAAGGTGTAGTTGGCAAGTGACATGTGGGATTGTCCTTAATTGTTCATGCTAATTAAGTCCTCTAACTTATTTGAGATATTGGATTCGAGAACTACTTAATTATGTTTATGATGAATCTAAGAATGATTTGATGATGATAGATCGATGTGTCTCTCCTATTTATTAGGGCAAACAAGATGATCATATTATTTATCATAAATTTGATAAGCTCATTGATTGTGCTAGCTTGCTAGATTTGACAAAGTAATATTCGAGATTATTGGGGTCCTATTCAGGGTTGATCTGTTTCCCATCTGTCATCTGTGTGATGTGGCCCCTAGTCCTATGGTAGATCCATCTTTGATCCTACTATTAACATGTTATCATTAATTTTTATTGTCTTAAAATAGTTATTATTTTGAAAATCATATTGGACTAGTGCATTCAAGTGAGAAATTAAAAATAAAATAAATTCCAATCAAATTAATTTTAGCTACAAATGCTGATTTGCTCGCCTAACATCCTCACTAATCCGTCTCAGGATCAACATAAAAAGGTAAATCACAGGACTACTAACCTGAACAACTAACGCATAAGGGAAGACAGCCTCCTAGCTTCATTAGGATTTAACTCCAAACCTCTTAGCGGCAATACCTCATGTCCTAATCACAAGTTCATTCATGGGAACCAATCAAATTAATTTTAGGTGGTAAAAGGTAATTCGCTCGCCTCTAACACCCCCACCAACTCGTCCCAGGGCTAACGCCAAGGAGGTAAATTATGGGGCTACTAACATGGATGCTATCGCTAGTGTGTGAGAAGGCGAGCACATTGATTTTATCATACTTTTATCTCAAGACCTCAAAATGGTAATATCCATATTTTAACCGTCAATTTATTCCATGAAGACTCAATCAAATTAATTTTAAAATGTTGGACCAGGTAGCAGACGAATCTAGGGTGATCGGTCCGATCCCACAGAAGTTTCCCACCGGTCACCAGGGTAAATCGGTAAACGCTCGCGGTGGGCGGTCTAGAAACCTAGTGTCCCAGGGTTCGCGTCCCATTTGGAGGAAAATTTTTTGTAAAATATATTATAGCTAGGGATTGAATCATGGATGTCAAAAATAACGACGAGTCATCCCACCGCTGTACCATAGCCGCAGGGGCACAATCAAATTAATTTTACCCGGATTCCTTGATGGTTCATCGGTCTTAAAAATACTAAAATCAATTAAATTTTCTACTTTATGGGATAAACCAAGCTTTTAATTGTTTCATCCCTATTAGATTTTGAGTATTCTCGACATTAAAATGACATCTTCTAGAGAATATAATACTAAAGTATTTTAAATCCATTAAACATATTGATCCATTAGTTAACTCAATGAAACTAGCCTATTTGGCCTGACAAACTCCTTTGCTCATCTGATCCCTTGGACTCACTCAGTCTGTGCCACCCTATTAGAATGAATGATAGGTTTACCTACTCAATCAAACTAATAATAGATTCACTTGCTCAATCTTACTATCCCATTCAACTTAAACAATCCATATAGTTAACCATTCTATTGGAGCAAAAGATAGTATCATTCACTTTAAGCGGCTCAATTTCATTGATATAATGGCCAAATATAGGTAGATAAATCACGAGGATCATTTTATCCTAATACAACAATCTTTTACATGGGAGAAATTGGACACCCAATGAAACATATTGCACCCGCTCGCTACCAACTACGTCAATCCGTGGAGACATATAGTTAACCATTCTAAAAATGTGATACTAGCAACAGGTCTCCTTACGATTGCCTCACACCATTAAGAGGAAGTATAGTAGGAATCTAAATTGACAAGTGCATGGGAGGGGATCTACAGAGATGATAAAATCTCCTATCAAGTTTGACTCCCCGACCACTACAGTTATTATCCCATGCACTTATCAACTGAGTAGGACCAATATAGTTAACCATTTTATGCTGGCAAAAAGGTGATTCGCTCGCCCCAGCGTCCCCGCCAACTCGTCCCAGGGCTAACACGGAGTAGGTAAATCACGAGGGCTACTAGCCCGGATGCTGTGGCTAGTGCATGGGGAGGACAGACACATTGGTTTTGTCAAGTTTTGACCCCCAAACTTTATACTGGCAACACCCACGCACTAGCCATCAGTCCATTCCGTGGGGAGATATAGTTAACCATTTTAGAGTGGGCATGTGGGGGGTATGATAAGCATTATAGAGTCAATAGTAACTTCTAAATGAGGCCCATGATCAAAGTTAAACAACATTTATCTACACTTAAAAGAGTTTTAAACTGGTTGAAAATTTGAACAGAAGCAAGAAGAAGTGAATGGAAGGAAACTCCATTGTCTATTGAGAGTTTCATGTCATTATGGTTAGTTTATAATGTATTGTAAATATTGAAATTATATATATATATATATATATATATATATATATATATATATAGGGAGAGACTCTCTCTCACATATTTTTGCATATCTAAGGCTAGGATTACACTGAACCAAAGAAGATTCATATGTGAGCACGACCTAGGCATGTCAAATGACGGGCCGATTGGGATAAAATTTGTCCAAACAAATTTACCCATCTAAGATAGACGTGTAAGCAAAGAAACTTTATCCACCTTCATTCCCCTTGCTTCTGTTTTTTTTTTTGTCATGAACAATGCTTGGTTGTCCACGTAGTCTTCCTATTATATCTAGGGTACATCTAAGACGAATCTATTTTAAAGAAATATACATCAGTGTTTCTCTTCCACTTGAGTCTCGGTCGACTCTCAGCTCAGCATACAAGGCAGGTAGCTTGACCATACTAAAAAAATTCATCCATCCCTACATAGTAGTTTGAGATTATCAACTAAAGTCATCTAACAAATAAAACTAATTTTTGTATAATTTAAATTCAATAAATTTTCTTATATCTCCCTCAATACTTTCAACAAAAATAATATGAGTTGTAAAAGATAATTAGCTCGCCCTAGCACCTCCGCCATTCATCTTAGGGTCAACACGGAAGAGATAAATCATGGGAAATATTAGTCCGGATATTGTGGCTAGCGCGTGGAGAGGGTGAGCACTGGTTTTGTCAAATTTTAATCCCTAGACCTCAAGGTAGCAATACCACACATTGTCATCCATCCATCCTGTAAAGACCCAATAAAAATTATATAGGTGGCAAAAGGCGATTCATTCGCCCCCAGCGCCCCACCAATCCGTCCCAAGACCAATACGGAGAAGGTAAATCACGGAGGCTACTAGTCCGGATGTTATGACTAGCGCGAGGGAAGGGGAGGCACACTGACTTTGTCAGGTTTTAACCCCTATACCTCAACGTGGCAAGATTTATATATTAATCATTAGTTCATCTCATAGGAATACTGAACAAAAAAAAAATTATATAGCTACTTGTAAGTGTGTGTCAATAATCATGATTGGTATTTAAACTATATTCCTATGGTGATAAGTCGTATATTCATGATAAAATACAATGTGAATTAATAAATAAAATAACAAAATCATTGAAGGGGGTGTATAATTGGAAGGCTTAATTTAATATCAAGAATATGTTTTAAGGATCACCCATCATGATATACTTTTAAAACAAATATAAATAAAATCAAAACATATATTATCATGATATTTTACAATGTATTCTTTAGATATAAAGAATATATATTAAGTATGGAATATCTATAACTTTACTTTCAAAAGTTTGAGAATATAAATTAATATAATAGTTTTGTACCATATGAATTATTCTCTTAAACTTTAAATTTTAATGATAGATATACATTAGAAAGTCATTAGAGTCCATTCATACTTTGAAAGTGACCCTGATTAAAAATCTTTCCCTTTCATTTTAAAGGAAAGTACATGTCTATTTTAAAATTGTTTAGTCATTTTGAAAGTATAAGTAAAATCCAAGCCATACATATATTTATTCAAATTCAAATTTTGTGAGAAATATCTTACATTAAAGTTCTTGTCAAAACTATTACATGATAAATTTTGAATTATTTATTTAATTTGAAAATATGAACGGAATCCTATAGTCTCATAAGAAGATTTATCTATTCGGATTTAGATTTTAAAAGAAAAAAATTTATTAGGATTGGTAGGCGAATTAGAGGAGATGATTAGTTCCGATTTTTGTTCGATAAAGATTTGTCGTAATAGAAACTTGAGTAATACTAACATCTCAGATTTTGCTTGATATCCATCTTCTTGAGATGACTAATCCAAGGATCCGCTCTTCCTGACTCTCTCATACACTATTAAAGATCTCCCTTGTTGAGATAGAGAAGCCTTATACAAGCCAACAAGAAGAAATACAATCAAGAACAAGCAAATACAATAGAAATCTTACAAGATTTATATAAATGAGCTCTCTTTGCTTGTCTTGCATTCTTCTAATTTAGAATCGCCTTTGGAACCTTGGAAATGCAGTAGTATTATGCTGCAAGACTTCTCTTGAAATGACAATAGAAGGAGAGGAAGATATGCAAAGAGATGTCGCTTCAACCTGCGTGAAAACCCTATATACCCACGACCTAAGGTTCACCCAATCAATCGCCTAATCGATTACTACGTCGGACTAGTCGTTCAACAGCTATTTTTGAAGCTTAATCGATTAGCCAATCAATTAAGAAGATCTTAATTGATTGTTGAATCCATTCAGCACCTTTCTATGCTCTTGCACAATACTTCCGTAATCGATTGGTGAATTGATTACGGTTCTCCTTAATCGATTGTCCTATCGATCGAGAGGATACTGAATCAATTATCTAATTGATTCAGCATGCTATTCTTGCGATAATCCTGTGCCAATCGATCACCCAATCGATTGGCAGACTCCTTAATTGATCACCCAGTTGATTAAGGATCTTTCTGTTCTAGCGAGACAATAGTCCAATCGATCACCTAATTGATTGCCTAACCTTAATTTGCTTAACTCTCAAGTCTAGTATTCCCTTATCTAACACTGGTCAACCGTGACCTATTAGGACTTCCTCGCCAAGTTTCTAATCAAACATTTGACCGACTTGGACTTTCCCTTGCCTAGTTCTCAACTAGGACTTCTCTCATGCCATCGTGTGATCTCCCCAATCTACTTGGACTTCACCTAGCCTCACTGTTGGTGCTTGGATGGCTATAGAGGGGGGGGTTAATGTAGCCAGACACTAAACTACTTGCGCTTTTGAAGCTTTCTGCACTTAAGAGATTAGCAGCGGAAACATATACAACAGAAATGCAGAAACTGAGAAAGAAAGCAAACCAAACCGACGCTAACATAGCGATGTACAAGGTTCGGGGATAACTTACCCCTACTCCTTGGCGTGCCCGTGAGGTGGGCGATCCCTTGATCGTCGGCAGATCAAGCCCCGGTGAACCTCGAATATCAAATGCCACCTTCTCGGTGGAGAAGTCTCTCCACAAGCGGTCTCAAGAAGATACAAGTTAAGCTCACGAGATACTAGAAGGAATTTCTCACACAAGTCTCACAGGAATGCTCAAGAAAAAACTACACACAGAGAGCTAAACCCCACAGCAAAAACTTCACTCGTTTTTCTGTTAGTTCTCTCCGCTCCTCTGTATCTCTGCTTCCTCTTAAGCTCCTGCTCCCATCGCCAAGCTCCATCAGCATCCACTGAGCCACAACCTGACTCCCTGAGCACTCAGTCCCTGAAGACCTCTTCAGCTGAGCCTCCGTCAGTTGCCAGCCGCGCGCCAGAAGTCGTTGAGACCTGGAAATAGGAAACGGACAAACCTGCCATGGTGAAAGTCACCATTGACTCTTCTCCTTGGCTTGAATCATCCCTGTAATGCCTGCACACTCCAACAGAAGATTATCACAGCATATCAAATGAAATCAGCATGTATCAGAGAAAACGCAAAGAAAACAGACACGATCAGAGCGTCTGACAGTGATTTCAAATTAAAGTTCAGGCACTGATCGATCACCAGACCGATCAGTGATGATCCTGATCAGTCACCAGACCAATCAGAGGTATCTCTGAACGATCAGGCTCCAGCCTGATTGGTCCAAAGTGGGAATAGAGGAATCGCGAACTGACCCTGATCGGTCACCAGACCGATCACAGATCAGGGATCGGTCACCAGACCGATCCAGTAGTTTGCTAGCTAACACCCCGCAGGAAATACACTCCTGATCGGTCACCTGATCGATCAGGGTGTGCCCTGATTGGTCTGGTGACCGATCAGGTCACTCCCTGACTGATCAGGAGCCTTCCTGATCGGTCGGGATGAGCAGTGTCACGATACTTTGATCGGTCAAGCGTCTGATCCGAGTTTCTCACAGAAACCTCACAGAAACCTACTGATCTCTCTCTGATCATTCACCAGAATGATTAGAGGCCAAGCAGAACCTTTCTGTTCTCTCCCTGATCGGTCACCAGACTGATCAGACTTCTCTGGTTTGGTCACCTGACCGATCCACAACAAGGAGTTCGTGCCAACTCCCTGATCGGTCTCCAGACCAATCCAGCCTCCACCAATTCAACCCTAAGTCAAGAGAACGGGCTCCCTAGCCTTCTTCGACTCGTGCTCAGTCCCCCGGACCAAGACTCTGTGCCCAACTTCACTCACCGGGACTTTATTCAACCTAGCTTCACTCACTAGGACTTGGCTTCACTCACCAGGATTTCGGTCACCCGGCTTCACTCACCGGGACCCGGCTTCACTCACCGGGATCCGTCTTCACTCACCGCGATTTCAGTCAATCTAGCTTCACTCACTAGGACCTGACTTCACTCTCTAGGGTTTCATTCAACCTGGCTTTACTCACCAGGACCCAGCTTCACTCACCGGGATTTCATTCACCTGGCTTCACTCACCAGGAACCGGCTTCACTCACCGGAATTTCAGTCACTGGCTTCACTCACCAGGACCCGGCTTCACTCACCGGGATTTCATTCACCTGGCTTCACTCTGTTTGATCAAGAGAAAATGATAGAGGGGGGGGTGAATATCATAAGTCGTTTCGGATTGAAAAAGAGAATACGCAGCGGAAAAATTAAAACTAAACAACACACAAACACCAAGATTTTACTTGGTTCGGAGTCGCGGTCGGCTCCTACTCCAAGGCCCATGGTCGTTGATCGTTTACTGCGGGCAATTCTATATGTGCGCAAAAAGGTTTACAAAAAGATGTTACAATTGCAGTACAGTAAACTTAAAAGGACAGCTCTTCGTTATCGACGTCCGGTGTGGAATCTATCTCGGAGCAGAGGGACGTCGTCGGCACTTGTATCTCGAGTTGGGAGGTTTCCGGAGCAAAGTGCTTGAGTAGAAGAGCGTATTGGCGTTGGAAGCAGTGGTTGTTGAAGCCTTGGGGTCGAGGGGCTTTTTATAGCCTCTTGGGGTGCCCGGAACGTTGGGGGCGCCCCCCCCCCCACGTGTCACCCGATTCGAGCAACTCTCGGTCAGCCCTTATCCCACTCGAATAGGGCTGAGAGTTGACTGTGGGGGCGCCCGGGACGCTGGGGGCGCCCTGGTTGACTCTTTCAGCGGGCTTCTCGACTGCATGATCTTTATCCGCTTCGTTGGCTTAAGCCCGGGGCGCCCTGGGCACTGGGGGCGCCCGGGACGCTGGGGGCGCCCAGGACGCTGGGGGCGCCCCGCCCAGTATGCTTCCGAAGCGTACTTTTGCTGAACTCATGTTTGGCTTTACTTAGGGCGCCCGGGTCCTTCCGGACGCCCAACCCAACTGCTGCCTCACTCCTTTGAGGCTTTCTGAGCTGCAGACACTCGTTCCTTCGGTCCTGCATCCAGGGTTAGTACCAAACAAGATAAAGCAACAATGTTAGTGATTCTTACAGTCGTAGCTGTCTTGGTTCTGACTTTGGGTCTCCAAAATGGAGCCCTAGGTCAAACCGACGCCTACTGTTCCCTCGACGGGGAACGCGTCCTCACCTACTCCTCTCAGGAGAATTTACCTGTTGCCAACTGGCTCCTTCGGTTGGACTTTTGCCTAGCAGTCCTTCGCTAGGTGCCTAGCTGTCCTTCGCCAGGTCATCAGTTCTAGGCAGCCCTTCGCCTGGTGCCTAGCAGTCCTTCGCTAGGTCTTCGAGTCCTAGCAACCCTTCGCTAGGTGCCCAGCAGCCTTTCGCTGGGTCTTAATGTTCCGATGCCTAGCAGTCCTTCGCTAGGTGCCTAGCTGTCCTTCGCTAGGACTTTGTATCCTGGCATTCCTTCGTCAGGTGCCTAGCAGTCCTTCGCTAGGGCTTTATATCCTGGCAGTCCTTCGCCAGGTGCCTAGCAGTCCTTCGCCAGGTGCCTAGCAGTCTTTCGCTAGGGCTTTGTATCCTGGCAGTCCTTCGCTAGGTGCCTAGCAGCCCTTCGCTAGGACTTTGTTTCCTAACAGTCCTTCGCCAGGTGCCTAGCAGCCCTTCGCTAGGACTTCTTTCTGCACACTTGAGTAACTTTGTTAGATCACAAATAAACTTAACTTTGAATCCTTTGCCAATATCAAAACAAGGTTCGATATGGTGCTTCCTGCATCAACAATCTCTCCCTTTTTGATTTATGGCAACATAATTCAAAGTTAAGTTAAAAACTTATGATAGTTAAGAACATAACGTAAACAATGAAGTATAACTGTTTATGAACAGAATAAATGTAGAGTCCAAAAAAAATTCTTTATTTCTCATACTCCCCCTAAAACCCTGAATACTTGTGTTATAAAACACTTAACTTTGACTTTTCCTCCCCCTTTGACATATATCAAAAACATACATGGGCGAACAAGGTTTCTAATAGGGAGTTTTAAGTTTTACCAAAAATAGGTTTTTGACAAGGTGTTTCAAAAAGAGTAAAAGTATTTGTATCAACAAACACTTTTGAAAAGCAAGCCTAAATTTTGTTAAAAGCTTTTACAAAAAAAATTACTTAGGCAAAATTTTGAATTCAAATTTCCCTAAAAAATTTCAACTTTGAGAATTGGGAAAATTTTGTTTTAAAAGAATTTGCACACTTAGAAGAATATGCTTGGAAATACTTTGTGTATTTTAAAAAAACAAAATCTTTAAAAATTTTCTAGACAAGTTTTTCACCAAAAAAATATTTACTTAGGAACATTTGCCAACATTTTCAAAAAGTTTTTGCTCAGACAAATTTTGTTTACTAAGAAAAATTTTACTTAGGAAAAACATGCACTTAAAAATTTAAAACACTTAGAAATTTTTGCTTTTCGAAAAGAAGATAAAAAAATTCCTTTCTCTCTTTCTTGCTCTCCCCCTTGGCTATATATATCAATAAAAAAATATATTTTAAAATAAGTTTTAAGAAAAAGTTTGTGTATCAGAGCCTATGAGTTTTGAAAACATAAAAATACTTAGTGTAATTCTTGAAAGCATAGCAAAAACTTAAATTGCACCAGCAAAACTCCACTTTAAAAGGTATTGTGCAATTTTGAAAAAATATTTTGTATTTATAGGCAAATCTTTAGAAAATTCACGTACTTAGAATACTATTGCCTTAGAAAAGTATTAGTACTTTTTGAAAACATTATATTTTGAAAAATAGAAGTACTTTTAAAAGATATTATGCAATTTTTGAAAAATATAAGTACTTTTGAAAAAATATGCATTTTTGAAAAATATGCAAGTACTTTTGAAAAAAAACAGATTAAGCCTTTTTGAAAAGTCTAAGTACTGTTTTTGAAAACTATTAGACTTTGAAAAATATAAATAATTTTTGAAAAGTATTATGCATTTTGAAAACATAATATTTTACTTGACTAGGTTTTTTTCCAGTCTGGCACAATCCTAGGAAACATTGTTGACTACAAGGACATTTTCCTAAGTGTCCTGGAAATTTCTCCAACCCAAGTAAATATTATTTCAAAAATAATTTCATAAGCCATAAGAATTTTGAAAAATAAAATAATGGTATTTTGAAAGAAAAATTATTTAAGTTCTCAAAAAGATTTTAAACGTGCAGTGCATGAAAACATCTAATTTTGAAAATGTTTAATAATTCTTTTAATTTGATCTCCCCCTAAACTTGACCCAGTTCTAGGAAGCTTGTTGACTACAAGCGATCTTCCTCTGAGTTTTAAGGTTTGATTTAAATTATAAGAATTATCTAATAACTTCAAAACAAATAATTACAAGAAAAACATTTCAAAATTTTTTTTTGACTCAAACTCTCCCTAAATTTGACACATCCTAGGAGTCCTTGTAGATCATGAAGTGGACCTTCCTCTGTGTCTTTAGGGTTTATTAAAATCAAAAGAATAATTTTGAATAACCTTCTGAGTATGATAACTTTTAAGGAGATAAATTTTTGAAAACACAACTTGAAATGAAGATAATTTTTTAAAGCATAAGCCCCGAAGAAAATTTTGAAATGATAATGGTTCTTCAAAGAGATAGTAATATACCAAGGTTTTTGAGCCAATTTTTGAAAACCTTATTTTGAGATGATACTAAATTTTAGAGCATAAGGTTTTTGAGAATAAATCTAAATTTTTCGACAAAAAAAAATCCCCTTGTATCCGACTCGTCTTGACTTTATCTAAGTGCTTGAAGGGTCTTTAGTATTGACTAGGTTTGACTGTTTTGACCATGTTTGACTCAGTTGACTATGTTTGACCAATCAATAACTAAATCAAACAAGCCCTAGATTATATTTAGAACGAGTCTATTGTGATATTTAACATGAAATTCAGTATTTTGAAACTGTTAGAGTTGAAAAAGTAGGGTATAGTAAACCGAATTAACTAGAGATAATTTTGAATAACTTTTGAAAGCACTTGGAGTTTTATTTAGAAGGATAGTGAATTATGCTTTTAGGTCCTAGATGTCTCACCCAGTTCTACGTGATCAAGCATGTTAACCTTATGGGTTTTTGTGAGATAGGTTTTGATAGAAGTATGGATTTTATTTTGAAAAATTATAATTAGTTTTGAAAAGTTAAATTAATTTTGAAAACCATTTTAATGAATTTTAATTTTATTTTGAAAAAAATGGTTGAATCTACGATTGATTGAAATTTGTGTTAGATTTGAATTTGACAAGAAGTAAATTGAATTTGAATTTCAAAAATTAGCTTCCAGGTCTTGGCGAGGCACAAGGTCTTCTTTGGCCGTAGCTTTATTGGATCATCAACCCTTTCCTTGACAAATCCTTTTAGTGAAATTTCATTTTCAAAATTACTTGTTGACAAATTCTGGTCTAACTAGTTTGGGTCTTGGATCGGTAGCTTCGGCTAGTTTCACCAGTCTAAACAGACCAAGTAGAGTATACTTGACCTTATTAGAAGAGGCTTCCCTAACGTACTATCATCTCACCTCCACCTAATACTATGTTGTTCAAATTTCAGTTAATCATTTTAGTCTTTAATCTAACCAATCCTAAATCTAAGCATAATAAAATACGCGAGAAAAGTAATCATCTAAGTCACGTCATAATTGTAATGATATTCTGGGTTTTTAGAATTAGCAAAATTATGAATTAGGCTTTCTAGCATTTTGACCTTATGTTTCAATATTTCATCTTCTTGTTCCAATTTACTAATGTTTGCTTTAACTAATTTATAAGGTTCAATCATATTATTCAAGGTAAATAATGGATTTTCAAATACTGTAAATTTACCTTTAGATTTCTTTTTGGAGCTCTCCCCCTTGATTCTAGCCATCTTTCTTTTGCTTGATTGTTTCTTCGACATTTTGTAGCGGTCGCGAGCCAACCAGACCAGTTTCCAAGGATCCCTTCCTTCGTCGTCAGATTCTGAGTCTGAGTCAGACTCAGGTACTGGTTGAGGCCTCTTTTGCAGTTCTCTTAGAGTTTTCCCTGCAATGAAAATTATACCTTCCTCGACCATTGCACTATCAGCTTGATTATTTAACCTTAATTTAGAAACTGATTCAAAATTAGTTACCGATTTTGTCCCAGAAAACTCGTCGTCTGATTCTGGTTCGATTTCGATGTCGGGGGCCGAGTCTGTCTCAGCTACTTGTGCTTGAGCCGAAAATGCAAAATCTTCTAATATCTCAATATCGGAGCTCTCTTCGTGTAGATTGATTAGCTTTTCCCACATCTCCTTGGCACAGTTGAAGGATCCGACCCGCTTCAATTCTTCATTGGTTAGGCCACATTGTAGGATTGTAGTAGCCCTTGCATCTGTCTCGATCTTCCTCAGAGTTGGTTCATCTAGTTTGTCCCAAGTGATCGATGTTCCTTCTTCTGTGGGGAATGTGAACCCCATTTGGATTATCAACCAAAAATCCAAATTAGCCTTCAGGTGGGATTCCATTAGACTTCTCCAGGAGTTGAAATTTTCGCCAGAGAAGAGCGGTGGACGGGCACTGTTCCATTCTTGGTTGGCCATTTGGTTTAAACCTCGTACACAAGAGAAACAACAGAAATGTACCAAGACTTGGTCTTGGATTAGTAGTGCCGGAGAAGGGGAAAAATAACCCAAAATAAATGTTGCACGAATTTTGAGGCAGAATAATAAAATAATAAAAAAAATTATGACAAATTTTTGAAAATGTTGATTTTGTCAATTTTGAAAAGAAATAAGAATTCAACGTTGAAAATTTTGCTCGAATTAAGGTAACACGAATTTTGAGAAAAATATTAAAATAATAATAAAAAAATTTATGACAAATTTTCAAAAATTGATCGTTTTAACAATTCTAACTTATGGTGAAAAAATGAGAATTCAAAATTGAAAAAGGTCGTTGCACCACCTACAGATATTATTTATTTGAAATAAAAAGTGAGAAAGATCGAGTGGTGTTGCACCAATCTCGATTAACAAAAAGAAATGAAATGAAATGAAAATTTTCGTAAATCCGAAAATAAATCTCAAATTGGTGGTTGCACCAAATTTGAGCTTCCCCGCTCTGATACCACTCGTTGGATCGAGAGAAAATGATAGAGGGGGGGTGAATATCGTAAGTCGTTTCGGATTGAAAAAGAGAATACGCAGCGGAAAAATTAAAACTAAACAACACACAAACACCAAGATTTTACTTGGTTCGGAGTCGCGGTCGGCTCCTACTCCAAGGCCCACGGTCGTTGACCGTTTACTGCGGGCAATTCTATATGTGCGCAAAAAGGTTTATAAACAGATGTTACAATTGCAGTACAGTAAACTTAAAAGGACAGCTCTTCGTTATCGACGTCCGGTGTGGAATGTATCTCGGAGCAGAGGGACGTCGTCGGCGCTTGTATCTCGAGTTGGGAGGTTTCCGGAGCAAAGCGCTTGAGTAGAAGAGCGTATTGGCGTTGGAAGCAGTGGTTGTTGAAGCCTTGGGGTCGAGGGGCTTTTTATAGCCTCTTGGGGCGCCCGGAACGTTGGGGGCGCCCCCCCACGTGTCACCCGATCCGAGCAACTCTCGGTCAGCCCTTATCCCACTCGAATAGGGCTGAGAGTTGACTGTGGGGGTGCCCGGGACGCTGGGGGCGCCCTGGTTGACTCTTTCAGCGGACTTCTCGGCTGGATGATCTTTATCCGCTTCGTTGGCTTAAGCCCGGGGCACCCTGGGCACTGGGGGCGCCCCGTCCAGTATGCTTCCGATGCGTACTTTTGCTGAACTCATGTTTGGCTTTACTTAGGGCGCTCGGGTCCTTCCGGACGCCCAACCCAGCTGCTGCCTCACTCCTTTGAGGCTTTCTGAGCTGCAGACACTCGTTCCTTCGGTCCTGCATCCAGGGTTAATACCAAACAAGATAAAGCAACAATGTTAGTGATTCTTACAGCCGTAGCTGTCTTGGTTCTGACTTTGGGTCTCCAAAATGGAGCCCTAGGTCGAACCGACGCCTACTGTTCCCTCGACGGGGAACGCGTCCTCACCTACTCCTCTCAGGAGAATTTACCTGTTGCCAACCGGCTCCTCCGATTGGACTTTTGCCCAGCAGTCCTTCGCTAGGTGCCTAGCTGTCCTTCGCCAGGTCTTCAGTTCCAGGCAGCCCTTCGCCTGGTGCCTAGCAGTCCTTCGCTAGGTCTTCGACTCCTAGCAGCCCTTCGCTAGGTGCCCAGCAGCCCTTCGCTGGGTCTTAAGGTTCTGATGCCTAGCAGTCCTTCTCTTGGTGCCTAGCTGTCCTTCGCTAGGACTTTGTATCCTGACATTCCTTCGTCAGGTGCCTAGCAGTCCTTCGCTAGGGTTTTGTATCCTAGCAGTCCTTCGCCAGGTGCCTAGCAGTCCTTCGCTAGGGCTTTGTATCCTGGCAGTGCTTCGCTAGGTGCCTAGCAGCCCTTCGCTAGGACTTTGTTTCCTGGCAGTCCTTCGCCAGGTGCCTAGCAGCCCTTCGCTAGGACTTCTTTCTGCACACTTGAGTAACTTTGTTAGATCACAAATAAACTTAACTTTGAATCCTTTGCCAATATCAAAACAAGGTTCGATATGGTGCTTCCTGCACCAACACACTCACCAGGACCCTACTTCACTCATCGGGATTTCAATCACTCCGTGCCCAGTCCCCGACCGGACTTAATCCGAATTCACTCAACCAAACTTAAATCGGTGTCAACACCGAAACAACAATCGGGCAGACTGCATCAACATGCTATTCTTGTGATAATCCTGTGCCAATCGATCACCCAATCGATTGGCAGACTCCTTAATTGATCACCCAGTTGATTAAGGACCTTTCTGTTCTAGCGAGACAATAGTCCAATCAATCACCTAATTGATTGCCTAACCTTAATTTGCTTAACTCTCAAGTCTAGTATTCCCTTATCTAACACTGGTCAATCGTGACCTGTTAGGACTTCATCGCCAAGTTTCTAATCAAACATTTGCTATTCTTGCGATAATCCTGTGCCAATCGATCACCCAATCGATTGGCAGACTACTTAATTGATCACCCAGTTGATTAAGGATCTTTCTGTTCTAGCGAGACAATAGTCCAATCGATCACCTAATTGATTGCCTAACCTTAATTTGCTTAACTCTCAAGTCTAGTATTCCCTTATCTAACACTGGTCAACCGTGACCTGTTAGGACTTCCTCACCAAGTTTCTAATCAAACATTTGACCGACTTGGACTTTTCCTTGCCTAGTTCTCAACTAGGACTTCTCTCATGCCAACATGTGATCTCCCCAATCTACTTGGACTTCACCTAGCCCCACTAGGTGTGTCTAGTCCTACTAGGACTTTTCCTGTGTCAGCGTGCGATATCCTCGATCCACCTGGACTTCGCCTAGTCCCACTGGGTGTGCCTAGTCCCAACGTACGATCTACCCTATCCACCTGGACTTCATCTAGTCATACTAGGTGTGCCTAGACACACTAGGACTTTTTTCATGTCAGCATGCGATCTCCCCGATTCACCTAAACTTCATTAGTCAAGTCTCCAGTCAGCCGTAACCTACTTGACTCACACAATGTTCAAACATCATTGTCAAACATCGAAAGGCAAACTCACCCGAGACGAGTCAAACTAAGTCAACCGTGACCAAACGAAGATTGCACCAATAGTGTTCCCCTTTTTGATGTTTGATAATATGTTTGAATTAGACTAATCTATATTAGCCTTATAATTTCTCCTCCTCTAACACACATCAAAAATTCTCTCCAAGAATCAATATGGTTAAAGATATCCAATGAAAGGCTCATACCTTTCACTGTGGCACATGCTCAACCTTAAGCATTCAACACAATAAAAATCTCAATCTTTATTTTCTCATTATCCCAAAGAAAAATTAATCATGTTTATAAAGAAGACATCCCCCTCAAAACATGGTCTAGACTTCTATCATTGCACCATCAATGACTTTTGAGTTCCTAAACTTTTAGGAAAACTCAAAGTGAAGTTATGAAATTTAGAAATTCAAAACTTGAATCAAAACCTCTCCTTAACCTTATATTTTTCACCAAAATCATCTCCCCTTTTGATTTCATCATGAAATTCACCCAAATATATTTATAAAAATATTTCAAAGGGTTAGGGATTGTTTGGTTATTCAAAATTGAATTAATGGACTGAAATCAGACAATTTCAGTTGTGCAAATCGATTGATGTTGGGTCTCAATCGATTAAATCACGTATTAATCGATCACTAAATCAATTATGTCCACCCTTAATCGATCAACTGATTGATTATGTGAGCTTCTGTGCTCACAAAAAATTTTCACCAATTGATTGTCCAATCGATTGGTGTATGTCCTAATCAATCACTTGATCGATTGGGAGTTTTTTATTTCTGAAAACAAATTCAAATCTAAATTTTAAAAACTCCTAAATAATTCTACAAAATTTAAAAAAATATGAAATTTTGTGTAAATATTATTTATGACATACACTATCATGGAAAAATAGTTTTCTATGAAAATAGCATCCATTTTCAAATATTTACACAAAATTAGAAATCTTGAAAAACTTCAATATTTTACTCCATTTTGTACCCAAGTCATCAATGATGAGTGTCATCAAAAGAAAGTATTCATTAAGGTTTTCCAAAATAATTTTGAAAAGTTTTACAAAAATAAATTTCAACCATGTTCTTTGGGCTAAATGCACATAACTTATATATTAGTTTTCCCAATGATTGGAGTTCACTTAAATTCTTCCTAACATCTCACTTGTATCTAATATGCCTCAAAATCCATACAAGTCAACTTATGGTCTTGTGAGATATAATAGTCATGTTCTCCTTAAACTAAGGGGTTCATACATTTCTAACTGGACATTATAAATTTTGATCATTCACATAGAATGTCAATTAATGTCAATGTTCTTAAATTCAATATAATGAAATAATGAATGATAATGATCATGACATGCATCATATAGATATTTTCAAAGGAAATTCATCATAGCTAAATGATGCATGAATGACATGATATGTGATATTTTCATAATAAAATATGAATGTTTAAGCATGATGTCATAGGGCATACAATCATGACATTTTAGCATAAAACAAAATACCTAGATTTTCTATCTAAGTATCAATAACTCATCGCTAAACCATTGATAATCCTAATTTTGTCCTTAATTTTTCGAAGATAATGTCAAAACTCCCAACATGGCATATCTTTGGATTATAACTTAGTTGTGTTAACTTTATCAAGTTCAATCTTCCAAAACATAGTTTGGCACAATTTTACTCCTCAAGAGTAAATAAATAACTTCTTCATTTTCAAGAGTAATAATTCCTTAAAAAAGCCCCAAAGTATCAATTTCATCAAGGTTAGTTTAACTACCCTTCCAATTTGAGTTGACACTCCCTAAACTCATCTAGGGTGTGGCGAACACACTCTTAGAAACTCAAAACCGATTGGTGCTTCTTAGATGTTCTAGATATTTACTATTGGATCGGGTTGGCCCGGCTAGAGGGGGTGAATAGACGGTTATAAATAAATAAAGTGGAAGCACTCGACTTTTAAAAAGGAACTTGGTCGTAACTAAGAACGTTGCTTCCAAGGCAGTGGACGCTCAACAAAAAATCCCTTTATGGCGGAGAAGCCTTACAACAAAAGCACGTTAGACTTTAGAGATTTTACAAGTGAAATGAATTCATATTGAAGCAAAGGGGTGAAGCCCCTTATATAGGTGGTTCTCGGGCGCCTCAAGGCTCTTGGGCGCCTACCACGTGGACCGAATCGGGCGCGTGCTATTGAGACCTTGTCGTTTAGCTAGAGGGGGGTAAATAGCTACTTTTCGATTTTCTTCCTACACGTGTTAGGAAGTGCAAGCGAAAAACTTAAATATAAACTAAAACAATGCTAACACAAACTGTTTACGTGGTTCAGAGATGATACTCCTACTCCTTAAATATAAACTAAAACAATGCTAACACAAACCGTTTACGTGGTTCAGAGATGATACTCCTACTCCACAGCTATCCGTAAGGTGGACGATCCCGATCCGTCGGTGGATGACTCCCCGGAAGACCTCCGGCTATCTCTTGTCGCTCCTTGTGGGTGGAGAAAAAACTTCGTCACAATCTCTTGACAACTTCTGAGCACTTGTAGGCTACTAACAGGTTTTACCCAAGCTTGTTTCGCCAAGGAAACTCAGCCAAAAATGAGCCCTCTTAAATAGTGCTCGATACTGTTCTGACCGTTACCAGTCGATTGGTGCTAACACCAATCGACTGGTCCTCGCGAATTTGAATGTCACAGCCTGACGATTCAAATTCTGGTCGACACCAGTCAACTGATCGTAGGATCAGTCGACTGATCTTTCTGTGCTCTTCATCAGTCAACTGATCCAAGCATCAGTCGACTGCCACCTAAGGTTTCCCTTCCCAAGTACAATTCTCTCAGCAATCGAACCCTAGGATTTCCCTTCCCGAGTACAATTCTCTCAGCACTCGAATCCTCATGACTTAGCAGACTCTTCATCCAGCAGCCTCGACCTGTTGCCTTCAAGCCTTCTTTGACTTTGACTCTCGTCCCTCAGATGGATGCAAGCCCACGGCTCGTCTCCCCATGTCACCCTTCGCATATGCCTCGAAGTTCGCTTCCCTCGGCTCATCGTCCTTGCTTTGTCCACGGTCCCTCGGATGCATGCAAGCCCACGGCTCGTCTCCCCATGCCATCCTTCACCGGACCCAAAGACGTCCAACTAAGTCTATGTGTATCCTGTAAACCTGCACACTCAAATACACATATCAAACACAAGAGTGAACCTAACTTAAACCCTTTGCCCAAACATTAAAACACATGGTCACTCTGGACCATAGATTGCTCCAACAATCTCCCCCTTTTTGATGTTTGGAAATACGTTTAAGTTAGGGAAAACAAATAGCAAATACAATGCTTAATTACCATTTGGACTTACGTTGCCAAGCCTTCACCTTAGACTTATACCGCCAATGCGTATGCAATGCAAACATGCATGGATCCTATCACAAGGCATCCCCACACCTAAACCTCCCCAATGAGTTTAGGACTTTTACCAAAACGAGCTTTTTAAGAACCTCTCTAAGGCTCCCTCTATGTTGGACTTACAAAGGCTTTTTTAAGAACCTTTCCAAGGTTCCCCCTTTGCCACCAAATGAGCAACAATGCTCCTCCTTTACCTAAGCTCCCCCTTGACCTAGGATTTCTTGCAAAGACGTGTTTGGTTTCCCACTTAAACTCAACACTTCTCCCCCTTTGCCACACATCAAAAGGACTCCAATAATTTCCCTCTTATTAGATCCTTTAACCTCTAATGATCATAAACAAAATGTATTAACCCCCCCAAGATTATACACTTGTTTTACATCATTATGACACTTTTCGATTGCTGAAAAACCACACAGTAGCTAGTCTCTCTTCGACAGCATTGTTACCAGTCGACTGCCCCCTGAACCAGTCGGCCGGTACCCTGAAAACTCTATTTTCAGCATTTCTGACCCAATTTCAGAAACACACCAGAAATTCCACAAATCTCCAAAAATTCTCAAATTTTATGGAGAGGTTTGTGGTACCCATGTCTACTTGGGAAAATACATTTAACCATGTATCTATTATCAATGCCAAGATTGACACAAAACCCAAAACTATTTAAATGATTTAATTGAACCTTAACCTAAAGTCTTAGTTTTGTCTTAGTTTTGTCTTCCTCTTGATGTTTCTGCACATACAAATCCACAATGTATCCTTAGCATTGGTTTATATGACATATATACATCCAAAATCAATTTTCATGTAATACGATTCCAATGTCATATTTTTAAGCATGAACCTCACCTTTAATGTGTCAAATCCCTAGGATTAAGACTCAAATTTGTCTCCAAATCCTTTGACACATTCCACAACCCATCTAGTCTTCCTTGAGGAATCCTCCTGAGATCCATTGACCATGGGCCTCATCTTAACTCCTAGAGCTCCCCCTTGAGCTCTTAGCCTTAGTCACCTCCCTAGGTGAGTTATCTATAATGACAAGGTCGCACCGGTGTACCTCTGGTACATTTTGACCTACAACCCTAACCTTCTTGACTTTGGACACCTTGTTCTTAGTTAAGTTCTTCCTCTTCCCTTTAAATGACTTTCCCTTGCCATTTTTGGCCTTCCTCTTGCTATAGTCATATAACATCCTTGCATATGACTTTTCCATAGCATTTAATCTTATAGATCGGTATCCTAGACCCGATCTATCATTGTCAGAGTTTTGACTACTCACCACCATGCCTAAACCCTTAGATCCAATAATGAATCTATCTAGGGTTTTCTCTAATTTATCAAGCTTTGCCCTCAAGGCTTGATTTTTCCTCTCTAGATTCTTAACCTTAGCATCACCATGTTCATCTTGGACATTCCTAGATCTACCCATTTGTCTTGGTATGTGTCTCCCTTTCTTTGGATTAATGTCTTGGTCCTTAGGCCTAAAAATTCTAGATTTAACATGATACATAAATTCCCTAGGGTTTTGATACACAACATTAGCCCTATTTTTATCATAATATCTAAAACCAAAATTATGCATAGGTAAATAATTTTCATTTTTTCTAACATGCATGGAGGAATTTGAAACATGCTTAAAGTTAGGGATTACCTCCCTTACCCTTGTAGCTCCCCCTTGATGTGAGATTTTCTTCTTCTCCTTCTTCTCCCACTTCCTTAAATGCTCCAATTTCTTGAATTCCCTTTCCTTGAGCATTTAGTGTGGTAATATTCTAGCTCACCACACGTGAAACACCTAATATGCTTCTTCTCCTTCTTTTCCCTACAACCCATGTTAGATTTTAAATAAATTGACTTGGGTTTAGGGTTTACCTCCTTTTTACCTAATGGACACTTGTCCTTATAATGTCCCTTCTTGTTGCACCCAAAGCAAATAATGTGATCTTTGGACTTTGCTTTGGTGGGGTGGATGCTTCTTCTTGCTCCGGTATCGACGATGGTCTCTCCTCCCCCTCAATCCTTGAAGTGGAGACCTCTTCTTCTTCCTTTGATGAAGTGGATGGTTCTTCAAATTCTTGTGCCACTTCACTTGAGGATATGGATGAATCTTTTTCTTCTTTCCCCTCCTCTTCGGATGTTGAGCTTCTTTCCTCATCCGATTGGTCCTTCTCCTCTTCTTGGACCATTAAGCTCATCTCATGAGCCTCTTCCACTACTTAGGTTTGTATAGGGTTTTCATGAAGTGCTAACATCTTGCTCCATAATTCGTGTGCATTTTTATAGTCACATACACCACTAATTATATCATTAGGTAAAATATTAAATAATATTGAAATTACCTTTTTGTTTGCCTTTGATTGGATTTGATGCTCCTTGGTCCAATATCTTGGTCGGAGCCTTTTCCCATGTTTATTTCTCGGGACTTCAAATGGTTCTTCAAGCGCGATCCTAAGATTCCAATCCATGTCGAACCATGTCTTTATCTGCATCCTCCAATACTCGAAACTCTCGCGGTCGTAGGGAGGTGGAACATTGATATCGTCCCCTAATCTTTCTTCAATCACCATTTCCTCTAGCTTTTTGCTCTCTCGGCGGTTAGTCCGTAGACGAGTGAACTTTCCTCTGATACCACTTGTTGAGACCTTGTCGTTTAGCTAGAGGGGGGGTCAATAGCTACCTTTCAATTTTCTTCTTACACGTGTTAGCAAGCGCAATCGGAAAACTTAAATATAAATTAAAACAATGCTAACACAAACCGTTTACGTGGTTCGGAGATGATACTCCTACTCCACAGCTACCCTTAAGGTGGACGATCTTGATCCGTCGGTGGATGACTCCCTGGAAGACCTCCGGGTAGCTCTTGTCGCTCCTTGTAGGTGGAGAAACCTCGCCACAATCTCGTGATAACTTCTGAGCACTTGTAGGCTACTAACAGGCTTTGCCCAAGCTTGTTTCGCCTAGGAAACTTAGCCAAAAACGAACCCTCTTAAATAGTGATACTGTTCTGACCGTTACCAGTCGACTGGTGCTGGTCCTCGCGAATTTGAATGTCACAGCCTGACGATTCAAATTCTGGTCGACACCAGTCAACTGATCGTAGGATCAGTCGACTGCCACCTAAGGTTTCCCTTCCCGAGTACAATTCTCTTAGCACTCGAATCCTCACGACTTAGCTGACTCTTCATCCAGTAGCCTCGACCTATTGCCTTCCAGCCTTCTTTGACTTTGTCTCTCATCCCTCAGATGCATGCAAGCCCACAGCTCGTCTCCCCATGTCATCCTTCGCGTATGTCTCAATGTTCGCTTCCCTCGGCTCATCGTCCTTGCTTTGTCCATGGTCCCTCGGATGCATGCAAGCCCACGGCTCGTCTCCCCATGCCATCCTTCACCGGACCCAAAGACGTCCAACTAAGTCTATGTGTATCCTGCAAACCTGCACACTCAAATACACATATCAAACACAAGAGTGAACATAACTTAAACCCTTTGCCCAAATATTAAAACACATGGTCACTCCGGACCATAGATTGCTCCAACACGTGCTTTTCCGCAGACNATGGAACACATTGTGAATAGCTGACATCTCTGGAGGTAACTCTAACTCATAAGCTACCTTGTCAACTCTTTTCGTTACTAGGTAGGGTCCTATATAACGAGGACTTAGCTAGCCTTTCTTCCCAAATCTTATTATGCCTTTCATGGGAGCTACTTTAAGGAAAACTGTATCCCCAATTTCGAACTTCAGCGGTCTACGTTGCACATCAGCATAACTCTTCTGTCTACTCTGAGCGGTTTCTATTCTTTGGCGGATGCTCTTTATAGCTTTTGTGGTATCCTCAATAAGATCAGTCTAATACCCCATTTCTTTCTTCTCACTACTTTCATACCAACAGATAGGAGATCTACACCTTCTACCATAAAGAGCTTCATAAGGCGCCATACCAATAGTAGCTTGGTAACTGTTATTGTAGGTGAACTAGGCTAAACATAAGTACTTGCACCAACTGCCCTTGAAATCTAATGCACAAGCTCTGAGCATGTCTTCTAAAACTTGATTTACTCTTTCTGTCTGGCCATTAGTCTGAGGATGAAAAGTTATGCTAAATCTCAGTTTGGTGCCAAGTGCTGTCTGTACACACTCCCAAAAATGGGAAGTGAAACGACCATCTCTATCAAAGATAATGGTTTTCGGAACTCCGTGCAGTCGGATCACTTCCTGAACATATAACTGGGCTAGTCTTTCTATTGAGTAAGACACTTTGATTGCCAAGAAATAGGCAGACTTGGTCAATCTGTCTACAATTACTCAGATAGCATCATAGTCATTTGTTGTCTTTGGTAGACCAACAATGAAGCCCATGACTATGTCTTCCCATTTTCACTTTGGAATCTGTATGGGCTGTATGACTCCTCCTGGTCTCTGGTGTTCTGCTTTCACTCTTTGGCACGTCAGACAGGTATTGACATACTTAGCTACATCTCTTTTCCTTTCAGACCACCAAAATCTTCTTTTAAATCCTAGTACATTTTGGTAGAACCAGGGTGCATAGAGTAGGGGGTACTATGGGCTTCCTCAAGAATCCTCTTCCTCAACTCTTCACTGTTGGGGACACATAGACGGTCACCATAATAGAGTATTCTACTATCAGATACTCTAAATTCCTTATTTTCTCCTTCTTGCATCTCTTGCTTGATCTTTCGAATATCAAAATCTTGATCTTGCTTTTTTCTGTATATCCTCAAGCAGAGTTGACTCTAATATCAATACTGAGAGTTGCCCATCTCTAATCTCAACTCCATAATCTACTATCTCCTTCTGCAGTGGTGGTGACAGTGATGATAGGGACATCAAAGTTGCGCAAGTCTTTCTACTTAACGCGTCAGCCACTTTATTCGCTTTACCAGGGTGGTAGAGGATCTCACAGTCATAATCTTTGACTAACTCCAGTCACCTTCACTGTCTCATATTTAGGTTCTTCTGAGTGAAGAAATATCTCAAACTCTGGTGATCTGTGTAAATCTTGCACTGGACTCTGTATAGATAATGTCTCCACATTTTGAGAGCGAAGACTACTATGGTTAAGTCAAGATCATGAGTAGAGTAGTTCTTTTCATAATTCTTGAGTTGCCTAGAGGCATAAGCAACGACCTTGCCTTCTTGCATGAGTACAACTCCAAGTCCCAGCTTTGATGCATCACTGTATATATCAAAGGTTTTATCACTTTCTGGAACTGTAAGAATAGGAGCACTTGTCAATATTTTCTTTAACTCAATAAAACTCTGCTCACAATCTTCAGTCCACTCATACTTCTTATTCTTTCTGGTAAGGGTCATTAGTGGAGAAGTTATCTTTGAAAAGTCCTCCACGAATCATCTGTAATACCGTGCTAAACCAAGAAAGCTTCTGATCTCACTAGCATTCTTTGGTCGACCCCAATTACTAACTGCTTCAATCTTGGCTGGGTCTACCATGATACCTTCCTTGGAAATGATGTGGCTTAGGAAAGCCACTTGGTCAAGCTAGAATTCACACTTTGTAAACTTGGCATATAACTTCTGCTGCTGTAGAGTCTTCAATACTACCCTCAGATATTTGTCATGTTCTTCCTGAGACTTTGAATAAACTAGGATATCATCAATGAAGACTATGACGAACTTGTCAAGAAACTCCTTGAATACTCGATTCATTAGATCCATGAATATTGCAGGGGCGTTCGTCACTCCAAAGAGCATGACTACAAACTCGTAGTGCCCATACCGTGTTCGGAAAGCCGTTCTTGACACATCACTCTCCTTGACTTTGAGTTGATGGTAACCCGACCGCAAATCTATCTTGGAGAACACGGTTGCCCCCTTCAATTGATCAAACAAATCATCTATCCTTGGCAAAGGATATCTATTTTTGATGGTCACCTTATTCAGGGCTCGATAATCTATGCACATTCGCATAAATCTATCCTTCTTCTTGACGAACAATATGGGAGCTCCCCAGGGTGAATGACTAGGGCGGATGAACCCCTTGTCGAGTAACTCCTGTAGTTGTTCTTGCAACTCCTTCAGTTCTGCTGGCGCCATACGATAAGGTGCCTTTGAAATCGGGTTGGTACCTGGAGACAACTCAATTTCAAATTCAATTTCTAGGTTAGGAGGCAATACTATCCGTACTTCCTATTTCTTTAGTTCTTCTCTTTGTCTTGCATCTACTATATGTGCTAAATAACCAGAACATCCATTATCTAACATCTTGTGAGCTTGTAGGTTAGAAAGAAACCTTTTTGTCTTTCTCCTTGGGTCTCCGACAAACTCGAACGGAAGTTCTGCTTCTGGTGTGAGCTTTACTCTTCTTTTGCGTCATTCAATAGAGGCACTATACTTGCTCAAGAAATCCATCCCTAAAATGATATCGTAATCCTTCATCTCAAGGACTACCTGTAACGCCCCAAAATTTCCATTTTTAGTTCTTAAAGTCCTTAGAATTATTTAAAAATGGTTTAGAAATATTCTAGATATTTTTAGGAATTTTTAGAGTATTTTTATGGAATTTTCCGAGTCCGTTTGGTATTTTTGGAAAAAGAAAAAAAGAAAAAGAAAAAAAAGCCAAAAATGGAAAAACCAATTAAGTGCAGCGGGTGGCTCGAACCCGCGACCACCACGAGACCAAGGGAGCGCGCGGCCAGCTGGGCTAGGGTATCAAGCACAGAAAAGGAAGGAGAGATATAATGTTATAGAGTAGTTAAGCCTTTTCATTAAGAGGTATATTAAGCCCCCTTAAGTCGCGTGAAACCCTGGAGAAGCCGTAGCCGCGCGCGTGAACAGAGAAGAGAGGCGAGGAAGAGGCGAATTCAAGGGTTCTTCTTCTTCTTCACCTTTTCCCTTGAGTAGAGAAGACCTAGGGTTGTTTCCTAGGGCTAAAGGTGGAAGCTTTTCAAAAGAAGGAGGGGAAAGGATTTGGTAGGGAGTTTTCTCCCTGTTTTTGTGAGTTTTCTTCAAGACCGAGGTAAGTAAATCGCTCACCTGCAATAGGAGTAGTTTCGTTTCGAGATTATCATTGTAGAACCCTAGTTTTCGAAAAGTAGAAGCATGGTGAAGAGAATTTTGCTATTCTATGTTTTAGCTATTAAAGTTGCATGTTTTATCATGTTAGAAATTCAATTTGTTTGTATTGAATGTATGTAGGCCAAGCATGATGAGTTTTCATACTTATGAAAAGACCTAAAAGTGAAATTGAGTTAAGGAGCACACAAGGTGCTCGATGGAAAGTTAAAGTGAGAAAAGTAAAGGTTTTTAGCATGCAAATATATGCAAAAACAAGTAAAGTGATAAGTTTAAGTATGGTAAGTAAGAAAAGTATTTTACTTTGAGAAAGAGACATGTACCGGGCAAATGTAAGGCCCATCGAAAGTTAGAAAGTAAAGTTCTAATAGGGTGCGGTGGCTAGCTACCTCGCAACCTATTAGAAAAGCGCGCAGTTGGTACACTGATACCATGGTACAATGTCAAGGCCTAAAGAGAAAGTTGATTATTATTTTCAAGTATATAAGTATGATCAAGTAGTTCCTTTTTGGAGAAAGTGTTTAATTATTATATGTGTACCTTGTTACAATGCAAGCATGATAAAGTAGTTCAAGTAGTAAGCATGGTTAGTTGTGTACATTGATACATTAACAAGCATGTTAAAGTGATTCAAGTTGTAAGCATGTTTAGTTGTAAGTTTTGAAGTAAGTAAAGTTTTAAATCATTCCTTGAAATGAGCATGTTTAGTATTGACATCATGATTTTGTGAGTAGGGATTTACTTACTAAGCATTGTGCTTATTAGTTGCATTTTCCTTCTATTGCAGATAAAGGAAAAGAGAAAGCGTAAGTTGGGCGGTGACAGGACTTGCATTGATGTTCAGTGGAGGTGGAACCGGGGAAAAAGATTCGTTGGATTGAGTATGAGTAGAGTTTCGGTATTTAGAAACATTTAGTTTTATGTTTTGAATGGTAAAGAGTGAACCAATGTGTTTAATTTCCGCATAGAGTAGGAAGTTGATACAACTTGAAGATGTTTACTTATGATTTTCCATATGTTTGGTTAGTTTGGTTAAGTTCCGTAAAAGTCCTAATTGCAAGTTGAAGAAGTTGTTTTGATTGGCTAAAATGGTTAGAAAACTAGTATGGAGTATAGAAATGGTGCTATGTCTGTGTATGACTTGAAACTATATGTTCTGTGAGTTTTTGAGTTAAGTTTTATCCGCTGCATTTTCTTTTCTTCAGTAGCAGAGGAGGACACGGGCACGGGCGTGCTCTTCAGCACGCCCCGGGCGTGTCGTTCACTGGCAGACCTCTGCGGTGACCGACGCGGGCGTGCCCATCCGCCCCACGGGCGTGTCAGCCAGCACAGCCAGGGCCACGGGCGTGTCAGTCAACACGCCTTGGGCGTGTCCTTCCCCGTCCAGAGATAGTATGATTTACCAAGTAGTAGACAGGGTAACGGTTCGTCTAAGGTAGGGAAAAAAAAAGTAATTCCGCATTTTGCCATGCCCCAAAGTAGCGGAGGAGTAATGGAGTAACGGTCCGTAATAAGACAAGGAGAAGGTGTAACCTAAGGCTAAGGGTAAGGTAAAGTTGAGGTTAAGCCTAAGCGACGACCCGGCTGGAGCAGAGGGTTAAAGGGAGGAAGTCGGGCCGTCACACTACCAAATCACCATATAGTTCTCGGTTGGAAATCTGCATTGGCACAGCTCTCAACCCCTAGAAGTCCTTTGGTCCCACCGCTTCCTTTTATTTAGGTTCACTTTCTAGTTCTGCGGGTTACCCTAGGATCTCTGGATTGGTACTTGCTTTTATTGCATACTGGTGGCCTTATACTATTTAGGTAGTGTTCAGTGATCAAAGCACTACTCATCAGCTCTTCTGAGGTCTGCGACCTATTAACAATGCTGGTCACATTTAAAGCTATCTCAGGCCTTAACATCTTGAGCATTAGCCTGACTCTTTCTCTTTCAATGCCAACTAGCTCTGGGCACAGACAAACTAGTCGGTTGAATTTCCTCACTGCTTCATCCAGGGATAGTTCTCCTTGTCTGAACTCTGTGAATTCATCATAATGCTTATTGGTTACTCACATGTGAAAGTATTCTTTGAAGAACTCAGTCTCGAAGTCGGCCTATGTCATCTGGCTGACATTTCTCTTGGCCTTGACTCTCTCCCACCACATCCTAGCATCTCTAGTAATGCAGAAGGAGGTACATTTTATCTTCTCTACCTCAGGCCAGTCCAGTAGCTCTACTATACTTTCCAATGTTTTGAACCATGCTTGAGCATCCCATGGTTCATTTGTACCTGAGAAGTTCCCTAACTTCAGTTTCTGCCACTGGATAAGGTATGCTTCTTGCCCAACCCCCCTTGCCGGGACTACAGATGTAACCGATGGATCTTCGGTCTCAACTGGTGCCACTATATAATTGAGCTATCATGGTGGCAATAACTTGCTGTTGTTCTGCTACTTGCCTTTGTAATTGAGCTACCACCTCTAAAAGATTTAGTGGTGGTACTGACTCTGTTGCCTCTTGCCATCTAGGAGCTCGCTCCTCATTTTGGGTCTTTTTAGGACGTCGTCTTGGCATTCTTTTACTCTATATCATAAAGAGACTCTATTGCCTCTTGCCCTCTAGGAGCTCGCTCCTCATTTTGGGCCTTCCCAGGACGTCCTCTTGGCATTCTGTTACTCTATATTTTAAAGAGGGTAATGACATTACTTCGATAAGGACATTTCATTACTTCACTATCATCCTACTCATATCATCATACTCATATGGCATATGTTATATCATCATACTCATCATTATACTATCATCATACTCATATTAGATAGCATATACTGATCATACACATAATAGCATATGTTAAGACTAACAGTCAAATAAAAATATGTATATAAAAACTGAACATATGCACTTTCTTATTTGGTAGGAGGCAGGACGGATGCTTGATGTCAGTGTGGCGGAAGGGTGGAAACTGGCTCTGATACCAAACCTGTAACGACCTTCTCTTACTAACTTTGACCTTATAGGGTCGTTACGTTAACTTTACTGCTGGGCCAAAAAGAAAAAAAATAAATTTAATTCTTGCCGGCCTTGCTAGGATTTGACCCCCAAACCTCTTCGTGGCAAGACCTTGTTGGATCGAAAAGAACGATAGAGGGAGGGGGGTGAATATTGTAAATCATTTCGGATTGAGAAAAGAGCAAATACGCAGCGGAATAAACAAAACACAACACAAAGACTCAAGTGGATTTACATGGTTCGGAGTCGCGGTCGACTCCTACTCCAAGGCCCACGGTCCTTGACCGTTTACTGCGGGCAATACTATAATCGCGCAAAATCTTACAAACAGTTGTACAGTAGTAAGTGCAGTAAGAATGAAATTAAAAATTGACTATTCGTTATCGACGCCCGGTGTAGATCGTTCTTCGGTGCATAGGGTCGTCGTCGGCGCTTGTAATCTCGAAATGGAAGGTTTCTGGAGCAGCGCGTTTGAGTCGAAGAGCGTAGAAGCGTTGGAATGATTGTTGTTCGAAGCCTTGGGGTCGAAGGGCTATTTATAGCCTCCTAGGGCGCCCGGAACGTTGGGGGCACCCCCCCACGTGTCAGCCGATCCGGACAAGTCTCGGTCAGCCGTTATCCCTCCAGGATCGGGCTGAGGTTTGACCGGGGGCGCCCGAGACACAGGGGGCGCCTGGGTTGACTTGGTCTCGCTGGCTTGATTCTGTCCACCTCGTTGGCTTGAGGCCGGGGCGCCCGGAGCATCCGGGGCGCCTGGGAGCACGGGGGCGCCCGGGAGCATGGGGGCGCCCTCCCAGTGAGCTTCCGAAGCGATTTCTTTTCTTAAGTTGTTTTGCCTTGACCTTGGGGGCGCCCGAGACACTGGGGGCGCCCTGCCCAGCTACTTGCCCCTCTCCTTTGGGGCGTTCTGAGCTGCAGAAACACATTCCCACGGTCCTGCATCCAAGGTTAGTCCAAAACAACACAAAGCAATAGAATATTAGGTTTATACAGCCTTAGATGTCTTGGTTCTGACTTTGGGTCTCCAAAATGGAACCCTAGGTCGAACCGACGCCTACTGTTCCCTCGACGGGGAACGCGTCCTCACCTACTCCTCTCAGGAGAATTTACCTGTCGCCAACCAATTCCTCCGGTTGGACTTTTTCCTAGCAGTCCTTCGCCAGGTGCCCAGCTGTCCTTCGCCAGGTCTTCAGTACCAAGCAGTCCTTCACCTGGTGCCTAGCAGTCCTTCGCCAGGTCTTTAGTACCAAGCAGTCCTTCGCCTGGTGCCTAGCAGTCCTTCGCTAGGGCTTTGTATCCTGGCATTCCTTTGCCAGGTGCCTAGCAGTCCTTCGCTAGGGTTTTGTATCCTGGCAGTCCTTCGCCAGGTGCCTAGCAGCCCTTCGCTAGGACTTCTTTCTGCACACTTGAGTAACATTGTTAGATCACAAATAAACTTAACTTTGAATCCTTTGCCAATATCAAAATAAGGTTCGATATGGTGCTTTCTGCACCAACAATCTCCCCCTTTTTGATTTATGGCAACACAATTCAAAGTTAAGTTAAAACTTTTAACAGTTAAGAACATATGGTAAACAATAAAGTATAACTGTTTATGAATAGAATAAATGTAGAGTTGAAAAAAAAATTCTTTATCTCTCATACTCCCCCTAAAACCCTGAATACTTGTGTTATAAAATACTTAAAACACTTAACTTTGACTTTTCCTCCCCCTTTGACATATATCAAAAACATACATGGTCGAACAAGGTTTCTAATAGGGAGTTTTACTAAAATAAATTCAAGTTATGGATTTAACAATTTCCCAAAAACATAGTTGTCAAGAAAAACTTTACAGTAGCTTACTTAGCCAACATTTTGAAAACAACTTTCCTTTAAAAAATTTCAACTTTTGCACACATAGAAAAATTTCTTTGGAACATATTTTGTGCATTTTAAACTATTTTGAAAAAAATCTTTAAATGGACAAGTTTTTGCCAAAACAAAGATTTGTTGACTAAAAAAACTTTACTTAGAAATATTTGCCCAAAAATTTCCAAAGGTTTTGTTCAGAAAAACTTTGTTTACTAATGAATATTTTACTTAGGAAAAAAACATGCACTTAAAAAATTTTGAAACACTTGGAAATACTTAGAAATTTTTGAAGCACTTTTTGAAAAAGAGATAAAAATTTAAAAAAAATTCCTTTCTCTCCCCCTTAATGTGAAATTCTTCTCCTTAGACCATTTCTAAGATAAACTTTCTTTGAAAAGGGGAAAAAGTTTAAGGAAGAGTTTGATTTTCACTTTTTCTACTCTCCCCCTTGGCCATATATCAATAAAGAACTCTTGAAAAATATATTTTGAAAGACATTTTAAATTTGTGTATCATAGCTTATGGGTTTTGAAAACATAAATATTTGAGTGAGAGAATAATGTCAAAAATTATGATAATTTCTAAGTAACATAATTTTGAAATAATAAAGAATTGATGCTCAAAAGCAAAACTGGAGAAAATAAGTTTACTTGTTTTGAATATTTTGCAAATGCAAAAAAAACAAGTACCTTTGAACAATTGTCTTTAAAACATAAGTATTTTGAAAATTTTTTTATGAATTTGAGAGGTATAAGTACTTTTTTAAAATCTTATTTTTAAAAGATAATATTTTACTTGACTTGGTTTCTTTTCCAGTCTGACACAATCCTAGGAAACCTTGTTGACTACAAGGATATTTTCCTAAGTGTCCTGGAAATTCTTCAAACTCAAGTAAATATTATTTTCCATAAGTAGAATGAAAGTATTTAAACAAACTCCCTTATGTTTTCAGACGGATTTAAATAATATAGTACATGAAAACATATTATTTTGAAATTAGCAAATCCTTCAGTTTAACCTCCTCCTAAACTTGACCCAGTCCTAGGAAGCTTGTTGACCACAAGTACTCTTCATCTGAGTCTTTAGGGTTGGTTCAAACCACAGGAATTATTTAATAATTCAAAACAAATAATTGCAAAAAAAATCTTGTCAGAAAATCTTTAATTGATTTAGACTTCCCCTAAATTTGACACATCCTAGGAGTCCTTATAGATCATGAAGTGGACCTTCCTCTGTGTCTTTAGGGTTTATTAAAATCAAAAGAATAGTTTTGAATAACAGTATGGTAATATAATTTTAGAAAATTCAATTTGAAGTGAAGATAATTTTCAAGCCCCGTTTTCGAAAAACATTTTGAAATGATAATGATTTTTGTAAAGCACAATTTTTGAAAAATATAGTGATTATTTGAAGGCATAGTATTTTTAAACTTTTTCTTTTAATTTGAACTCTCCCTAAATCTGACATAGTCCTAGGAGGCTTGTTGACCACAAGTTAATCCTCCTCTTAGTCTTATGTCAAAATTAAAGGAACAATTTTGAACATGCCTTTTGAGTATGATAATTTTCAAGGAGATAGATTTTTGAAAACACAATTTGGTATGATAGCACAGTTTTCGAAAACCATTTTGAAATGATAATAATTTTTCAAAGATATTTTGAAAGAAAAAAAATAAACCACTCCCCCTATACCGTTTAACTCAATCTAATGTCCTAGGGGACTTCAGTGTTATCCATGTTTGACTATGTTGAGTAGGGTTGACTGTGTTGACTTGGTTTTACCAATAATTGACCCAATCAAGTCCTAGATCTTAGTATTAATTCAATCAAGACTTAGTTTGATGAGTTAATTTTGAAAACAAATGAAATTCAATTTTTGAAAAATGTTGAGTGGAAAATATATGGAGTTAATTTAGAATTAATTTTAAAAAAATGAGTTGATTTTGAAAAAAGTATTGAACTATATAATTAGGTCCTAGACATCTCACCCAGTTCTAAGTGACAAGACAGGTTACCTTATCTGTTTTGTGAGATGCTTTACCAAAAATGAAAATTTTAAGTTTGAAAAAAACATGGTTAATTTTAAAAGGTTAAATTAATTTTTGAAAACAATTAGTTTTGAATTTATTTTGAAAAAGAATATTTGAATCTAAGATTAACTGAAAATTTGTGTTAGATTCGAATTTGACAAAGAGTAAACTGAATTTGAATTTCAAAAATTAGCTTCCACGTCTTGGCGAGGCACAAGGCCTTCTTTGGCCGTAGCCTTATTGGATCATCAACCCTTTCCTTGACAAAGCCTTTTAGTGAAATTTCATTTTCAATGTTACTTTTTGAGAAATTCTGGTCTAACTAGCTTGGGTCTTGGATCGGTAGCTTCGGCTAGTTTCACCAGTCTAAAGAGACCAAGTAGTGTATACTTGACCTTATTAGAAAAGGCTTTCCTAACGTACTATCATCTCACCACCACTCAATACTATGTTGTTCAAATTTTCGTTAATTTATTTAGTCCTTATACTAACCAATCCTAATTCTAAGCAAAAAAACAAGCAAACATGACAAAAAAAAATGATCTAAGTTATATCATAATTGAAATAATACTCTGGGTTTTTAAAATCAGCAAGGTTATGAATTAAGTTTTCTAACATATCAACCTTAACTAATTTATATGAATTAATCATGTTATTTGAGATAAGTATTGGATTTTCAAATATTAAAAACTTACCTTTCCCGATCGTTTGTCCAATATTCTTGTAATGATCACGAGCTAATCGGACCAGTTTGGGTCGATCTCCCTCATTGTCTTCTGATTCTGAGTCTGAGTCGGACTCGGTTACCAGTTGAAACTTCTTCTTTGGAGTTTTCCCTGCACTTGAAATTATACCTTCCTCGACCATTATAGTATCAGTCTGATTATATAATTGTAATTCTGGAACAAATTCAAAATTGATTACCTTTTTTGTCTCAGTCACTTTGTCTTCTGACTCTGGCTCGAATTCGCAGTCAAGTATGGATTCTATCTCATCTTCTGATCCGGAGTCAACTTTGAAGTCGGGTGTTGACTCTTAGTGTAGATTGATTAGCTTTTCCCACATCTCTTTGGCACAGTTGAAGGATCCGACCCGCTTCAATTCTTCATTGGTTAGGCCACATTGTAGGATTACAGTAGCCCTTGCATCTGTCTCGATCTTCCTCAGAGTTGGTTCATCCAGTTTGTCCCACGCAATTGATAGTCCATCTTCTGTAGGGAGGGAGAACCCTGTTTGAATGATCATCCATATGTCCATATGGGCCTTCAGATGGAACTCCATTTGACTTCTCCAATAATTGAAGTTCTCGCCGGAGAATAGCGGTGGACGGACACTGTTCCACTCTTAGTTGACCATTTAGTTTAAACCTCGTACACACAAGAAATAACAAAAAAATGTACCAAGACTTGGTCTTGGATTAGTAGTGCGGGAGAGAGAAAAAATAATCCAAAATAAATCTTACACGAATTTCGAGATAAAATATTAAAATAATAAAAAAAATTATGACAAATTTTTGAAAATATTAGCTTTATCAATTTTGATTAATGATGAAAAAAAGTAAGAATTCAATGTTTGGAAAAAATCTGTTCGATTTAAGATAGCACGAATTTTGAGAAAAAATATTAAAATAATAATAAAAAAGTTTATGACAAGTTTTTGAAAATTGATCGTTTTATCAATTCTGACTTATAGTGAAAAAATAAGAATTGAAAATTGAAAAAGGCATAAGAATATTTTAAACCCACCTACAGATATTATTTATTTGAAATAAAAAGCGAGTGGTGTTGCACCAACCTCGATTAACGAGAAAGATTAAAAGATATAAAATAATTATGAAAATCCGAAAAACTCTCAAATTGGTGGTTGCACTAAATTTGAGCTTCCTCGCTCTGATACCACTTGTTGGATCGAGAAGAACGATAGAGGGGGGGGTGAATATCGTAAATCGGTTCGGATTGAGAAAAGAGCAAATACGCAGCGGAATAAACAAAACACAACACAAAGACTCAAGTGGTTTTACTTGGTTCGGAATCGCAGTCGGCTCCTACTCCAAGGCTCACGGTCCTTGACCGTTTACTGCGGGCAATACTATAATCGCGCAAAATCTTACAAACAGTTGTACAATAGTAAGTGCAGTAAGAATGCAATTAAAAATTGACTCTTCGTTACCGACGCTCGGTGTAGATCGTTCTTCGGTGCGTAGGGTCGTCGTCGGCGCTTGTAATCTCGAAATGGAAGGTTTCTGGAGCAGCGCGTTTGAGTCGAAGAGCGTAGAAGTGTTGGAAGGATTGTTGTTCGAAGCCTTGGGGTCGAAGGGCTATTTATAGCCTCCTGGGGCGCCCGAAACGTTGGGGGCGACCCCCCACGTGTCAGCCGATCCGGACAAGTCTCGGTCAGCCGTTATCCCTCTAGGATCGGGCTGAGGTTTGACCGGGGGCGCCCGGGACACAGGGGGCGCTCGGGTTGACTTGGTCTCGCTGGCTTCTCGCTGGCTTGATTCTGTCCACCTCGTTGGCTTGAGGTCGGGGTGCCCAGAGCATCCGGGGCGCCCGGGAGCACGGGGGCACCCGGGAGCATGGGGGTGCCTCCCCAGTGAGCTTCCGAAGCGATTTCTTTGCTTAAGTTGTTTTGCCTTGACCTTGGGGGCGCCCGGGACACTGGGGGCGCCCTGCCCAGCTACTTGCCCCTCTCCTTTGGGGCGTTCTGAGCTGCAGAAACACATTCTGTAACGCCCGAAAATTCTCGAAACTAATTTTAGAAATATCTTAGAATTTATTCCGAATTTATGGATATTTTTATAGAATTTTTCCGTAAACGAAAGTGGCAAAAAGGGATAAAAAGAGAAAAATGCATAAGGGGGATTTAATCCCTAAACCTAGGCTGTGAGAGGAGAAAGGGCGGACCAACTAGGATGGTTTAGTTTTGTTAAAATAGATTAAGGGAAACAATAGATAAGGCGAAATTAGTTAAATTCGCCCCCATAAGTATAAAAGAGGGAGTTACGAGTTTTAGGTTAATTCCCTCCCAACCCAGCGACGCCGACGCCCTCCCTCACGCACGCGACCTCCCCTCTCGCCCAAGACAAAGGAGAAGCCAAGGGAAGGTCTCAAGAGGCCCTATTCTCTACGGGGACCCTTGTAGACGCGAGGAGAATGCCAAGAAGCAAGAAGAACGTTGTAGTTCGACGTTTCCTCGGGAATTTCAGATTTTATTCGTAAGGAAAAACTAGCGCAGGATGTAAGTATCCCTCACTTGCAGTATAAGTAGTTTCGGTTGACGTTTCGTAGGTTTTATTTCCTTATATGTATGTCCTACGATTAGAAATCGTGGATTATGAACAAGCACGTTGTATTAATCCTTCGGATTAGTTTTAGAGTATGAAGGTATCCCTGGATGGGCTTGAGTGCACTTACCCTTCAATTTCGGGTTAAGGAGCACGTTCGAGTGCCCAGGGAGCGACTTTAAAAGAATAGAAAGGGTTAAGTCGCAAGGTGTTTGTTAAATTGTTAGTCAGTTAATGCTATAGAAAGCATTAAAGAATAGAAATTCTTGCTTCAGTTATGATTGGGACCAAGGTCCAGTGGGATGGGCTCCTAGTTGCCCCTAGGTTTAGATAACCTAGTAAAAGCAAGAATCAGAAGAGAAAAAGAAAAGTATAAAAGAACTATTTTATTTTCAGTGGCATTGTACCGGACTCCGGTCCAGGGATAGGCTCCAAGTTGCCTCTAGGTTTAGATAACCTAGTATGGGATGGGCTCCTAGTTGCCCCTAGGTTTAGATAACCTAGTAGAACCCTAATGGATTCGGGATTTGCTACCTCGGGTTTATTAGGGATGCGCGCTCAGTTGGTACATTGCCGGGCCCACAGCAGTTGATTATTATTTTCACCTACTATATGTATTTAGTTTTCAGAAATTTATATTAGTATGTGGTGAATTTAATAATTAGTTTTATGTTAGTTAGTTTCAGTTCCAGTTCAGATATGTATGCCATGCTATAACTTACTTTTCAGTTTTAGTTCAGTATGTGTCCTGTCTCAGTTATATGCCATGACATTCTATGATATGTGTTTTAGCATGAGCCTAGCGTGATTTCTTATGGATATGAGCATGTATGTGCATAGCATGTTTTACAAAAGTATAATTCAAGTTTTCATAGTTTTGTGAGGCTAGATGGTACTTACTAAGCTTTATGCTTATTAGTTTGCATTTCCTTATACTGCAGATACAGGTAAAGGAAAGCACTAGTAGCGGAGGCGGCGGACTTGATGCAAAGTGTGTGTGATGGTGGAGTTGGAATAAAAGTCTTCGGAACTTGCAAAGCATAGAAATAGTCTTTATTATGCTTCTTTAGTTATTCCGCAATATGTTATGTGAACCATGTATGAATTTAATTAGACTTGTATTCGTGGTGCCTAGTATGCTTGAAGTAGTTTACTTACCTAACTTAATATTGGTTTTGTGAATGCTTGAATGTCATGAGTCATTTACTTGTAATATGGTAATTTAGATCCATGCTTAAGGTTTAGAGATAAGAGCTTGATACTTTTGATTTACATGCTAAATATATAGGATATGCTTGTTCTAAGATGCATGCACCATATAGAATGACATGTAGTAGCTAAGAATGCTCTTAGATATGAATAACGAATGGTTTCAATCAGAAGTTGATACAAACTTGACACATTCATGTTTATGTCTCTACATGTCGCTTTTATGATTTCTAAGTTGCTATACATGCTAGAAACCCCCTAAAAACATGTATCAAATGCCCTAGAATCATTGTAGACCTGTTAGGAAGCTTAGATATGAATTTATGGAGCATTTGGTACGGAATAGGTCGACTTTGGCACATTCTGAAACTCTGAAATCTGGGTTTTCAGAACTACCAGTCGATTGGGAAAATACCAGTCGACTGGTATCGGGCACAGAAATATTCTGTGGCCCGACCAGTCGACTGGCATATAGCAGTCGACTGGTACTGTGTAAAACAAAACTGGTGTAGAGCAGCTGGTTAGTGCTTTAGCCATGCAACCCAGAGGTTGGGGGATCGAATCCTGCCAAGTTAAAAAAATAAAAGTTTTGCTTTATTTTAGGCTAGTTAGTACTTTCAACATGTTTATGAATTGTTAGTTCAGTAAATAGCGAAATAAGAATTTTCAAAAATTCTCCCAGTTGGTTTAGCATTTTTAGAAATCATTAATTAGTCAGCTAGTCAGTTAGTCAGTTAGTAGTAGCGATCCACCTTAGAGCCATAGTACCAGAAGGCGGGTCGTTACACATTCCCTCGGTCCTGCATCCAAGGTTAGTCCAAAACAACACAAAGCAATAGAATATTAGGTTTATACAGCCTTAGCAGTCTTGGTTCTGACTTTGGGTCTCCAAAATGGAACCCTAGGTCGAACCGACGCCTACTGTTCCCTCGACGGGGAACGCGTCCTCACCTACTCCTCTCAGGAGAATTTACCTGTCGCCAACCGGCTCCTCCGGTTGGACTTTTGCCCAGCAATCCTTCGCCAGGTGCCCAGCTATCCTTCGCCAGGTCTTCAGTACCAAGCAGTCCTTCGCCTGGTGCTTAGCAGTCCTTCGCCAGGTCTTTAGTACCAAGCAGTCCTTCGCCTGGTGCCTAGCAGTCCTTCGCTAGGGCTTTGTATCCTGACATTCCTTCGCCAGGTGCCTAGCAGTCCTTTGCTAGGGTTTTGTATCCTGGCAGTCCTTCGCCAGGTGCCTAGCAGTCCTTCGCTAGGGCTTTGTATCCTAGCAGTCCTTCGCCAGGTGCCTAGCAGCCCTTCGCTAGGGCTTTGTTTCCTGGCAGTCCTTCGCCAGGTGCCTAGCAGCCCTTCGCTAGGACTTCTTTCTGCACACTTGAGTAACTTTGTTAGATCACAAATAAACTTAACTTTGAATCCTTTGCCAATATCAAAACAAGGTTTGATATGGTGCTTCCTGCACCAACAGACCCAACCACAAACAATCAGCCCAACACTCTTTTTCTTTTATATTGGCACCAGTCGACTGATGACCTCATCAGTCGACTGGTGCAGTCGACTGCACCTGGGAATCACTCAACCAATGTTTCTATTCCCTCGAATTCACGAGGGCAGTCGACTGATACCTGAATCAGTCGACTGATACCTGAATCACTCGACTGATACCTCTGGAACTGCAGTTTACAGATTTCAGAAATACTGATCAAGTATACATATATACCCTATTTCAACCACACAATAAATAGAAGACTTATAATCATATAATAATCATAATTGGACTCAATCATACTCTATTTAGCATGCATTTCAAACTAAATATCTTCTTGCGGAATAAACATAACTAACATGACACAAAACTCACGAAAACTCATAACATTCTATTGTTTAGAGCTTGGAACATTAACAAACTCATCCCGAAGGATCTCATTCCACTGTTCCGCCACCACTGACACAACCATCCATCCTTTGGCCTCCTTGCCTTACATCCTTTCTTTACCTTTATCTAGAATAAAAGGATGCAAACTATAAACAAATTGTTTAGTAAGTAGATATCTATCTCACAAAACATACATTCGATATAAAACATGTTCATGCTCACTTTAAAACATGTGTAACTGAAAATGCTATTCTTTAACATGAAAAGTGCTCATGAATACATTTGTAACCATTGCTTGCATTTAAAACTTTGCTTGAACTGAAAATGCTTAACTTGCTTGAAATAAATACTTGCTATGGAAAACTTGAAACTTATATGGTTGTACTTCATATACTTCAAAATAATAATCATCCTCCTTTGTGCCCTAGCATAGTACCAATGCGCGCATCCCTAATAGGTTTCGGGGTAGCTAGCCACCGAACCCTAATAGAGCGTCTACTAGCTTGCCTTGTGCCCGTGGGCCTTGTACCCGGTAGATGCTGCTTAAAAGTAATATACTTAACTTGTACTCATGCTTATACATAACATGCTTAAACTTAGCACATATCTTGCACATTGAAGGTAGGGTTCCCAAAACTTGCTTTTGGGTCATCTTAAAGAATTGGTCTTGTACTTCTCAATGCACTTTGCGTGCCATAATCCCAAATCTTACTTTTGGAAAAATCAAGACCACGGTTTTACTTTGTATTTCCATCGAGCACCTTGCGTGCTAAAATCCCAAAACTTGCTTTTGGGCAAATCAAGACCTTGGTCTTGCTATACTAAGATCACATCATTAAAAGACTTAGAATCATGTTTAGAATCACACGAAAACTACTTTTATTGCAGGTGAGTGATCTACTTACATCATTGTGCTTCTAAACTTACTACATGGCGTAGAATCTTCTTCCTTGCACGATCTTCCAACCCTTGGCCCTAGGAGAGAACCCTAGTTTCCTCTTGGTAAGAAATCCTAACTCTCCTGTCTTGGTTTTCGCAGGGAAGAAGGAGGAGAAAACCCTTGGTTTTCTCTCCTTTCCATCCTTTATATATTAAGTGAAAGTTGAACCATCTCCCATAAAGGACGCTTACTATTAATTATCTAATATCGGTTCTATATTCCAATAAGATACTTACCATCCCTAATGGAAACTTAATATTAATCCTAATCGAGTGTCGTGGTTTCGAGCCCTGGCTCTCCTGACCCTTTTAAAGATTTATTTTTTCTTTTTATTTTGGAAAATTTTTGAAAAATGCTAGTGTTACAGTTCCACTACAAATTATGGGCAACAATATGGTCACTCTCTGTCACTACTTGCAAAGGTGCTTAATGCTAACTGTTCCACTATGAAATTGCTGGCTCTGTCACTACCTGCAAAGGTGCTTAATGCTAACTGTTAGAGTAACATGTATCTTCATCAATATGAATATATAAATTAAGTTTCTCATTTTGCATATTCCTTAATGTCTAAGGTTTTGAACAAAATGATTTTCATAATATGATAACTTAAAAGTAATATGAAAAAACTAGAACCTCTTAGACAATTATGTTTCTCCCTCTTGACCTTTCTTTTTACTTAGCCTCTTTGATGGAGCAATGACATATATATTAGGTAGAGGGAGGATCATTTTGTAACCTTTCATTTACACATTCTATTAATGTGTACATTCAATTGTCTCTTAATGCAATAGGTTCATTCTCATATTATGCATGAATATTTGAATGATTTTTTCATATTTCTTTAAATTCATTTGTATGAATACAAAGAGAATTGTCTATTCATTGACCAATATAAATATAGTCATTAATAATAATTGTGATTATTTAATCATATGAGTCATTAAATAGAGAAATAAATCATACATATGAGCATTCAAAAGAAATAAAGAATTATCACTAACATTCTTCTACCTAGCCATATGACTTTATTCACTTTAAACATAATGCACAATATGTAAGCTAAATTCTTTTTAAAATTAGTTAAATATAAATCATCATTAAGCAAAAAACTAATAAGGAACATGAGAGTTGCACATCATTAGTTTGACATACTTCCATTTTAGTTATATACTTGAACTAAAATGAAACCTAACATAATGATCCATCCATATTGTTAGACAAATTCTATTAATACTTACATAATCATTCATGTATATATACTAACATAAATAAACAAGATGCATAAATGATTAGCAATGACATTTAAGAGCTCAAAGAGTAAAATACAAAAGAGCATAAAACTTAATTATGAAATCATTAACAATTTTCCATAATGCCCATCGTTATTGTAAAATACTAAAATTGAAGGGGGCTAAGTGCAAAAAGTTCTAGGAAAAGGGCTTAGTCTGAAATAAAGGTATTACAGGGGTTTATTTACAAAAGGTGCAAATACTTAAAACACCCCTTTTCCTCTTCTGCTCCACTCGAAAACGTCCGATCCCCATGTCTTCTCTTCTCTTTTGACTCTTTTGATCGTCGGTGATGACCTCCGCTTCCTAGGGTGATGATCGCAGTGGAGCATGAGGTTGGCTGACCTAGTACATCCATTCAACCCTCTACCCAGTTCATGATCACTGCTTATTCCTTTGGTCGGAGCTCTTCTAGTGCAATCTCCGGCTATTCTCTACTAGGTAAGGATTTTCTGTTGGTGCAAGAAGCATCAGACTTGAATAGTCAATCTCTGGTGTTTCGATGTTTGACAATATACTATGGTCTGGTCAAAGTGATCAAGGGTTAAACCAAACAGGACCTAATATTTGGCAGGGTAAACCCAGGTTTGATCAGTTTGACCGAAGGGTTAGCCAAATAGGACCTGATGTTTGACAGAGTTATGAGAACCCAGGGTTGGTCAGTTGACCAAGGGATTAAACCAAATTGGACTTGAGGTTTGGCAGAGAGAGTACACTTTACCTGAAGTTTGGAAGAAAGAAGTTTAGTCAGGATTAAGATGACTAGCAAAGGAGGACCGAAATCCTGGTGAGTGAAGCTGGGTCTTAGTGAGTGAAACTAGGTGAACGAAGTCCTATTGAGTGAAGCTGGGCAAGAAGACTTGGTCCGGGCGACTGAGCAAGAAGCCCTGGTTCGGGAAATTGGGCATGAAGTCTTGGTCGAGAGTTGGGCACCGAAGTCTTGGTCGGGGATCAAGCAACGAAGTCTTTGCCAAGCGAGGACTACGGACAAAAGTAGAAACAGGTCGAGGATCGGACATCTCGAAATCCGGGAGTCTCGGAGGCCGAGCACGAAGTCTTGGTCTGGGGGACCGAGCAGAAGATTTTGTCGAGTGGGATCACGGACAGAAGTAGAGATGGGTCGAGGTCGGACGTCTCGAGATCCGGGTTCTTGGAGGCCGAGGAAAAGTCCAACTGGAGGTCCTGGTTGGCAAAAGGTAGCTTCTCCAGATTGGAGTAGGTGAAAGACGCGTTCCTCGGAAATGGAATAGTAGGCGTCGGTTTGACCTAGGGTTTCAGGTGAAATCCAAAAGTCAGAACCAGACAGGTCTGGCTGTCAATCAACTAAGGCTAAGGATTATTTGTTATGTCTTGTAGGAACCTGGAGTTGGTGGCTTGATAGGAGAGCTAACGCAAGAAAGCAAATACCTGGGAAAAGTGCTCCCAGTCCGAATCAAGTTTTGACCACGACTAGGGTTCCTGAATAGCCTTTCAGGCGCCTGAATAAGTACTATATAAAGGGGTCGAGTACCTCAGTTGAAACATCAAGTTTTCTATCTGCTCATTCATTCTGTACAAAGTAAAAGTACTCAGACGAAGTTCTGCGACCAAGGAGGCTCCAGGAGGAAGTGCAGGACGCTTCGGAGTTCCAGATTGGTTGAGATCGTCGACTTGTTTGGTTTGCTTTCAGTTTACAAGTTATTTTATTGTTTATCCTTTTGTACTTGTAAATCCATACTATAAGACGGGTTTCTCTGCCTCCGAAAATTCCTGAATGGAGACCATTAGTGGACTCACGCCGAGTACATAGGCCTTGGACGTATTGATCCTGGGGGGTTGGGAACCAAGTAAATAAACCTCGCGTGTTTGTTGTGTTTTGTTCTTTACTTTTATTATTCCACTGTGCTACTAACATTTTGTTTACGAAGTTAAATGAAGAAAAGTTGAAACGAAGCAGGAGTCGATATTCACCCCCTCTATCGACGCCATCGATCCTACAATTGGTATCAGAGCAGGAGGCTCTGATCGGACTCACCGCCGAAGGAGCAAGAAGGTTAGGAATTGAGGGGGAGCCCAAGGGTGAATAAGGTACATTTTAAATTATGTCAAAATTTTAAATTTCATATAATTTGTTTTAAGTGCAGGGAGAAAGGACACTACAAAAATAAGTGTCCTACTCGTCAGATTCGTACGTCACCATCGGCAACAATGATGGTACCAGCACTAGAAGTCTGGAGGGACAAAAGTAATATCCAGTTTTTCAAATGCAAAAAGTAGGGACATCACAAGAACCAGTGTCCAGACTTGAAAATGGCCCGATCCACAATGCCAGAAAATGCGACGAAGGTAATGGAGGTACAAAAAGTTAATTTCTGCAAAGGTAATTTTCAAATTCCTACAAAGCTAGATATTTCTTCTACTGTTATGTTTGATTATTTACACAATAAATTAAATATATTGCATGATAAATTAGTTAATAATCGATCCAAATCAAATATTGATAATATTAAAATATTGAATATTAATTCCTTAATCTTTAGGATTAATGCTACAATTTTTGAAATTACTTTTAATACTTTAATCAATAATTTTTTTTGATAATTCTAATAACTCTGAGGATAATGATAATACTTTAATTAATAATTTTTCTGATAATTCTAATAACTCTGAGGATTATGATAATTCTTTAATTAATAATTTTTCTGATAATTCTAATAACCCTGAGGATAATGATGAAACTTTAGTTTATATTTCTGAAGATAATGTAAATAATTTTGATAATAATACTCAACCATTAATTAATAATTCTACTGATTTTAAATATAATTCTACAACCTTAATTAGCAATCCTAAAAATTATTCTACTCATTTTGAATATCATGATATATTATTAATTAATAATTCTGAATATAACTCTAATGATGATGATGAAGATGAATTTATTAAAATTGAAGCAATAATTAAAAGGACTTACAAGTAGGGGTGAGCAAAAATTCGGACAAACCGAATTAACCGAACCGAACCAACCAAAATTTGAAATTCAATTCGGTTAATTCGATTTTTATTTTTTTTTAAATTCAGTTCGATTTTTGATTAAATCGGTTCGGTTTTGGTTTTAAATTTTATAATTTGCTTAAACCGAATAAAATGAATAAACCAAATAAAAATATTAATTTAATTATTTTTTAAAAAAATATAATTAATTAAATAAAATCTTGTTATTTTAATTAAAAATAGAATAAAATTTAAAATTTTGGTTAATATGGTTAAAAATTTTATCGGTTCGGTAAGTTCGGTTTTTGTAAAAAATTCGGTCGGTTCAGTCGGTTCCAAAAACAAAATAGGTTAATTTGATTTTCGGTTAATTCGGTTCAGTCGGTTCGGTTTTGACCAAATGCTCAGCCTGCTTACAAGAATTCAAATAAAATAGAAGTACTAAGTAAACTTGAAAACCTAAAAACAAAAGAAATAATAAATGAATCATAATTTTTTGAATTAATAGAAATTATGCAATTAGACCCAAAATTAATCATAAATTTAACAACTTAAATTTTAATTAATACTTGACAACTTAATTTTAATTAATACTTAACAACTTAATTTTAATTTTAATTAATTCTTAACAACTTAAATTTTAATTAATACTTAACAACTTAATTTTAATTAATTCGTAACAACTTAATTTTAATTAATTCTTAACAACTTAAATTTTAATTAATTCTTAACAACTTAATTTTAATTAATACTTAACAACTTAAATTTTAATTAATTCTAAACAACTTAAATTTTAATTAATTCTTAACAACTTAAATTTTAATTAATTCTTAAGAATAACTACTTAAATCTCAATTAATAATCAAATCTTTTAATTCTTAAACACATAAACTTAAATCTTAATTAATAATCAAATCTTTTAATCCTTAAAAAATTTAAAGCTAACTGAATGAAGCTTAAATTAACAATTCAACTTTAATAGCAAACTTAATCCTTAATTTAATATTTATACAAAATCCATGAACTAAATTCCAATTAATCATCTTCAATTATGAAACTAAATAAAATCCTACTCAACTGAAACATTAACTTAATAATAAAAATATGTCAAAGTGGGTTGACATATTCGGAGGTTCACACATTCTATATCAAATCGAGAATTTGATACTTTATTAAAAATCTAATTAAAAACTATTTGACTAGTTTGATACATGCATAACTACCATGCTCATATATCTGTCTATTTTTTCCCATATATATCTGCCATGTCATTCATGTTAGATTACTTTTGTGCTTAACTTAGAATGGCTAGATAGGAAAAAGATAGTTTGACACTTGCCTAAGATAGTACCAGGGTGGGGGATGATAGTACGTTAAGGAAGCTTGGTCTAGGAAGTCAGAAAGGGTAAGGAGTACCCGATTTGATCGACCTAGCTAAGTGGAACTAGCCGAAGTTACCTCGCCACATCCTGGACTAGTTAGACCAGAGTTTTTCAAAGCTTACTTTTAAGCTACTAATTGTTAAACTTGAATCTAACTCAAGGTCAAACAATCTATATTATTAAATTGAGAAAAATTAATCAAGTATCTCACAAACACCCATAAGACAACCTTGCTTGTTTGTACTACGACACTTAGAATGTGCGAGATGATAAGGATTAATCAATTGATAAATATCTTTAAAAATGTTTTCAAAAATCCTTAGAATATTTTCTTAAAAGCATATTTTCAAAATAGTGACTAAACATAATAATGTTTTAATGAATTTCATGCTTGATTGGGTATTTACTTATAAATACATTTTAGAAACTATATATCTTTTCGAAAGGTGTTTGACCTGCACTTAGACACAAATCCTCTAGGTCAACACTAAAGTCCCTTAAGACAATTAAGTAGAGTTCCTTGTAGTTAACAAGGGTAGCTAGAAGGTGTCAAGTTCAGGGGGAGTCTTTATTTTTGTGAAAGGTTTTTTAACATTTCTCTTGAAAAACTTTATTATTCTTTTCAAAAATTTATCTCTTTCAAAATGATTTTTGCTTAAAAATTTATCATCTCTTTTAAAATGCTTTTCAAAAAATATTTTTCCAAAATTTATTATGTCTTTCAATATATTTTTCGAAAAATACTTCGTCAAAAGTTATTATATTTTTCAAAGGAAGCTTAAAAATGCTTTAAAAAAATGCTTCTTCATTTTTGATTTTTTCAAAAAATGCTTTAATTTCTCTTATGATTTGGATAAACTCTAAAGACACATATGAAGTTTTCTTTATGATCGACAAGGATTCCTAAGATTGTGTCAGGTTTAGGGGAGTCCTAATCAAAGGAAATTAATGCACTTCTTTGTCTGATTAATTTAAATTTGAAAAATTATTATGTAATTCTTTATATTTAAATCAAACCCTAAGACTCAGAGGAAGATCAACTTATGGTCAATAAGTTTTCTAGGACTGTGTCAAGTTTAGGGGGAGTTTAAATTAAAAAGTGTTATTAAAAGTTTCAGAAATACTGTACTTTCAAAAAGACTCTATCTTTGTAAGTACAATATTCATTCTTTCTCTAAAATATGTATTGAAAAACTTTTTCATCTTTTTGAAGAGTTTTGAAATACTTTTTCATCTTTTTGAACATCATTGAAAATCTTTAGAAATATTTTTTACTTGAGTTTGCAAAAAATTTCCAAGACACATAAATTTTTTTTCTTTTAGTTAACATGGTTTCCTAGGATTGTGTTAAACTGGAAAAGAAACCAAATCAAGAAATTTATTATTCTTCAAAAAATTCAGAATATAAGTTAGAAATATTGATTTTGATTGGAAAATCCCTAAGACACATAGGACTTTTTCTTGTGGTTAACAAGATTCCTAGGATTGTGTCAGATTGGGGAAGAAACCAAATCACGAAATTTATTATTTATCAAGAAGTCAAAATGTATATTGAAAATACTTAATTTTGATTGGAAAATCCCTAAGACACATAGGGATTTTTCTTGTAGTTAACAAGATTCCTAGGATTGTGTCAGATTTAGAGAAGTTGAAATTAATAAGTTAAATCTTATCTTTTCAAATTCTTTTCAGGTACATAGTGCTTTTTAGAACATTATCCAAAAAAAGGGTACTTAGTTTTTTTTTAAAAAAGGGGGAGATTTTTGAAAATCATGTTTTTTTTCATCTTAAGTATTTTCAAAAATCCCTTTCACATTCATCTTGTTGGTGCAAATTTGTAAAATCCTTGTATTTCTTTTTGATGTCAGTCAAAGGGGAGAGAGAGTACCTTAAGTTAGTTTTTTATTTCTCTCAAGTATCGACCTAGAAGCCTTAGACCAAACCTAACATAAGATTATTGTCAAACACCAAAAAGGGGAGATTGTTGGTGCAAGAAGCATCAGTCATGAATAGTTAACCTCTGGTATTTCGATGTTTGACAATATACTATGGTCTGATCAAAGTGATCAAGGGTTAAACCAAACAGGACTTAATGTTTGGTAGGGTAAACCAAGTTTGATCAGTTTGACTGAAGGGTTAGCCAAACAGGACCTGATAATTGGCAGAATTATGAGAACCTAGGGTTGGTCAGTTGACCAAGGGATTAAACCAAACTAGGCTTGAGGTTTGGTAGAGAGAGTACACTTGAAGTTTGGAAGAAAGAAGTCTAGTCAGGATTAAGATGACTAGCAAAGGAGGTCCGAAATCCTGGTGAGTGAAGCTGGGTCTTAGTGAGTGAATCTAGGTGAACAAAGTCCCGGTGAGTGAAGCTGGGCAAGAAGACTTAGACCGAGGGACTGAGCAAGAAGTCCTGGTTCGGGGAATTGGGCATGAAGTCCTGGCCGAGGGTTGGGCATTGAAGTCTTGGTCCATGGGATTGAGCACGAAGCACTTGTCGGGGATCGGACAATGAAGTCTTTGCCATGCAAGGACTACGGACAGAAGTAGAGACGGGCCGAGGATCGGACGTTTCGAGATCCGGGAGTCTCAGAGGCCAAGCACGAAGTCTTGGTCCGGGGGACCAAGCAGAAGACTTTGCCGAGTGGGGATTGCGGACAAAAGTAGAGACAGGTCGAGATCGGACGTCTCGAGATCCGGGTTCTCGGAGGCCGAGTAAAAGTCCAACCGGAGGTCTCGGTTGACAAAAGGTAGCTTCTCCAGATTGGAGTAGGTGAAAGACGCGTTCCTCGAAAATGGAATAGTAGGCATTGGTTCGACTTAGGGTTTCAGGTGAAATACAAAAGTCAGAACCAGACAACTCTGGCTGTCAATCAACTAAGGCTAAGGATTATTTGTTCTGTCTTGTGTTTGTTTGTCTTGCAGGAACCTGGAGTTGGAGGCTGGATAGGAGAGCAGACGCAAGAAAGCAAATACCTGGGAAAGTGCTCCCAGGCACCTGAAAAGGCTCCCAGACACCTGAGTAGGCTGCCAAGAGCCTAAATGGGCTTTAGGGCACCTGAGAAGCAGTTCTTATCTCTGCACTGAGTACGCTAGTTCGGATCAAGTTTTGACCGCAACTAGGGCGCTTGAATGGCCTTTCAGGTGCCTGAATATGTACTATATAAAGGGGTCGAGTACCTCAGTTGAAACATCAAGTTTTCCATCTACTCATTCATTCCGTGTAAAGCAAAAGCGCTCAAATGAAGTTCTGCGATCAAAGAGGCTCCAGGAGGAAGTGTGCGACGCATTGGAGTTCCAGATTGGTCAAGATCGTTGACTTGTTTGGTTTGTTTTTAGTTTACAAGTTATTTTACTATTTATCCTTTTGTACTTGTAAATCCATACTGTAAGACGGGTTTTCTCTGCCTCGAAAATTTCGGAAAGGAAACCATTAGTGGACTCACACCGAGTACATAGGCCTTGGACGTACTGACCCTGGGGTTTGGGAACCAAGTAAATAAATCTCTCATGTCTAATGTGTTTTGTTCTTTACTTTTTTTATTCCACTGTGCCACTAACGTTTTGTTTACGAAGTTAAACGATGAAAAGTCGAAACGAAGCAGGAGTCGATATTCGTCCCCCTCTATCGACACCACCGATCCTACATTTTCTTCCTCTCGATCTTGTGGAGTTTCTGAGGTGATTGCTTTCCCTTGCCGAGTTAAAGATTTGAGAGGGTTCTTGGCACAGATCTGAGGTTTTTGGCAGAGGAGGATTAAGGGGAGTGGCGGGGGCGGTAGCACAGTTTTGATAAGACCAAGTTGTTTCCTTATTACGGAGGGATTGGATCAAGGAGGAGGTAGGTTTAAAGGCTCATCACAGGAGATTGTCAGATTGGGAGCAGGGGCGTTCTTGTGTTTCATCCAAGGTAAGTGGTTGCTTCTATGTATCTGATCTTGGCTTTCCTTCTACAGTGAATTTCGTTGTTAGAATGCTAAATTTTGATCTCGTGTCCTACTGAGAGCTTGGAATGAGATGAATTCTTGGTTTTCTTTCATGCCGAGAGGCTTGTTTTAGATGGATTGATGATACCATGGATTAGACTATTAGGTGGATGAATGTTGTTAGCTAATATGTTGAATCTTGGAAATTAGTTTGGCTTTTGGGATGGTTTAGATCAGAACTTGAACTTGTAGTTCTTTTGCTATGAGTCTTTGGATGGATTTTTGGGTTAACTTTTGTTGAGCTGCAATTTGTGCCATGTGGCACATGGATTGAGTTTTGGTGGTAGAGTAGGTTATGGTATGGATTGGTTAACGGAGGTCTTAACCTAACCAATGAGGAGGAAAGCTCATTTAGTGTGATAGAAGGGTTAAACCTAATCAAAACCTAATTAGAACAGTTTTGATTATGGTATGGATTGGTTAACGGAGATCTTAACCTATATGTATGCATATGGGTATAGGAGTTGTGATATATCATCTCATACTTTGTATTTGGTCGATCACTAGTTATACTTGCATGTACACCAAGTGGTTTATTTTGTAGCACATGATTTATATTTTAGACTTGTAGTTCTTGGTAGAACTACTAGGTGAGTATTGCATGTGTTAGTGTCATGCACCATCCTTGCACGGTTACATAACTAGCAACCCTTGACTCCCTTGTCGTTGAGACGGGTTGTCAGTCATATAGGACCTGGTCACACAATCACTCAGGGGCTAGTGATTATCGTAGTGTGGCTAGTTTGCTCCGTTCTACTTCGCTCAGCCACTCATGGGTTAGTGGTTATTAGAGCGTGGTGGCAGACAGAGATCCCTCTTTCATTTGTGATACGAGGAGATGAGAGTAAGACTCCCCTAGTCACCAAGGGTTCCTCCACTGTATCTTATGACACTTCCAGCAGTACCACTAGTGGTACCTGCTTCAGCATCCCCTTCGATGGCACCTACATTAGCAGTACCTCCGGTGGTACCTACTTCAGCTCCCCCTCCGATGATACCACCAGTAGTGTCTATTATGGTACTCCTAGCCGTGCAGCTAGCATGGCAGACCATACAACTGGTACTTCAGGCTTTACAACAGATTCTGCAGTCTGTACAGCCAGTACCTTTGTCAGTACAATCGACACTTCAGATGGTTTAGCCAGATCCTTCGTCTGCATAGCCAGTACCCCTAGTAGTTGACGATCCCGAAATACTGGATTAAATTGTCACGAAATGTGGATCCGTCAGAATTTAATATTTATAAAAAGATGTTGGAAACCCTTTTTGCAATCAAAAATATGAAAACGTAGTAAAGGGGCCACATGTCGTATTTTTCCTCGGGACTAGTTGAAGTTTGTTTGATTCGAGCTTGTGTTTATGTGTCGTTTATGTTTTTGGGTTTCAAATAGATAAGATTCAGGTTGGTTGGAATCAGAAATGAAATAGCAGATAAAATGGAAAGAAACTTAGCTATGACACTTAACCCAAGTCATTCAACCAATGAGCTCAAGCAAATGGGAGCTTAAAGGCAACTTAGCCTAGTTTGGAGAACCAATCTAATATAACTGCAGAATAAATGCCAATCAAAGGAATAAAATAGTGCATGACAATTTTCACAAATAAGTAAGCTTCAACTAAAGCTAGCCACAAAATTTACCAATCAAACTTACAACAATTCAGCACAAGCTAAATGCAATTTTGATGGAAACAAGCAAATGCAAAGGACTGTTCAGAAATGGCCAAATGCAATGCTAGATGATTTCAAGATAATATAGCACACTAAAAATTCCCTAAAACTTGGTCCCAAACACTGTCTAAACTGAACTTGATTCAAAGTGCCGAATTTCAGCAACTTGGCATGCAAGAGAAGGAAAACTGCTTCACAAATTCTACTGCCTTTGCAGAAAATTTCCAACTTAGAATTCAGAGTTGAAGTTGGTCAATTGAGCTTAGAAAACAAGGCTATTAGCGAATAAATGTGTAAGAGTTAAAGGAAGAAATTTAGCATCCAAATGCAGCCCCAAATCAGACACGTTAAGGCAAACAATGTGCAGAATTTCATGTACAATTTAGATGCAGGGCAAACAATCAAGGTAAGCTGAAAGTAATTGCTCAAACTAACGTTTAAATGGGATTTATAAGAGCTAACGTTCCATTGATGTAGCTTTAGAAATAATGAACCGAAACAATTCAAACAACAAGTCTGAAACTGTCAAATGCAGTGATGGATTTAGAATTTCAGAAACTGATATTCAGAACAAGGAATGAGCAGAACAAACACTAAAAGGCAAGAAACAAAAACAGAGGTGTAACCACAACTCAATTGCAGCTACAAACGGAACAGACTGACATCGAACTCATCAACCTCAGTTGCAGAAAAGAAGAAGAAAACCAAACTGAAATTGGCTGAATTCTAAACTGATACGCAGGCTGAAATTGCAGAAATGCTAAGCTAAACAAAAGGAAATTCAGAAACAAATTAAGAAATGAAACAAACTTAGATCAACTAAATCCACACACTACTGTGATCTCTAATTGCAGCAATCAAGCTAAGCACTAATCTGAATTCGGAAAGAACTGCAACAATTCAGTAACTAAGTAGGAAATGGCAAAACAGGGCTGATACACAAACTACAGCTGATACGCAAGAATTTAAGCAGAAAATAACTGAATTTAAAGGCAATTGTCCATTAGACCAGCTTCCTAAACTACTTAACTTGAAGGATATGATCTTACTTAAGCAGAAACAATGAAAAACCCAAATCTAAGTGCTGGTAAGAAAATTCGGAACTAAATTTGAGTGCAGAAATAAATTTACAGCTAAATACAATGAAAATTGACTACTAAACTAATCCTCAACCCTTCCTGAGCTCAAAATCTCCTTGGTTGTCAAGCAAGGGCTGGCCTCGAACCCCTAAGCACAGCAAATCAGTGGAAATCAGCCTCAATCGACCAATCTGCTCAAACTGCCTCAGCTGGGAAAATTTCGATCCGAACTCTTCAATCTCAATTTGTTGAGCTGCGATGGTGATTTGGAGACGACCTGAGCACACCTGAGAACCCCTACAAGTGGCTCAGATCGTCGGAAATGGTTTGTAGCTAAGATTTCAGTGCTCAGACCACAGATGATGCCGAAACCCTCAAACACCTCTGTCCGGATGAAATTTGAGCTGAAATCTCAATCGAAGCTGTCTTCCAAGGATTCAGATGATGATCAAATGAAGAATTGAGGGGTCGCGCCCCTTGGATTGAAGAACTACCGAAGAACTGGAAGAGAAAACGAAGAAGACGCAGAAACGGCGGAGACGCGACGAAGGCTGAAGGCAGGGAAACATTTGATTAAATACTTAAGCATGGACGACCCAGATTTCTTTAGCTCAATCCAACGGCTGATCTTGCTCTGATTTGAGCCAAACTTTGATGATGATGATCTGGGGTCAGGATCTGCCTCGTGGTAGCTCAGATCCTCCAGATGTGCAATGGATGGTCCAGATCAACTTAGTCTTTGAATGGACGATCTAGAGCCCTCCGAGCTTGATCCAACGGTTGATTTAGCTCTGATTGGGATGAAACCTTCAGATCTTGATCAGAGTGCTTGATCAACCCTAACCCTAGCTCGGATTGCTTCAGATGGTCCTGGATGGCTCAGATCTAGCCGCTCTTGAATCAGACGGCCCGGATTTAATCCTAATCTTGATAACTCGATCCGGGTCACTTCCGACTCGAGTTTGACCCAGTATGCCCTAGGTCCATGAACCTTTCATGCCTACAAAAATAGATCAGAAATTTAGTGGCCAAATAATCTAATTTAATACAAATTTGCAATTAAGTCCAAAATAAAGGTAAGTTCTAAAACCTAGGGCAATTTCACAATTAAGCAATAAAAACATAGGTCAAACATGGATTTTAGCAATTAAAATAATCAACAAAATGGTATCTATCAGTAGTACAACCAGTACCTCTGTCAATACAACCGACACTTCAGACGGTTCAGCCAAATCCTCTGTCTGCACAACCAGTACCCTCAGTAGTGTAGCCAATACCTCCAACAGCACCTCCGGTGGTACCTATTGTACCTACGGTCTCGACTAGGGACAGGGCACGGATTCTAGCTTTAGCCGAGTCTGTGAAGGGTCGTTTCACCCTATTTTATAGAGGACCAGACCCATGTACAACCCGATCCTAGTTTGAGACACAGGAGAGCACTTTCCGATATATGACATGCTCAAATTGGGAGAAGGTCGAGTTAGCCACTTATCATTTGCGAGATCGAGCGGTTACTTGGTGGACTATGCAGCAGATCATTATCAACGAGTAGCATGTCACTTGGGCTATATTTAGAGGCGTTTGAGAGGAACTTCTTCCCTGCCGCATTTCGAATGACCAGGCGACAAGAGTTCTTGAGTCTCTAGTAGGAGGACTGATCTGTTTTAGAGTATGATGCGGAATTCAACCGCTTGGCTGAGTACTGCCCTCAGATGATTACAGATGACTCAGAGCGGGCAATGCACCTTACTTAGGGCTTGGTCTCGTACATCCAGATTCGGATGTCCTTATGTGTCATCATATCCTATCGAAAGGCACTAGAATGATCCCTTACTATGGAGTCGACTCAGCAGAGGGTATTCAAAGATAAGAAGAAGGGCAAGCAACCAGTTCCAGATATGAAGCAGACACAACAACCCCAGACCACCAGTTGGAAGCGGGGCAACGAGAGTCAGACAAGCTCAGAGTACCTCTAGGCCGTATACTCGGCCCCATAAGTTAGGACACATATCAGCAGGACCCACTAGATCGACATAGCAGGATCGGAAGAAGACTATGGGAGGGTTCGATTATTTTTAGTTGATTCCATAGAGCATATAAATGCTGACTGCCCATTAGGGCAATCCATCTGCTATTACTGTAAGTTACTAGAACACATGAGCCAGGACTGTGCGCTGAAGGCACAAACGAGGCCAATGGGGCCTTGACTCAGGGAGGACATTCTGGTCAGATTGGAGCTCATCAGGAAGGACGGAGGACTCAGACTTCCTCCCATCAGTAGCCGACTTCTCCTCCTCAAGTGCATGTGTACTACATGTTTGGGCAGGGCCAGGAGCACTCCACCCTTCTAGTAGTACCACAGTACTCAGCTGCGGAGTCTTATCAACAGTCTCATCCTGGATATCAGCCTATGATCTATCAGCCCCAGACTGGCGGAGCATCAGCACCTCAGCCTCCGCCAATTCCTTCCTTACCCCCACCACCGCCTGAGATGGGTCGGGTGTACGTAGTCACTCAAGAGGAGGTCCAATGGGTTGACGGGTCTATTTTTTGAGGTACAATTTTACTTTATGCTCATTCCGCAGAGTTATTGATTGATGCTGGTAGTTCATATTTGTTTATATCACGGATGTTTATGAGCAAGATTTGTAGGTTACCGACCCCTTAGGGCACAACGTCTGTCTGTGTCCTTACCCTTCGGAGAGATATTAGAGGTTACTCAGGAGGTCAAGGGGTGTCCACTAGACTTTGGTAAGGTTATCCTTACCGTGGACTTATCAGTTCTGAAGATAATAGAGTTTGACATCATCCTGGGTATGGACTGGCTGACGACCTCACATGCCACAGTTGGTTGCCATTAGAGGGTGGTCACGTTTCGGCCTCTGGACCAACCCTTGTGGGATTTTCTTAGCATCAGGGATAATGGTATATCAGTTATCTCCGCACTTCAGGCATAGAGACTTCTTTCACAAGGGTGTCAGGGTTTCTTACTATCAATGATCAGCATTGATGTCAGTAGTAGCCCTCATATCTCGAACGTTGCTGTGGTCAAAGAGTTTTCCGATGTCTTCCCAGAGGAGCTACCGGGTTTGCCTCCCAGGAGGCAAGTGGAGTGCTATCGAGTTGATTCCGAGGACAACGTCGGCATCAAAGGCTCCATATTAGATGGTACCGAAGGAGTTGGACGAGCTAAAGGTCTAACTATAGGAGTTATTGGACAGAGGATTTATTCGGCCAAGTATTTTTCCGTGGGGTTCATTGGTGTTATTCGTGAAAAATGACCGTTTTATGAGATTATGCATCAACTACCGACAGTTGAATGCAGTCATGATCAAGAACAAATATCCCTTGCAACAGATTGAGGATTTGCTTGATCAATTGACGGATACATCAGTGTATTCGAAGATTGATTTGTGATCAGGTAATCATCAGCTGAGGGTCAGAGATTTAGATATCCAGAAGATAGCTTTTTGCACCCGGTATGGACATTACGAGTTTTTGGTAATATCATTTGGCCTTACGAATGCTCCTACAGTGTTTATGGATCTCATGAACTGGGTATTTTTGGAGTACTTGGACCAGTTTGTTATCGTATTCATCGACGACATCTTGATTTACTCCTGTTCTGAGGAAGAGCACACTCGTCACCACGGCATCATCTTGGAGACGCTCCGGTAGGAGCATTTATATGCAAAGTACAACAAGTGTGCTTTTGGTTATCTTTTGTGAGTTTTCTCGGACATGTAATTTCTAGGAGAGGCATTTCTGTAGACTACCAGAAGATCGAGGTTGTCACCAGTTGGGAGTAGCACAAGTCAGTTCACGAGGTGCACAGTTTTCTAGACTTGGCTGGCTATTATCAATGCTTCATCGAGGGGTTTTCTAGTATTACCACACCTTTGGCACGCTTGACCTTAAAGGGCATGAAGTTTGTTTGGATAGAGGCCTGTGAGACCAGCTTCCAGGCGCTAAAGCAGCGGTTAGTATCTGCACCAGTTCTGGTGTTACCTTCGGGAGAGGACGACTTCATTCTTTATACTGACGCATGTTAGTATTGTGAGAGAAGTGTCCTAAGGCAATCGCCTTATGAATGTAATCATTTATTTTAATAAATGAATATTCACTATTTGAGTATACATGTTTGTGTATTTGATTGAGATCTTAAACTCATTTACTGAATGTCCGCAATACAATTCACAACATGAGAGAATTTGTGATGAATTCACAACTAGTGATTATCTCTACATGTGTAATTGTGAAGTATTGAAATTGTCCCTAGTCGATGAATTGATAAATACGGACACTATCAATTCTGTTGAGACTAGCATGAGTTATTCTCTAATCAGCTGATCCTCACTGGCTGGTGACATTGGGATGTCCGGAGATAAACATGAATGCTAGTTAAGGGAACTAGTTCATTGGAGTGACTGGCTGTAAAACTTCATATGGTAATCTACATATAGATATGTCAATGAAGTTCTTACTGCAGCTTAAGTGCGATGTTCCTTTGACTTGCGGTGTTCAAGTCATCTTGGTCATGAAGACTTATACTTTGACATCTTAAGCAAGCATCTCTAAGGAGGTGTGGACCTAGGATGGTTGGGTATAAGCCGAAGTGCCCGAAGATGTTTGAACTGCCTACAAAGGATTCACCACTCCTTGCGAGGAGATGTATACCCAAGGCCTATCGTCGGATTGTTACTCGAAGCCTCTGGCCAGAGCATCACATGTTCAGAGTATGAATCTCTCAGATACATGAGAGTAATTAGAATCCGTTGGACGAGAAAGACATTGCTTGGGCTAGGTGTGACGTAGTCAGCCTAGTGGGGACTGACACACATAGACCGTGTCCTGAACCAAGTGGGTATAAGATAGTGAAGGGAATGAGACATGATTCATTAGAGCTGCTGAAGGGTTTCAGAATAATTTCTGAGGTCAACTGTTGATCTTTCGATTAATTGGGGATCATGATGTACTACTAGGTGCCACTCATGATCGTTCGATAATTGGTTAATTATAGACGGCCAACATAAATCGAAAGCCTATTTAGTCACACGCACTACGAGTAATCCGAGGGATTTAAAATGAGTTAAAAATTGGATTTTCTGATCAAGAGAGATAAGTCGAATCTGAATTTTTCAGAGACGCATCGGAAGCATAAAATGGCTAAGTTTTTTGAAGACTTATTGGACGAATTAAATGAGTTTAATTCGTATGGTATAGGCTTGGGTTTGGCCAGCCAAAGAGGGTCCCCACCCTCTTTGCTTGGCCGGCCACATTAAAAGGGGAGAACCAAATTGTTTGGTTCAAATTATAAAATAAACCGCGCGTGGTTTGTTTTATGAAATTATGGATAAAGAAATTTATATAAAGAAATTTATATAAAGAAATTTATATAAAGAGATTTATTTTCATGAAAATTAAAATAAACCTTGGATTGGTTTATTTTATTTTATAAAATCAATAATGGATTGATTTACTATGATAAAGAAATTTATATAAAGAAATTTCTTTCCATAATAAAAGGGGAGACATGGTTGTTTTTATTATAAATAAAGTTATAATAAAAACTTGGCATAACGGAATAATTCATAGAAAAATTTATAAGATAAATTTCTTATGAAAAATTTATTCCGTTAAAAGGAGACTTGGCGATTAAGAGGCTACTATATAAAGGTACCAAGGCAAGGCTTGGAAATCAATCCAAGAGATCAAGGATTCTTGCCTAGCCTCTCTTCCTCTCCTTCTCTCCCTCTCCCTCCTCTAGTGGCGCCGACCCTAGAGACCCTCCCTTTGGTTGCCGTGAGCTTCCTCCACCAAGAAGCTGTCGAAGAAGAAGAAGAAGCAGGCGCAACTCCTTCCTTCCTCCCGGAATCTTGATTCTGTTCTTCGTTTGGTGGTTAGTTTTCCATCTCTCTCTTGGTATTCTTGTCGTGCCTTTGGAGAATCTAGTAGTTCTTGTCGGCATGAAACTCGTGGCTTTGCGAAGTCATTCCGAAGAAAACTTGACGTGGACGCGAATAGAGGCGGAGCTTCCAAGGGACGCTACGGTTGGATCTCGTCCCTTTCTACGAGTTACGCGAGGTATTAAGTAAATTAGTTTACTTTCTGCAAAATTTTAAATGTATGATCATGTCTCCACAACATAAGGTTGCATGCTAGATACGTGGTTAAAATAATTTGAGAAATTATTTATGCTAAACCTTTCACTGCACGTAATTAAATTTTAAAATTACGAACCCGTATCCATGTCAACATGCACCCGGTCCCAACAACGCGTCCTACCAGGGTTTGAGTGTAGTACTAATATAGCACGGGCAGGTAGTCTTTTATGCTTTTCGGTAGCTGAAGGAGCATGAGAAGAACTACCCTATTCATGATCTAGAGCTAGCCGCTATCATATTTGCGTTGAGGATTTGGAAGCATCATCTGTATGGTATCACCTTCGAGATATTCATAAACCATAAGAGCCTCAAGTATTTGTTCACTCAGAAGGAGCTACATCTCCGACAGAGGAGATGGATGGAGTTCTTCAAGGATTATGACTGCACAATTAGTTATCATCCTGGGAAAGTTAATGTGGTCGCCGACACACTAAGTAGGAAGTCTAGAGGAGTTCTAGTGTTTCAGTGAGTGATGGTTACAGAGTTGATCCAGGGTTTCTCAGAGTTGGGATTAGAGGAGCAGACTTAGACTGAGAGATGATTGCTAGTGATGATGGTTACTCAGTCAGCGATTAGATCGAGGATTAGAGAGGCATAGACCATTGATCAACATCTGCAGTTCCTTGGCAGCCGTATAGCCTCAGGGTAACAGTCTGATTTCACTCGAGATGATAAGGGCATCCGATTTTCCGAGGGAGGCTGTGTGTGCCAGAGTCGCACCCTGTCTTGGATGAGTTGCTACGGGAGGTGCATTGCTGGCGGTTTTCTATTTATCTAGGTGGGACCCCTATGTACCACGACTTGAGACGTTCCTATTGGTGGAACGGTATGAAGAAAGACATCACAAATTTTGTTGTCAGATGTCTAGTATGTGTTGGTGCCGGAAGCACCAAAGTCAAACCTTTGTTTTGATAATGGCAAAGGGTTCAGAAGTTAAGATTTGGTTGTGATCTAACAAGCTGATTAAGTGTGCAGAAATGCCCTCGGTACACTAGGCACTAAGTCCTGGTTCATTGAATTGGGAACTAAGTCCTGGCCGCGGGCTGGGCAACTAAGTCTTGACCTAAAGCTGGGCAATAAGACCTGGTGAGTGAAGCTGGGCACTGAGACCTGGTCGAGGACTGGGCACCGAAGACCTGGTGAGTGAGGCTGGGCACGAAGCCCTGATCGTGGATTGGGCACGAAGACCTGGTGAGTGAAGCTGGGCAAAAGTCCAACCGGAGGAGCCGATTGGCAAAAAAGGTAAATTCTACCGAGAGGAGTAGGTGAGGACGCGTTACCCGTAAGAGGGATCATTAGGCGTTGGTTCGACCTAGGGTTCCATTTGGGAGACCCAAAGTCAGAACCAAGACAGCTTAGGCTGTAAATAATGTCTAACATATATTGTATGTTTGCTTCTTGTGTTTTGGAACTAACCCTGGTTGCAGGAAACCAAGGGACTGTGTTTCTGCAGCTCAGGCGCCTCATTGGAAGGAGGCGCCTCACTGGGCTAGGCGCCTGTAAGGATACAGGCGCCTTAGTGCAAGGCCAAACCGAGACCATCGAAGCAAACTGCCTCGAAAGCCTTTGGACCAAGTCAAGCTAGGCACTTGTGTCCATACATGCACCCCAGTCAGCTCAGGCGCCTCAATGAAGGGGATAAGCGCTGAACGAGCCTGCGGATTGGAGTTCGTGCAGGAGAGGCCACGTGTAGGCGTCCCCTTCAACAAAGGCACCCAGGAGTCGACTATAAAAGGGGGTTCACCCCCAAGGCTTCGAAACAACTCTCTTAATTCGCTCTCAACACTTTTACTCAAGCATTACACTCCGGCACGCTCTGTACTCGCGATTCAAGCGCCGACGACGACCCGCTGCTCCGAAATTCCATCCACTCCAGTCGTCGGTAAAGGTTTAAATTTCCTAAGTGTTTTGACTTATTTTTAATTCTATATCTGTACTCAAATTTGTAAACGCCCTTCAAATATAGAATTGCCCATAGTAAATGGTCAAGGACAGTGGGCCTTGGAGTAGGAGCCGACCGCGACTCCGAACCAAGAACAAACTGTGTCAGCGATTTTGTTTTACTCTTTTCCGCTGCGTAATTTCTCTAATTTTCTGAAAATTTTCGATCGATATTCCCCCCCTCTATCGATTTACTCCGATCCAACAAGTGGTATCAGAGCGGGTGGCTCAAACTTAGTGCAACCACCAGTTTGAGAAGTTTTTTTTCGGAATTATGATTTTTTTTTAAACTCTTTTCGCTCGAATTTTCTCGTTAATCGAGGTTGGTGCAACACCACTCGATCTTTTTGCATTATTATTAATTTCTTCATGCACTACTAATCCAAGACTCAGTCTTGGAACAAGGTTTTTTGTTTGTAATTTTTCAGTTAAAGTTCTATGGCCATGCAAGAGGGATACAACACTGCCAGACCTCCTCTTTTCAGTGGAGAAGACTTCTCCTATTGGAAAAGTAGGATGGAAGTCTACCTGAAAACTTAGGTGGACATGTGGATAATCATCCAGTCTGGGCTGGAAATTCCCAAGAACATAGAAGGAGTGGCGCAACATTATACTGAATGGGACGCCTTGCTAAAGAAGAAAATCGAGGCCGATGCAAAGGCAACCCAGACTTTGCAATGCGGCTTAACCAAGGAGGAGTTGAACCGGGTGGGACCCTTCAACAGCGTGAAGGAGATTTCGAACAAGCTGATCGAGCTGCACGAAGGCACTTCCGACACGAGGATCAGCAAAAGAGATCTGTTGCTGAATAGACTCTACACAATCAAGATGCACGACGGTGAGTCTACAACTCAGCTTCACGCCAGAATCCAGGAGCTGATGAACGGGCTGCACACGATAGGTCACAAGGTTGAAAACCGTGACCTGATCAGGTATACGTTAAATTCTTTTCCAAGAAATTCACTGTGGGCATCTATGGTAGATGCCTACAAAGTTTCAAGGAATTTGTCTAAAATCAAATTAGATGAACTCTTTTCCGAATTAGAACTGCACGAACAGACTAATACTACCTTGATCGAGAAAGGTATAGCCTTTGTTGCAGGAAAATCTCAAGGAAAAGCCCCCAAGAAGAAGCCTCAACCAGCACCCGAGTCCAACTCAGACTCAGAATCAGAAGATAGCGAAGGGGATCGACCCAAGCTAGTTCGGCTAGCTCGAGATTACTACAAGGAACTCAAGTACCAAACAAGCAAGAAGAAATCAAGCCGAAGAAAGGAAGATCTAGCAGAATCTCCAACAAGCTCAAAGAGCAAGACTAATGTCACCTGCTACGAATGCAACAAAAAGGAACATTTTAAGTCAGAGTGCCCCAATCTGAAGGAAACAAAGAAGGCACGAAGAAAGAAGGCTCTCTAAGCCACTTGGGATGAATCCTCCTCCTCCTCCTCCGAAGAAGTCCCGCACGCGAATCTTCTCGCCCTAACCGCCTCGGAAGACGTCGACTTCGGATCGGAATCGGAACCAGACGATGGAAGACTCACAATCTCGGAAAACAGGCAAATCACGGTAAGAGGTTACTCAGAATATGAACTTTCAAAATTAATTTCTTATTTATCTCGCAACTTGCCGAAAGCCAAAATCCGGGTTGAGTCCCTCTGACAGGAAGTAAAACTCTTGAAAGAGGAAGTCAACTCGAGGTCCTTAACTGAGCCAGTTTAGGAAGGAAGCTTAACCCAAGTTCAAAACTTGAGGAAGATAATTCCTCCCTGAAGACTCAAGTCAAAGAACTCAGAGTTGCCTTAGAACGGTTCACTTCGGGTTCCAAGGGTCTTGACATTATCCTTGGAAAGCAGAAGTCCGTTCTTAACCGATCCAGACTCGGTTATCAAACCAAGTCAAGACAACGCTCTTATTATGCTGTATTGAACCAACCTAGAACCCAAGTCCAAGCATGAGTCCCCAAGCTCTGTTTGAACAAACAAGCTGGACCAAACCAGTATTGGATCCCCAAGGACAAGATTCACATCTTGCCTAACCATTATCGAGGCTATAGTCCAGGGGGAGCCAATATAAAAACCATTTTTATAATTAGATAATTTTTTTTAATTGCATGCTTGATTGTTTTTTTTTTTTGCAATTTTTAATTATCATGCTTAGATTTAGGACTGGTTAGACTAAGGACAAATGATTAAGTTGAAATTTGAAAAATATAGTATTGGGTGGAGGTGAGATGATAATACGTTAGGGAAGCCCTTCTAATAAGGTCAAGTATACTCTACTTGGTCTGTTTAATTTGGTGGAACTAGCCGAAGCTACCGATCCAAGACCCAAACTAGTTAGACCAGAATTTCTCAAAAAGTAATTTTGAAAATGAAATTTCGTTAAATGGCTTTGTCAAGGAAAGGGTTGATGATCCAATAAGGCTACGACCAAAGAAGGCCTTGTGCCTCGCCAAGACCTGGAAGCCAATTTTCGAAATTTAAATTCAATTTACTCTTTGTCAAATTTGAATCTAACACAAATTTCAAATAATCCTAGAGTCAACCACTTTTCAAAATCAATAAACTTAACTTTATAAAATTTTCAAATTAACCAGATGTCTTCAAAATTAATCATGTTTTTTTTTAAAATTAAAATCTTTAATTTTTGAAAACCTGTCTCACAATACTCATAAGATTAACATGATTGATAACACTAGATTGGGTGAGACAGATTAGGCTGTGAAAATCAATTTAACCTATCCCTAACTCTAATTGATCCAAATCAACAAATACTTTATGTGTAGGAACATAAAGATTTGGACCAGTGGATGTTGGATAGTGGATGCTCTAGACACATGACTGGAGACAAATTGAAATTCACCAAAATCAAGTTCAAGAACCTAGGCTTAGTAGCATTTGACAACAATGCTACACTCAAAGTTATTGGGTCAGGTAACATTGAACTCAAGTTTGATTTTGTGATTAAGAAAGTACTCTTGGTTGAAAATTTTAAATTCAATTTCCTTAGTATAAGCCAGCTATGTGATACTGGCTACGTAGTTACATTAACCAACTCTGACTGCCTGATTAGAAACCTTCAAGACTCAGAGTCATGCTTAAGGGTACTAGGAAAAACAACGTTTATACTATCAATTTACCTTTAGTACCAAAATGCCTCTTGACTCAATTAGAAGAATCCAACCTCTGGCATAGGAGATTAGGTCACACTTATGTTAAACTAATTTCTAAAATTACCCAACTCGGTTTAATTAAAGGTGTACCAAAAATTAAGAACTTTGAAAACACAATCTGTAACTCATGTAACCAAAGCAAGCAAACTAAGTCAAACCACAAATCAATTCAATCAGACTTAACCCAAACCACACTTGAGCTCCTGCACCTTGACCTATTCGATTCACACAGAGCCAAGTCACTAAGCGAGAATCGGTACTGCTTAGTAATTGTCGATGATTACTCTAGGTTTACCTGGGTTAGGTTCCTAAAAACCAAAGATGAAACTTTGAACTTATTTATTGACCTATGTAAAATGATTGAAAACCAAAATGATACTAAAATTAAAAGACTTAGAAGTGATCACGGGGGAGAATTTCAAAATCAACGGTTTGAAGAATTTTGCAAAATAAATGGGTACATACATGAATTTTGTCCTAGAACCCCCCAACAAAATGGGATAGTGGAGAGAAAGAATAGAACTCTTCAGGAAGCCGCTAGAACCATGTTAAATGAATTTAACCTAGCTAATCAATTTTGGGCAGAAGCAGTAAGCACAGCATGCTACATCCAAAATAGGGTTCTAATTAACAAAAGACATAATAAAACACCTTATGAATTATATTATCATAGACTGTTTAACCTACACTACCTAAGAGTCTTTGGGTGTAAAGTCCATATCTTGAACACCAAGGACTACCTAGGTAAGTTTCAATCCAAGTCAACCCCAGGGATCTTCCTAGGATATTCAACAACTAGTAGGGCCTATAGGGTTTTAAATAAACAATCTCACAAAATTGAAGAAACTACTAACTTAATTTTTGATGAGGAAATTGAACCAAAAACTGATAATCAAAAATTAAACCAATCAAATACTGATCAGGAAGACAATGAACCAACAATTGAACCATTGATTGAACCTCTAAATGAACTAACACTTGAACCAACTACTGAGGTCTCAACTCAACCTATAACTGAACCGACCTAAGTAATTGAACCAAACACTGAACCGAACCGTCCAGCCGGACCTGAGGCTGAACCTAGTACTAGAAGAACCAAGAAACCCAGACTCAGTCACCCTTCTGAGCAAATTATGGGTGATCCAACCTTAGGAGTCAGAACTAGGTCTTCCTATAGAAATCTTAGTCAAATCGCATTAATTTCAAAAATTGAACCTAAGACTATAGAGGAAGCCCTACCTGACCCTGATTGGATCATAGCTATGCAGGAGGAGTTAGCCCAATTTGAAAGAAATCAAGTCTGGGAACTAGTACCTAAACCTGAAGGTAAATCTGTTATAGATACTAAGTGGGTGTTTAGAAACAAATTAAATGATCAAAGGGAAATAGTTAGAAATAAAGTCCGCTTAGTAGCTAAAGGGTTTAGTTAAGTCGAAGGGTTAGACTATGATGAAACCTATGCCCTAGTAGCCAGACTTGAGTCAATTAGAATGTTATTAGCCTTTACAACCCATAGAGGGTTCAAGATATACCAAATGGATGTTAAATCTGTCTTTTTAAATCGGTTCATCAAAGAAGAAGTTTATGTAGGACAACCCCAGGATTTGAGGACCTAGAAAAATCTGAGTATGTCTTTAAACTTAGAAAAACACTTTATAGGTTGAAACAAGCACCTAGAGCATGGTATGAACACTTATCAACTTATCTAATTTATAAGGAATTTAACCAAGGTCAAATTGACTCCACCCTTTTTGTTAAAACCTTAGAAAACAATATTTTCATTGCCCAAATTTATGTCGATGATATAATTTTTGGATCCACCAACTCTAACTTCCTAAAAGAATTTGTAAAAATAATTGAAAGTGAATTCGAAATGAGCTTGGTAGGTGAGCTCAACTTCTTCTTAGGATTACAAATTAAACAGACTAGAGACGATAATTATGTTCACCAATCCATGTATGCTAAAGAATTAATAAAGAAATTTAAAATGGATAACTCCAAAAGCATAAGTACCCCTATGGCCACAAATGTCAAAATTGATAGTGACCCAGAAGGTAAGCCTGTTGATCTTAAACTATACCGAAGTATGATTGGGAGTCTACTTTACTTGACAGCTAGCAGACCTGATATCCTATTTTTTGTAGGAATGTGTGCTAGGTACCAAACATGTGCTAAGGAATACCACTTAGCAGCCGTAAAACGAGTACTTAGGTACATTAAGGGTACTAGATGGTTTTGATCCATATAGAGATTTTTTATTCTTCTCTGGCGATTTTAAAGACGACTCTCGCGGCTCAGGCGCGCGCCGTCTTCTCTGGCGGCTTCGGCCGCCGGCGTCCTTCTAGTGCCGGCGATGGATTCAACCCAACCTCCCCTCCTCTCCTCCACATCTCTTTTCCCTCCTCTGCCTGTCGTGCACAATGTGGAGCATCAATTTGTAGAGCCGGCAGGGCCAAGAGGGCGGTCATCTGCTATTGCAAAACCTAATCTTAATCCTTCTTTGGATAAGAACACATCATTGGCTCCATCTTCTCCTTCTCATCAAACATCGGGGCAGATTCCATCATATGCGACAATTGTTAAGCCTGTTTCTCCTCGTGCATCTAAGAAGAGCTTCGATGATATCAGATCTGCTATCAAGCCTATCATTATCTGTAATAATAAACCAGGAATATTCTATACGGAGGAGGAAATCGCAGGTGTGTCGATCTCTTATCAATATGCTTTAATTGGGAAATTCTCAGGTTGGCGACCCAAACAAGAGATTATTCTACAAGCTTTTCAAAATTTTGGTCTCTCTACTTCTTATAACATTTGATTTCTGAGAGCCGGAAACATCTTCATACACTTATCCTCTAATGAGGATATGGCTCGAATTTGGGGTCGGGGAGTATGGTTTATCGGTGGTGTTCCTTTAAGAATCTTCAAATGGATGCCGCATTTTTCCTATGATGCAGAATCATCAGTAGTTCCCATTTGGATTCAATTACCAGATTTGCCAATACATATGTTTAACAAACATAATCTATTTTTGGTGGCCCGAATTGTGGGAAAACTAATCAAAGTTGATGAAGGCACTGCAAATGGCTCTAGACTTTCTTTTGCTCGCATTTGTGTAGAAATCGACTTATTGAAGCCCAGAGTAGATGACTTTTGGATTGGCATTGGTGAAGAGAAAAGATTACAGAAAGTCATATATGAAAAACAGCCAAAATATTGTACTGATTGTAAGCATTTAGGGCATACTATAGAAGAATGTTATGTTAACGGAAACAAACCTAAGCCAATGTGGAATTCTATTAGAAATGACTCAAATTTGATTGAAGATGACTTAAGATTGCCTTCAAACAGGAAAAAAGATAATGATTTAATTGCGGCACACTTTAGCACGCAAGATGAGAGCTTGATCTTTAAAAGAGCTGAGAAACAGAAATGGGTTCAGAAAAGCTCTTTGTTTGATGCTTCTGGAAATAATCAGAAGGTAAATGAGAATGCTGTAAATTTCTCCCAGCCTTTGAATGATTCAGAAGAGGATGATCAAGGTGAAATGTGCAATCCTGCTGACTTGGTAGGTAATGATAAAGGTCTTAATGATGCAAACAAAGATGTCACAAATAATAATAAGCAGGGGAATGGTAAGGTCAAGGTATCTTTCAGTAATATACATTTTAAAGGAGTGGACAAGGAAACAGGAAAACAACAAGGTGGATTACTCTCGGCTAAAGGTTTTAACTCAGTTGAACAGCTGGCAGTAGTTGGAAATAATGAAAAATCTCAGTCTGGTTCCCTCTATGATCCTTCATTGGCTGAGGAAAATCTAATTGATAATTTAGATGAGGAAGAAGATGGCAATTTTTGGGAAGAGCAGGAAGAATCAAATTATTCAGAAATTTCAAAATATTTTGAGGAAGAAGATGATTTGAACATCAGAAATAAAATACAAATGCAAAGGAGATCATCTTTGGATTTGGTTAATAGTCCAAATAAGGGTAACAAACAAAAAAATTTTGATGAGGCTTTGAAAAAACAGAACAGAGGTAAACCTGTTGAGAGAATAAATGAAAAGTTTAAGACAGCAGAAACGTCCAATTCTCTAGAAATTCCGAATTCACATGGAAAAGGTACAGTGCAGCTATCAGGGGTTTCAAAATTTATAAATTCAAACAAGAATAACAAGTTACCCAATGCTACTTATATGACAATGGAGGATCGCAGGATTACTCGAAGTAAAGCTCAAGTGCAAAAGAATTCCACCTCATCATGTTTTTAAATGGCAGGTATGATATGGAATATAAGAGGGATAGACAATCTTGCATCCTTGCGTAGAGCTCATTTCCTAAGGAAGGCCCATCACCTTAATTTCTTAAGTATTCTAGAGCCATTTATAGATCTGGATGAAACCTTTATTACCAGAAGTTTGGGGTTTGATACAGCTATATCTAATTGTTCTGGTAAGATTTGGTTTATTTTTGATACAAATATTAAATGTGAAATTTTATTTGACCATGATCAGCTACTACATATGGAAATCTGTTCTTCTATTTTTCCAATCAAAATGCTAGTAACTATCATTTATGCTAAATGCTCTCAAGTCGAAAGAACAGTCCTTTGGGAAAAATTATTAGAAATCAAGCCTGATGATAATGAATTTTGGCTAGTGGGAGGAGATTTCAATGTTATTGCCAACTCTAGTGAGCCATCTAAAGGTTTTCTTTCCAAGCTGGGCCCGGTGCAAGATTTTAATGAATTTCTAATCTCAGCTGGATTATTAGATGTGGGTTTTATTGGTGATAAATTCACTTGGACGAATAACAGAATTTGGAAGCGACTTGACAGAGTTCTTATATCTTCTTCCTGGAATGAGCATGAATTTTCAGTGCGTGTTGAACATCTTAGTCGAGCTTGTTCTGATCATTGTCCACTTCTTATTACTTTTCCGGAATTTCCTAAGCCAACTGCTTCCTTCAGGTTCCAAACCATGTGGACAAAGCATCATGAGTTTTTACAAATGGTAAGGCTTAATTGGATGCTGCCATCTGCTGCACATGGGCTGAAGAAATTTCAATCCAAATTAAAAAGACTCAAAGAACATTTGAAATGGTGGAATTGGGAAGTTTTCAGTGATATACATGCTAATGTTACTAAAGCTGAAAGGGATTTTGCGACAGCAGAAAAATGCTTTGATTTAAACCCCTCGGAAGAAAATAAAATAAGCAGATCTCAAAAACAAGCTCAACTATTTAAAACTTTAAACATGGAGGAAATGTTTTGGAAACAGAGAGCTGCTACAAAATGGATAGTCGAAGGCGAAAGAAACACAAAATACTTCCATGGCTTGGTTCAAAAACGAAAAATGATTAACAGGATTTTTAGAATATGGGAAGAAGGTGAATGCCTAGATAACCCAGAGCAGATTTACTCTTCAGCAGCCATTTATTTTGAAAAGTTGCTATCTGGAGAAGATTATAAATGTCAGGATGTAAATTTTGCTCATATTCCTGCTCTAATTGATAATGTTAGTAATGCTAATCTCACTGTTCTTCTAGATATAGAAGAAATAAAGCAAATAGTTTGGGGAATGTCAAAGAACAGTGCTGCAGGTCCAGATGGATTTTCAGTTGAATTCTACATATCATGTTGGGAAATTATTAAAGGGGATATTCATGAAGCAGTTTAGTTTAGATTTCTTCCAAGGCAGTTCAATGCCAAGAGGTATGGCGGCTACCACGATAATCCTAATTCCCAAGGTGGACAATGCTCAACAATGGAAGGATTTTAGACCTATTAGTCTATGTAACGTCTCTAATAAAATAATTTCCAGCTTACTATCTACAAGGTTGAGGCTTATCATGGACAAAATTATATCTCCTTCACAAAGTGGCTTTATTACAGGTAGATTGATCTTAGATAACATTTTGCTGGCTCAAGAATTTAATCATAAATTGAATCACCACGTGAGAGGTGGAAATTTAATTTTGAAATTAGACATGGCCAAAGCTTTTGACAGAGTACAATGGCCTTTCCTTTTTAAAATTATGGAAGCTTTTGGATTTTCGAGTGCTTTTATTGGACTTATTCGGCGTTGTATTACCGAATGTTGGTTTTCTATCAAAATCAATGGGCATTTAGCTGGTTTTTTCCATTCTAGGAGAGGACTGAGACAGGGGGATCCTATTTCCCCCTTACTTTTTATCATTGCTGCAGAATTTCTATCCAGAGGTTTAGATGAGTTATTTAGTAAATTCCCACAGCTTTACTTCTCCTCAGGATGTGATATCAGGCTTTCACATCTAGCTTATGCAGATGATATAATGATCCTAATGAATGGGTCTGTTAATAATGTGAAGCGGATTAAGAGATTCTTAGAAGACTATGAAATATGCTCAGGTCAAGCTATCAATGTTGGGAAAAGTATGTTTTTTCCTGCTAAAAGTATCACTAATGCCAGGAAAAATACAATTGCTTCTATCACTGGTTTCTCGGAAGGATGTTCTTCTTTTTTATATTTGGGTGTGCCTATTGTAGCTGGGAAAAGAAAGATAAGCTACTTCCAACCTTTAATTGAGAAAGTAAGGAAAAAATTTATTGGGTGGAACATCAAAAGGCTTACATATGGTGGTAGGCTACTTCTCATACAAAGTGTGTTATCTTCTCTTCCTTTCTACACCTTACAGGTACTCCTCCCACCTCTTTCGGTTTTGCACCAAATTGAAATGTTGTTTGCTAATTTTTTCTGGGGAATGACAAGCTCCAAAAAGAAGACACATTGGATTGCTTGGGCAGAGATATGTAGGCCGAAATTGGAAGGTGGACTTGGCGTTAGAAGACTTTCAGATGTAGCCACAGCCACTGCAATAAAACTTTGGTTTAGATTCAGAGAACAAAAAACTCTTTGGGCTTCTTTCTTATTAAAAATGTATTGCAGGGCAGTAGCGCCTAATGTTGTGTCACCAAATTGGAAAGCCTCTCCCTATTGGCGCCGGCTGATAAACATTCGAAACTTAGCAGAGGAAAACATTGGATGGACTATTGGCAAGGGTGAACTGAATTTCTGGTACGATACCTGGCTAAGTCAAGGTGCACTATATAAATCTTGGGAAGTAATTGGAAATCCTCTTTGCAAAGTCGCAGACTTCTTCAACAACCAGAGCTGGAATATAGTTAAACTATGTAATATTTTGCCAGCTGAGGTTGTTGAGGAAATTAAAAAGACTGTTTTACCTGCCATAGAGGAGAAAGATAGTCACTCATCAGAGGACCATATTGTTTGGATCCCTACAGTTAATGGTAAATTCTCACTCAAGTCTGCTTGGAATAGAATAAGAAATGTACAAGAACCCAACATGATATGGAAAGCCTGCTGGAGTAATCTGCTTTATCCAAGTACTTCTATTTTTGTTTGGAGATTTTTACAGAAAAGACTGCCTTTAGATGAGATATTACAGAAAGAGGTCTACACCTTGCTTCCAAATGTCAATGTTGTGCTTCAGTAGAATCTTGGAACCACCTGTTTTATGAAGGAAAGATTGCTAAAGAAACATGGCAACACTTTTCACAATTATTTGGTGTGGACAGATATCAAATTTTAGATAGCTGGGCGAAAAATTTGGCTTGGGCGAAGGATGGTCATATCAAAGAGGCTATTCCTTTCTTAATCATCTGGAATTTATAGGGCGCCAGAAATGACTCAAAGCACCGTGGAATTAAACCAAAGACTAATAGAATAATTTGGAAGGTTATCAGCTACTTACAATTGGGTATGGAAACATGTCTGATCAAACAAAAGCACTGGCAAGGTTACAAAGAAGTTGCTCAATCCTTGGGGTTCCAAATAAGAAATATTGTTCAAACTACTATCTCAACGTTTCCATGGAGAAAACCAAAATTCGGTTGCTTTAAGCTGAATACAGATGGCTGTTCTAGAGGAAACCCAGGACCTGCTTCATATGGAGTTATCATTCGAGATCATAAAGGTCACATCATATTAGCAAAAGCTGGAATGATTGGAATGGGTTCAAATGTCAAAGCAGAGTTAACCGCAATTCTTATGGAGCTGGAATTATGTATAAGTAATCATTTTTCTCCAATTTGGCTTGAATCTGATTCCGCAATATCTTTGAAAATTCTTCTATCCTCAGCTTTGACTTGGGAATATCGTAACCTAATTCTAAGAATCAGATGCATTTTGAGACAGCACCGGGTTCATCTAACGCATGTGTTCAGGGAAGCTAACGCAGCTGCAGACTACCTTGCAAATCAGGCTTTCTCCTTTACTATGGACAGAGTCCTGACTCCTACAGAGATAGACAAAGCTCTCCTTGGTATATGTAAATTAGATAGACTTGGTCTACCTTATATCAGGATCTCCAGAAAACTAAGGTAAACTGCATTGCTGCTTCATCGAGAGGGATCCTTAAAAGTGGCCGAAAGGTTTATGTTGATTTGACCATTTGTTATACTCACTCATCATGATTTTCGCTTGAGAAATTATCAGCTAAGGTTTTCACAATTCAATATGATGTTATAAATGGTTTTCTATTTCCAAATGCCTTAAAAGTTAAAGTTTATTTCGGAGTCTGTTTCTTTAGCTGCTCATAGTACAATTCCTGAGAATTCTGAAGTTGATTGTTTCCAGTGTTCTCCTGAAATGCTTCTCAGAAATTTAAGAGCACTCCCTGGTCTTAATTCTTTGAGTATCAGGGTCTTCGCCCAATTTGTTGCTTCAAGATAGTTTTACTATGGCTCGTGAAGATTTCCTTTGAATTTCTGTTACTTACAAAATGAAGATTTGTTCTGTTTGGTGCCAACATTCATGTCAAGAAACGTTTGCAGAATTGCTATTCATTTTCTGAAGTCACTGTTTTACAGACATTGTATATCTGCATTACCAGGGGACGATATACTGATAAAATGCTGTCAGCAGAGTTCCAGAATGTTTTACACCTGAATATTGTCCTGTCTCTCCTTTGGCACAAATGAATCTGGGTTTTCACTTTGGTTTTAAAAGGATGATTTTGAAGCAGTCCGGATATTTGTAGCTTATAAATGTTTCGATTATGGGACTATTATGTTGTAATCTGAATCAAAGAAGAAGCCAAAATAGATCAAGCTGATATACTTTATGGTGTGCGGAAGATCATAAACATAACTGCCATTGCTGCTCCAAATGGATATTTTGCAAGACGGTAGAGTTTTCTTATGCCGTATTCATCAACAAAGATTATGGAAAATCCCTTGAGCTTATGGCTTTTGATATAAAGGAAGGCTGTTCTGTTCTATTTTTCCAGTTAAATCCCTTTTGAACTACATAAATGTAAATAAGTGGTCTTTTTCCTTGTAATACCATATTAGAAGGTCAGGTTTGGCCCCCCTTCTAATACGGTTTTCTTTTACTTCTTGAAATAAAATTCTTTTTTCTGTTTAAAAAAAAAAGGTACATTAAGGGTACCTAAATGTTGGGATTTGGTATCCTAGGACTTCCACTTTTGAATTGTTAGGATATTCTGACTCTGACTATACTGCGTGTAAATTAGATAGAAAAAGTACAAGTGGAAGTTGCCAACTATTAGGACATAGCTGTTAGTGATATGAGAGAAGTGTCCTAAGGCAATTGCCTTATGATTGTAAATATTCATTTTAATAAATGATAATTCACTATTTGAGTATACATGTTTGTGTATTTGATTGGGATCTTAAACTCATCTACTGAATGTCCGCAATACAATTCACAGCATAAGATAATTTGTGATGGGATCACAACTAGTGATTATCTCTAAATGTGCAATTGTGAAGTATTGAAAATATCCCTAGTCGATGAATTGATAAAAACGGACATTATCAATTCTGTTGAGACTAGCATGGGTTATTCTCTAATCAGCTGATTCTCACTGGCTGGTGACATTGGGATGTCCGGAGATAAACATGGATGCTAGTTAAGGGAACTAGTTCATTGGAGTGACTAGCTGTAAACTTCATATGGTATCTATATAGATATGTCAATGAAGTTCTTACTGCAGCTTAAGTGCGATGTTCCTTTGACTTGCGGTGTTCAAGTTATCTTGGTCATGGAGACTTATACTTTAACATCTTAAGCAAGTATCTCCTAGGAGGTGTGGACCCAGGATGATTGGGTATAAGCCGAAGTGCCCGAAGATGTTTTGAGCAGCCTACAAAGGATTCACCACTCCTTGCGAGGAGATGTATACCCAGGCCTATCGTCGGATTGTTACTCAAAGCCTCTGGCCAGAGCATATCATGTTTAGAGTGCGAGTCTCTTAAATACGTGAGAGTAATTAGAAATCCAAAGGACGAGAAAGACACTACTTGGGCTAGGTGTGACGTAGTCAGCCTAGTGGG
>JAGFNQ010008358.1:0-25308 GCA_024364735.1 Boesenbergia rotunda | reverse complement strand
CATCCTCAAGCAGGTTTCAATTAAGGAAACTGTTTTCACATCCATTTGTCATATCTCATAATCATAATGAGCTGCTATGGCCAGGAGCATCCGAATGGATTTAAGATAGCTACTGGCGAATAGGTTTCGTCATAATCAATTCCTTGTTTCTACGATATCCTTTTGCCACTAATCTAGCCTTAAGGTAAACATTACCTTCCATGTCGGTTTTCTTCTTGAAAACCCACTTGCACCTATGGGCTTAATCCCTTCAGGGGGTTAACCAAGCCCATACTTGATTTTCGTACATGGAATCCATTTCCGACTTCATGGCTTCAAGCCATTTATCCCTTTCTGAATTTTCAGAACATCTTCATAACTGATAGGTTCGTCATTGTTAATGAGTAACACGTCGTTCGATTCACTTATGAGAAATCCGTATCTCTCTGGAATATTGCGTGTCCTATCAGACCTACGAAGAAGTGGTGTTGTTTTAGGTTCAACTGATAGCTCATCATTATGAGTTATTGGTTGTGGGTCTAGACTAGGTGTCTCTGTAATGTCTATTGGAGTTTCTTGAACTTCTTCAAGTTCAATACTACTCCCACTGTTTTCTTGTAAAAGAAATTCTTTTTCTAGAAATACAGCATGCCTTGAAACAAACACCTTTTGTTCCAAGGGATGATAGAATTGGTAACCTTCGTTTCCTTAGGGTATCCAATAAATAGACATTTATCAGACTTAGCATCCAATTTGTCTGATACAGTCCGCTTACATAAGCAGGACAACCCCATATCTTTAGGTGAGATAAATGAGGTTTCTTACTATTCCATGTCTCATATGGAGTAGTAGAGACTACCTTGGTCGGGACTCTGTTTAGCAAGTAAACAGTGTCTTAAGCGCATAGCCCCAAAAGGATTTTGGAAGAGTTGCATGATTCATCATAGATCTAACCATGTCCATCAAGGTTCGTTACGCCTCTCAGATACACCATTATGCTGTGGTGTATAGGCGGAGTCCATTGAGACAATATCCATTGTCCCTAAGATAATCTTGAAACTCTTGACTCAAGTATTCACCACCCCGATCGGATCGAAGTATCTTAATACTTTTGCCAAGCTGTTTCTCTACTTCACTTCTGAACTCTTTGAATTTCTCAAAAGCTTCAGATTTGTGTTTCATTAAGAACACATACCCGAATCGTGAGTGATCATCGATAAAGGTAATAAAGTAGCTATAGCCTCCTTGTGCAAGAGTTGACATTGGTCCACATACATCAGTATGTATTAAACCAAGCAATTCTCCCACTGGTTTACCTTTTCCAAAAAAGGGTAATTGGTCCATCTTGCCTTTTAAGCATGATTCGCATGTATCAAATGAATCGGGTTCAAATGATTCCAGAATTCCACATCGGTATAATTTGGTCATGCGTTTCTTACTTACATGGCCAAGACGACAATGCCACGTATAGGAGTCTATTTGATTATCTATTCGAGCACGTTTGTTGCTAACTTCGATATTAAAAACGTCACCGGATAAATCTAACGTGTAGATACCATTGCATAAAGTTCCGGTTCCATAAAGAACACCATTTAAAGTTATGTAACAGCAATTGTTACTAAAAGTTAAATGATAACCCTTTTCATTCAAGCATGAAATAGATACAATGTTCTTTATTAACGAAGGAACAAAATAACAATTATCCAATTCTAAGACAAGTCCAGTGGGGAGCTTTAGCAAATATGTTCCGATGGCAACAGCAGCAATCTTTGCTCCATTTCCAACTCGCAAATTCGCTTCTCCCTTGACGAGTCTTCTTCTATTCCTTAGCCCCTATATGTCATTACATATATGTGAGCTACACCCAGTATCAAGTACCCAGGTGTACGACGAAATAGAGTGACATTCAATAATGAAGATGCCTGAAGAGGATGGGGCATTGGATGCCTTTTCTTCAAGGACTCAAGATAAACCTTGTAGTTTCTTCGCCAGTGGCCCTCCTTGCCACAGTGATAGCAAGTTCCTTTTGGTGCCTTTTCAATCCTTTTGTCCTTAGTTAACTTATTGGTGTCCAATATGGAACGTAAATTCAGAGAAGACATGATCAGGTGAATATCCTAGAAATACAAATTGAGGTTACGTGATGAGAAGAATGCATCAATATACATTAATTTACTCCTATTTATTTTTCGAATTGAATAACCCTTTTTATCAATTTGGGAGATCGTAGGAACATCTCCAAATAAGTTGATATCCAACCATAGATAAGAACAACCATGGCTGGGGCCATCAAGTTATTCTTAGCTATGAAGGTAGATAATTATACCAATTACATATTACATATATGTAACTATCACATTATGCTATCAAATAATTGAATGTTTGCATAAATCATTGGGTTGTTAACTCATTAACAAGTACGCAACATTATACATAGCACCCAACTGCACCTCTCTTTACATCGACCTTGGCTGTGGCACAACAAATCGATGCTCCAAGCTTAAGGCTGACCCATTAATCAAGAAATAGTTTTAATATGGTTGGAGCTCATTCAACCTTTTAGTCAGGCTTGGATGTGTCCAACAACCAAAACTAAGGATTGACCTCTGACTCCAACTATTCTAATCATAAACTAATTCCATGGTTTGAACATGTTGAGGTTCAAGCCAGGCATGGATGTGTCCATCAACCCAAAATAGAAACAAAACTCCGGTTCTAACCATATTAATGGAAGGTGTTGGCCTTAATATTTTGTAAGGGGTTTTGGGTCTCATCCTTTTCTTTTATGCACATTCATGACATATAATTATGTCATGTTCTAACGATTTCCTTAATAAAGTATGTATGTGACTTAATTTATCAAGTCTCATTAATTGAATTAGGAACCGGAACTCCTAATTCTAATTTCATACTTTATTCAAGGAATTGTTTTGGGAAACAATTTCCTAAATTATCATAATCAATTTCAGAATTAATATGTTTAAGACTTTGATTTCTCTAAATCAAATCTTATTAAATTAAGAGACAGATTCCCTTAATTCAACCACATATTATTTTCATGAAAATCTTATTTAAGGAAATATACTCTATAGGAAACAATTTTTCTAATTAATTTTGGAGACAATAATATGTAAGAGCATCTCCTCATAAATCAAATAAGAAAATTATCGTTTGAGAATCACCTCAAAAATTTCCAAGATTTGATCACATATTTTATTTATGGAAAATTAATATCAATAAATAACTTAATTTGGACGGCTCCCCGAGGCTCGATCCATAATAAGAATTTATTGATAATATAATTTGGACGGCTCCCCGAGGCTCAATCCAAATTAAACATTTGACAATTTAAATTCAATTTAGGAAATTTAATTATAACAACTAACTTTAAATTGGACGGCTCCCCGAGGCTCAATCCAAAATAAAGAATTTTGTAAATAATTTAATTTCCAATTATGAATTTAAATGCCAATTAATATTCCCATAATTTGTCTAGAGAAATGATTTGAAGAGTGAATTTGGGAGAGTGAAAATTATAGTGAATGACGTGCAGTTAATGTGTACATGTTCGATCGTCGATCGGACATCACCGGCGGCCTCTGATTGTCGTCCCGAATCAAACTATACCTTGGGAGGACGGTGAACTCGTCAGGATCGCAGCAACGGTGAACCCATCGAAATCGACGGTCAATGATGCGAGATCGCAATTGTGGCGATCCCCGACGGGTTCACCGTGTCCCCCAGGGTATAGTTTGGTTCGAGACGGCGGCCGAAGGCCGCCGGTAGTGTCCGATCGACGATCGGACGTCAGACGTGCCATCGATAGACTTTCTTGAAAGAAAGTGCCCAAAATTGCGAGCTTTCCATAAATGGAAAGTTTCCAAAAAAAATTCAGAATAATTGTAAGTTTCTGGTACAAAGAAAACTTACGTATTTCCAAGATTGGAAAATTTTCAAAATAGAAAATTTTTAAAATTGGAAAGTTTCCAAAAATGGAAGGTTTTCACAATTATCATAAAATTTCAGAAACAGGGATATTTCAAAAGTTTGCGAAATTTCATGAGGATTTCCAAACTTTGAAATTCCTAAATCTAAAATTTACCATAATTGGAAAGTTTCCATAATTGGAAAATTTTTCAAAATTGAGATCATGACAAAGTGTTCCGCAAAACAATTATATGATTATGTCGAACACTAACCGGCTCTGATACCACTGTTGGGACCGGGTGCATGTTGACATGGATGCGGGTTCGTAATTTTAAAATTAATTACGTGCAGCGGAAGGTTTAGCATAAATAATTTCTCAAATTATTTAACCACACATCTAAGCATGCAACCTTATGTTGTGTAGACATGATCATATGTTTAAAATTTTACAGAAACGTAAACTAATTTTCTTGTTACCTTGCATAACTCGAAGAAAGGGACGAGATCCAACCGTAAGCGTCCCTTGGAAGCTCCGCCACTATTCGCGTCCACGCCGAGTTTTCTTCGGGATGACTTCGCAAAGCCACGAGTCTCGTGTCGACAAGAACTACTAGATCCTCCAAAGACATGACAAGAATACCAAGAGAGAAGTCGGAAGACTAACCACCAAGCGAAGAACGGAATCAAGATTCCGGAATGAAGGAAGGAGTTGCGCCCACTTCTTCTCCTTGCGGCAGCTGCTTGATGGCCGAAGGTGGCTGATCGCCGGAGCTTAGACACCGGAGAAGGAGGTCGGTGGTGGCAGTGGCTCATGGCAGCAGGGTCCCTTCTTTTGGCCGGCGGCACAAGAGAAGGGAGAGGGAGAGAAGGAGAGGGAGAGAGCTTATTCTTTTATCTCTTGGATTGATTTTCAAGTCTTGCCTTGGTTCTTTATATAGTGGCCTCTCAACCGCATCTCCTTTTTCTTGTGGAATAAATTTTCATAAGAAATTTATCATATAAATTTTCTATGACTTATTCCATCATGCCAAGTCTTGATTTTATATCATGGTTAAAATCATATTTTAATTCATGATAAAAATCAACCAAGTCTCTTTTTTCTTATGGAATAAATTTTCATAAGAAATTTATCATATAAATTTTTTTATATAAATTTCTTTATATAAATTTCTTTATCATGGTAAATCAATCCATGATTGATTTTATAAAATAAAATAAACCAATCCATGGTTCATTTTAATTTCTATGAAAAAATAAATTTCTTTATATAAATTTCTTTATCATGGTAAATCAATCCATGATTGATTTTATAAAATAAAATAAACCAATCCATGGTTCATTTTAATTTCCATGAAAAATAAACCAAATCTTGGTTTATATAAAAAATTTATATCATCCATAAATTTTATAAAACAAATCATACTTAATTTATTTTATAAATTGAACCAAACAATTTGGTTCCCTCCCTTTGTTGTGGCCGGCCAAGCAAAGAGGGTGGGGACCCTCTTTGGCCGGCCTATCAAGCCACGCCCCAATGAATTAAACACATTTAATTCATCTATTAAGTCTTCAAAAGACTTAGCCATTTTAGGCTTCCGATGCGTCTCTGAAAAATTCAGATTCGACTTATCGTTTGGCTCAACCAAACCTAATCTCTCTTGATTGGAAAATCTAATTTTCAACTCGTTTTAAATCCCTCGGATTACTCGTAGTGCGTGTGACTAAATAGGCTTTCGATTTATGTTGGCCGTCTATAATTAACCAATTATAGAACGATCATGAGTGGCACCTAGTAGTACATCATGATCCCCAATTAATCGAAAGATCAACGGTTGACCTCAGAAACAATTCTGAAACCCTTCAGCAGCTATAATGAATCGTGCCCCATTCCCTTCACCATCTTGTACCCACTTGGTTCAGGACATAGTCTATGTGTGTCAGTCCCCACTAGGCTGACTACGTCACACCTAGCCCAAGTAACATTTTCTTGTCCTACGGATTCTAATTACTCTCATGTATCTAAGAGATTCATACTCTGAACATGTCATACTCTGGCCAGAGGCTTCGAGTAACAATCCGACGACAGACCTTGGGTATACATCTCCTCGCAAGGAGCGGTGAATCCTTTGTAGGCTGTTCAAACATCTTCGGGCACTTCTGCTTATACCCAATCATCCTGGGTCCACACCTCCTTGGACATGCTTGCTTAAGATGTCAAAGTATATGTCTCCATGACCAAGTTGACTTGAACACCGCAAGTCAAATGAACATCGCACTTAAGCTGCAGCAAGAACTTCTCTGACATGTCTATATATATAGACTACCATATGAAGTTTTACAGCCAGTCACTCTAATGAAGTAGTTCCCTTAACTAGCATTCATGTTTATCTCCGGACATCCCAATGTCACCAGCCAATGAGAATCAGCTGATTAGAGAATAACCCATGCTAGTCTCAACAGAATTGATAGTGTCCGTATTTATCAATTCATCGACTAGGGACAATTTCAATACTTCACAATTGCACATGTAGAGATAATCACTAGTTGTGAATTCATCACAAATTCTCTCATGTTGTGAATTGTATTGCGGACATTCAGTAAATGAGTTTAAGATCTCAATCAAATACACAAACATGTATACTCAAATAGTGAATACTCATTTATTAAAATAAATGATTACAATCATAAGGTGATTGCCTTAGGACACTTCTCTCATATCACTAACACGTTCATGGTAAGAAAATTTCGTAGAGCTTTTAAAAGTTTATCTAACAACTCCTATGCTAGGAAAGGGGCCAAAGGTAAGGGTAAGGCCAAGGACATAATATGCTACAACTGCCACCAAGAGGGACATATGAAGAACGAGTGTCCCCAATTGAAGAAAAGGGATGACAAGAAGGAGGAGAGGAAGAAGTGTGACAAGAAGAAATCAAAGGGAAAGGAGAAGGGTGCCACCAACCTCAAGGCAACTTGGGATGATCCCTCATCCTCAGAGGAAGAAGAAGAGCAAGTCTCCCACTTTGCTCTTATGGCACAAGATCACTCGGACTCATCGGACGATGAACGAAGCTCAAGTAGTGAAGATGAGAGCTCCTCTACTTCATCATCAGAGTCAGAAGCTTCGGTAAGTGAGGTATACCGCTTACCCACCTCTACTTTAGTGAAAATAATTTCTAGCACGAACATGGACTTAGCTAAGGCTAGAAGTAAAGTTAAGGATCTAAAGGAAGAAATTGTCATGCTTAGAGTAGAGTCTACTAAACTTAAAGATTTGCATGCTAGCTCTACCTCTTCACATGCTTTACATCTTGAAGCTGAAAATAGAGAATTAAGGAAACAGGTAGATGACCTCACGAAGGCTCTTAGGAAATTCCAAATAGGATCTAGCAACCTAGATATGATCATCATCAGTCAAAGGGTTGTGTATAACAAAGTCGGGTTGGGTTATAGGCCTAAGACAAAGGAGGTAGCCTTTGTCTCATATACCGGTAGGATTGGTGCATCTAGGAGACTAGGGGCTAGGGGAACCACAAAAAAGGCATGGATACCTAAGAGATTTCTAAATGATACTTATGGATCAAAGATATGGGTACCAAAAGAGTATATTTTTCATGTTGTTTAGGTAAAGGTGAAGGAGGCCCCAACTATGTGGATAGTAGATAGTGGATGCTCAAGACACATGACCGGGGATGTGAGCAAGTTCACCACTATTAGCTACCTAAGAGAAAGGACGGTCTCCTTTGGGAACAGTGGAAAGTTAAGAATCATTGGTAGGGGCACAATTGAGATATCTCCCACCATTTCCATACATAAGGTACTTTTAATCAAAGATATGAAGTTTAATTTATTAAGTGTGAGTCAATTATGTGATGCCGGTTTTAGAGTTGAATTTCATGCTAGAAAATGCATCATTAGACATAATGAATCAAGTGCTATCATATTAGAAGGGTTTAGAGAGGCGAATTTATATTATCTTGATCTTACTTATGCTACTAACAATGTTGCTAAGTGTTTCATGTCCAAAGAAGAAGAAGGATGGTTGTGGCACCGGAGACTTGGACACATCAACATGAGGTGCATTGCAAGAGTGGCCAAGGAAGAGTTGGTGAGGGGGCTACCAACGATCAAGTATGAGAAGACCAAGTTATGTGATGCATGCCAAGAGGGTAAGAAATCAAAAGCATCACACAAAGGTAAAACCCTAACCACTACCTCTTTGCCTTTAGAACTTTTGCACATAGATTTATTTGATTGCCATAGTACTCCCTCACTTGTAGGGAGTAAATATTGTCTAGTAATAGTAGATGATTTCTCTAGATTTACATGGGTTTATTTCTTGAAACATAAGAATGATACCCTAGAGATTTTTATAGGATTTAGCAAGAGGGTAGAAAATGAAAAGCATATCAAAATAAATCGAATTAGGAGTGACCATGGTGGGGAGTTCCAAAACGTAAGTTTCACACAATTTTGTGTTGAAAATGGGTACAAGCATGAATTTTCATGCCCAAGGACTCCTCAACAAAATGGGATAGTTGAGAGGAGAAACCGAGCCCTACAAGAAGCTGCTAGGACTATGCTTAATGCATACTCTCTTCCTAGCTATTTTTGGGTCGAAGCGGTTAACGTCGCTTGCTATATTCAAAACCGGGTATTGGTACATAGGTTTCTAGGGAAAACACCTTTTGAGTTGTGGAATGGAAGGGTACCTCAAGTCCACTATTTTAGGGTCTTTGGATGTAATGTCTACATCTTAAACACCAAAGATGACCTAAGAAAATTTGAGTCTAAAGCTGATGAAGGAATTCTAGTAGGGTACTCATTGACTAGTAGGGGTTATAGAGTGTACAACAAGAGGACAAAAGTGATTGAGGAGTCCTCAAATGTCAAATTTGATGAAACAACTAGTACCTACCCAAGAAAGGCTTCAATTGATAAGGATATAGAAGAGGTCCAACCCCTTGCCCAAAGAATCCAAGACCTACATTTGGAGGGCAATGATCAAGGGAGAGTAAGAAGTACCCTAGAGGATGAGGAAGAAGGAGTAAATGAACCCACAACCTTTAGGCCCTTGAGACATCACCATGATCACCCTATTGACCAAATAGTGGGTGATGTAACTCAAGGAGTAAAGACTAGGTCCTATTTTAGGGATCAAACTAGTCAAATAGCTCTAATCTCCCAATTAGAACCCAAGTCCATTGATGAAGCATTGGGAGATGTTGATTGGGTTTTAGCCATGCAAGAAGAGCTAAATCAATTTGAGAGGAGTGAAGTTTGGGAGTTAGTTCCAAGGCCCACTGATTGTACCATTGTAACCACAAGATGGGTCTTTAGGAACAAACTAGATGACCAAGGTAAAATCACTAGGAATAAGGCTAGATTGGTAGCTAGGGGGTTTAACCAAGTTGAGGGACTAAATTATGATGAGACTTATGTTGGGACCGGGTGCATGTTGACATGGATACGGGTTCGTAATTTTAAAGTTTAATTACGTGCAGCGGAAGGTTTAGCATAAATAATTTTTTAAATTATTTTAACCACATATCTAGCATGCAACCTTAAGTTGTGGAGACATGATCATAAATTAAAATCTTGCAGAAAAGTAAACTAATTTACTTAGTACCTCGCGTAACTCGAAGAAAGGGACGAGATCCAACCGTAGCGTCCCTTGGATGCTCCGCCTCTATTCGCGTCCACGCCGAGTTCTCTTCGGGATGACTTCGCAAAGCCACGAGTTTCGTGCCGACAAGAACTACTAGATTCTCTAAAGGCACGACAAGAATATCAAGAGAGAGAGATGGAAAACTAACCATCAAGTAACGGAATCAAGATTCCGGGGGAAGGAAGGAGTTGTGACCCGCTTCTTCTTCTTCTTCGGCACCTTCTTGGTGGAGATGGCTCACGACAACTAGAAGGGGCGCTGGCCCTAGAGGGTGGAGAGGGCGCCGGCCCTAGAGGAAGGAGAGGGCGCCGGCCCTAGAGGAAGGGGAGGGAGAAAAGGAGAGAGAGAGAGGGCTTGCTTCTTGATCTCTTAATTGGAATTCAAGCCTTGCCTTGGTTCCTTTATATAGTAGCCTCTCCATTGCCAAGTCTTCTCCTTAACGGAATAAATTTTCATAAGAAATTTAACTTATAAATTTTCCTATGAATTATTCCGTTATGTCTTGTTTTATTATAACTAAATTTATAATAAAAACAAACATATCTCCTCTTTTATTATGGAATAAATTTTTACAAGAAATTTATTATATAAATTTTTCTTATCATGAAAAAATCAATTCATAATTGATTTTATAAAATAAAATAAACCAATCCAAGATTTATTTTAATTTCCATGAAAATAAATCCTTTTATATAAATTTCTTTATATAAATTTATTTATCCATAATTTTATAAAACAAATCGCGCTTGATTTATTTTATAATTTAAACCAAATAATTTGGTTTCCCTCCATGTTGTGGTCGGCCAAACCAAGCTGTCTCCTCACGAATTAAACTCATTTAATTCGTCCAATAAGCCTTCAAAAGACTTAGCCATTTCAAGCTTCCGATGCGTCTCTGATAAATTCAGATTCGACTTATTTCTCTTGATCGGAAAATCCAATTTTCAACTCGTTTTAAATCCCTCGGATTACTCGTAGTGCGTGTGACTAAATAGGCTTTCGATTTATGTTGGTCGTCTATAATTAACCAATTATAGAACGATCATGAGTGGCACCTAGTAGTACATTATGATCCCCAATTAATCGAAAGATCAACGGTTGACCTCAGAAACAATTCTGAAACCCTTCAGCAGCTATAATGAATCGTGCCCCATTCCCTTCACCATCTTATACCCACTTGGTTCAGGACAAAGGAGTGGTGAATCCTTTGTAGGCTGTTCAAACATCTTCGGGTACTTCGGTATATACCCAATCATCCTGGGTCCACACCTCCTTAGAGATTCTTGCTTAAGATGTCAAAGTATAAGTCTCCGTGACCAAGATGACTTGAACACCGCAAGTCAAAGGAACATCGCACTTAAGCTGCAGTAAGAACTTCATTGACATATCTACATGTAGATTCCCATATGAAGTTTTACAGCCAGTCACTCCAATGAACTAGTTCCCTTAACTAGCATCCATGTTTATCTCCGGACATCCCAATGTCACCAGCCAGTGAGAATCAGCTGATTAGAGAATAACCCATGCTAGTCTCAACAGAATTGATAGTGTCCGTATTTATCAATTCATCGACTAGGGACAATTTCAATACTTCACAATTGCACATGTAGAGATAATCACTAGTTGTGAATTCATCACAAATTCTCTCATGCTATGAATTGTATTGCGGACATTCAGTAAATGAGTTCAAGATTTTAATCAAATACATGAACATGTATACTCAAATAGTGAATACTCATTTATTAAAGTAAATGATTACAATCATAAGACGATTGCCTTAGGACACTTCTCTCATATTACTAACAAACTCCCACTTGGCCTAATGCCAATCGCTACGGTATCCAATACCACAGGCTCTAACATGACCCTCAAACTTGCTTTGAGGCAAGGCCTTAGTTAAAGGATCCGCTAAATTCCTTTCAGTTGGAATTTTCTCAATTTGTATATCATTCCTACTTATAATCTCTCTGATCAGATGATAGCGGCGAAGCACATGTTTGGATCGCTGATGAGACCTTGGTTCCTATGCTTGTGCAATAGCTCCATTGTTGTCGCAATAAACCGGTATTGCTTCATCAATGGTAAGAACCACACCAAGTTCTGAGACGAACTTTTTGATCCAGACCGCTTCCTTTGCTGCTTCCGAAGCTGCAATATATTCCGCTTCTGTGGTAGAATCCGCTACGGTGTCTTGTTTGGAACTCTTCCAACTTATTGCACCTCCATTCAATGTAAATACGTATCCAGACTGAGATTTGGAGTCATCCTTATCTGTCTGGAAACTGGCATCTGTATACCCACGTATTACCATATCTCCTTCTCCATATATTAGGAACACATCCTTAGTTCTTCTTAAGTACTTGAGGATTGTCTTGACAGCCGCCCAATGATCCATTCCTGGATCAGACTGGTATCTGCTCGTGAAACTCAGAGCATACGATACATCGGGCCTAGTACATAACACAGCATACATGATAGATCCTATCGCGGATGCATAAGGAATCTTATTCATGCAAATCCTCTCGTCTTTTGTGCGCGGACACATAGACTTTGAAAGGTTGATCCCATGCCTGATGGGAAGGTAACCTTTCTTGGATTCCGACATGCTGAACCTTTTTAGCACTCGACCTATATATGTAGACTGCGAAAGACTAAGCAACCGTTTTGATCTATCTCTATAGATTCTAATCCCAAGGATATAGGTTGCTTCTCCCAGGTCTTTCATGGAGAAAGTTTTGGACAACCAAATTTTAACTGATTGTAAAACTGATATATCGTTTCCTATAAGCAATATGTCATCGACATATAGCATTAGGAATACGACTGCACTCCCACTAACCTTCTTGTACACACAGGGTTCGTCAGGATTTTGTGAGAAAACAAACTCTTTGATTGTCTCATCAAAACGGATGTTCCAGCTCCTAGATGCTTGCTTCAGTCCATATATGGATCGTCGAAGCTTGCATATTTTGGTTTTATCAACCGATGTGAAACCTTCAGGTTGTATCATGTATACATCCTCAAGCAGGTTTCCATTAAGGAAAGCTGTTTTCACATCCATTTGCCATATCTCATAATCATAATGAGCTGCTATGGCCAGGAGCATCCGAATGGATTTAAGCATAGCTACTGGCGAATAGGTTTCGTCATAATCAATTCCTTGTTTCTGACGATATCCTTTTGCCACTAATCTAGCCTTAAAGGTAACAACATTACCTTCCATGTCGTTTTTCTTCTTGAAAACCCACTTGCACCCTATGGGCTTAATCCCTTCAGGTGGTTTAACCAAGTCTCATACTTGATTTTCGTACATGGAATCCATTTCCGACTTCATGGCTTCAAGCCATTTGTCCCTTTCTGAACTTTTCAGAACATCTTTATAACTGATAGGTTCGTCATCGCTTATGAGTAACACGTCATTCGATTCACTTATGAGAAATCCATATCTCTCTAGAATATTGCGTGTCCTATCAGACCTACGAAGAGGTGGTGTCGTTTTAGATTCAACTGATAGCTCATGAGTTATCGGTTGTGGGTCTAGACTAGGTGTCTCTGTAATGTCTATTGGAGTTTCTTGAACTTCATCAAGTTCAATGCCACTCCCACTATTTTCTTGTAAAAGAAATTCTTTTTCCAGAAATACAGCATGCCTTGAAACAAACACCTTTTGTTCCAAGGGATAATAGAATTGGTAACCCTTCGTTTCCTTGGGGTATCCAATAAATAGACATTTATCAGACTTAGCATCCAATTTGTCTGATACAGTCCGCTTCACATAAGCAGGACAACCCCATATCTTAAGGTGAGTTAAGTGAGGTTTCTTACTATTCCACATCTCATATGGAGTAGTAGAGACTACCTTGGTCGCGACTCTGTTTAGCAAGTAAACAGCTGTCTTAAGTGCATAGCCCCAAAAGGATTTTGGAAGAGTTGCATGATTCATCATGGATCTAACCATGTCCATCAAGGTTCGGTTACGCCTCTCAGATACACCATTATGCTGTGGTGTATATGGTGGAGTCCATTGAGACAATATCCCATTGTCCCTAAGATAATCTTGAAACTCTTGACTCAAGTATTCACCACCCCAATCGGATCGAAGTATCTTAATACTTTTGTCAAGCTGTTTCTCTACTTCATTTCTGAACTCTTTGAATTTCTCAAAAGCTTCAGATTTGTGTTTCATCAAGAACACATACCCGAATCATGAGTGATCATCGATAAAGGTAATGAAGTAGCTATAGCCTCCTCGTGCAAGAGTTGACATTGGTCCACACACATCAGTATGTATTAGTCCAAGCAATTCTCCCACTGGTTTACCTTTTTCGAAAAAGGGTAATTTGGTCATCTTGCCTTTTAAGCATGATTCACATGTATCAAGTGAACCGGGTTCAAATGATTCCAGAATTCCACATCGGTGTAATTTGGTCATGCGTTTCTTACTTATATGGCCAAGACGGCAATGCTACGTATAGGAGTTTATTTGATTATCTATTCGAGCACGTTTGTTGCTAACTTGGATATTGAAAACGTCACTGGATAAATCTACCATGTAGATACCATTGTATAAAGTTCCGGTCCCATAAAGAACACCATTTAAAGTTGTGTAACAACAATTGTTACTAAAAGTTAAATGGTAACCCTTTTCATTCAAGCATGAAATAGATACAATGTTCTTTATTAACGAAGGAACAAAATAACAATTATCCAATTCTAAGACAAGTCCAGCAGGGAGCTTTAGCAAATATGTTCCGATGGAAACAGCAGCAATCTTTGCTCCATTTCCAACTCGCAAATTCTCTTCTCCCTTGACGAGTCTTCTTTCTATTCCTTAGCCCCTTTATGTCATTACATATATGTGAGCTACACCTAGTATCCAGTACCCAGGTGTACGAGAAAATAGAGTGACATTCAATAACGAAGATACCTGAAGAGGATGGGGCATCGGATGCCTTCCTCTTCAAGGACTCAAGATAAACCTTGCAGTTTCTTCGCCAGTGGCCCTCCTTGCCGCAGTGACGGCAAGTGCATTTTGGTGTCTTTTCAATCTTTTTGGCCTTTTTCTTCCTTCCCTTATTTTGTTCTTTGGGCTTCCTCTTAGAACCTTTCCTTGAGGAACCAACTAACAGTACCATTTTCTGATCCTGCTTTACAGAAGGCTCTACAGTCTTCAGCAGGTTAAGCAATTCAGGAATGGTTGGGAAGTTGTTCTTCAAGGACATAAGCAAGTTTTTCTGCCTTGAGTACTATCCTCAGGTTTCAAACCCAGTCCATGAAGTTTGGCTCAGTCAGTTTATTGATGTCCAAAATGGAACGCAAATTCAGAGAAGACATGATCGAGTGATTATCCTAGAAATACAAGTTGAGCTTATGTGAGAAGAATAATAAAGAATGCATCAACATACATTAATTAAATCCTATTTATTTTTCGAATTGAATAACCCTTTTTATCAATTCGGGAGATCATAGGAACATCTCCAAATAGGTTGATATCCAACCATAGATAAGAACAACCATGGCTGTGGCCATCAAGTTATTCGTAGCTATGAAGGTAGGTAATTATACTGATTACATATCACATATATGTAACTATCACTTTATGCTATCAACTAATTGAATGTTTGCATAAATCATTGGGTTGTTAACTCATTAACAAGTATGCAACAATATCCATAGCACCCAATTGCACCTCTCTTTACATCGACCTTGGCTGTGGCACAACAAATCGATGCTCCAAGCTTAAGGCTAACTCATTAATCAAGAAATAGTTTTAATATGGTTGGAGTTCATTCAACCGTTTAGTCAGGCTTGGATGTGTCCAACAACCAAAACTAAGGATTGACCTCTAACTCCAACTATATTAATCATAAACTAATTCCATGGATTGAACATGTTGAGGTTCAAGCCGGGCATGGATGTGTCCATCAACCCAAACGAGAAACAAAACTCCGGTTCTAACCATATTAATGGAAGGTGGTAGCCTTAATATTTGTAAGGGGTTTTGGGTCTCATCCTTTCTTTTCTAAGCACATTCATGACACATAATTATGTCATGCACTAACGATTTCCTTAATAAAGTATGTATGTGACTTAATTTATCAAGTCTCATTAATTGGATTAGGAACCGGATTTCCTAATCCCAATTTCATACTTTATTCAAGGAATTGTTTTGGGAAATAATTTCCTAAATTGTCATAATCAATTTCGGAAATAATATGTTTAAGACTTTGATTTCTCTAAATCAAATCTTATCAAATTAAGAGACTGATTCCCTTAATTCAACCACATATTATTTTCATGAAAATCTTATTTAAGAAAACTCTATAGGAAACCATTTTCCTAATTAATTTTGGAGACAACAATATGTAAGAGCATCACCTCTTAAATCAAATAAGGAAATTATCCTAAATTTCCAAGATTTGATCACATATTTTATTTATGGACTAATTAATTACAATAAATTATTTTCTAAGGGTGGCTCCCCGAGGCTCAGATACCCAAAGAAAAGTAATTTGTCGTAAATCCAATTTGGTCCGCTCCCCGAGGCGTAACCAAATTGTGTTGGTGCAGAATGCACCCAAGTCAAACCTGTGTTTCGATATTGGCAAAAGGGTTCAAAAGTTAAGGGTTAGTTGTTGTCTAACAAGTTTCTTGAGTGTACAGGAAAAGCCCTAGCGAAGGAATGCTAGGCACTGGCGAAGGACTGCCAGACAGGAAAAGCCCTAGCGAAGGAATGTTAGGCACTGGCGAAGGACTGCCAGACAGGAAAAGCCCTAGCAAAAGACTGCTAGGCTCTGGCGAAGGACTGCCAGAATGGACAAGCCCTAGCGAAGGAATGCTAGGCACTGGCGAAGGGCTGCCAGAAGAAAAGACCTAGCGAAGGGCTGCTAGGCACCAAGCGAAGGGCAGCTTGGCAACTCAAGACCTGGCGAAGGACTGTCGGGCAAAAGTCCAACTGGAGGAGCCGGTTGGCACCAGGTAAATTCTCCCGAGAGGAGTAGGTGAGGACGCGTTCCCCTTGAGGGAACATTAGGCGTCGGTTCGACCTAGGGCTCCATTTTGGAGACCAAAGTCAGAACCAAGACAGCTGAAGCTGTAGAAATTAAATTAAATATTTGTTTTATTGTGTTTTGGACTAACCCTGGAAGCAGGACCGAAGGAACGTGTGTCTGCAGCTCAGAATGCCTCAAAGGAAAGAGGCAACTGCTGACCAGGGCGCCCGGAGTGTCCCGGGCGCCCCCAAGGTGAACACAAAACACAAAGAAAGCAAATGAACCTCGACAGTACATTCTGAGGTCGCCCCCGCTGTCCCGGGCGCCCCCAATGGCAAACCAACTGAAGAGTTAAGCTGCTGCCGCGTCTGCACTGCGCACCCAGGGCGCCCCCGCTGTCCCGGGCGCCCCCAGCGCACAGGGCGCCCCCAGCCTTACCAAGGAGAGCTCAGCGCTGCGGATAAGGGTTGGCCGGGTCAACCAGGGTGCCCCCAGCGTCCAGGGCGCCCCGTCAAGGCCTTATCCCGAGGATTAAGGGATAAGTCGACGACCGCGCCTCTTGTGGATCTGTTGCCACGTGGGGGGGCGCCCCCGTCGACCAGGGCGCCCCCAGGCACTATAAAAAGGGCCCTCGACCCTCTTCTTCAACACACTGCTTTCATTCAACGCATCCAAACGCTCTGACGACCGCGCTCTGCTCCGGAAACTTCCCGACTCAAGAACGAAGCGCCGTCAACCTCCCACTGCACCGAAACTCGATCTACACCGGGAGTTGGTAAAACAAAGTGTATATTTCTATTTACAATAATTTTGTAATCTCACTTTGTAACCGTTTTTGCGCACTATAGAATTGCCCAAAGTAAACGGTCAACGACCGTGGGCCTTGGAGTAGGAGTCGACCCAGGCTCCGAACCAAGTAAAACCTTGGTGTTTGCGTTGTTTGATTTTATTCCGCCGCGCACTTACTCTTTCTTTTAAATCCGAACATTTTCCGATATTCACCCCCCCCCCCTCTATCGGTCTTTCTCGATCCAACAAGTGGTATCAGAGCGGGGAATTCAAACCTGGTGCAACCACCAGTTTGAAAATTTTTCGGATTTCTTTTGTTTTCTCTCTCATTTTTTTAAAAAAAATTATATATATATTTTCGTTCGAGTTTTTATTTCAAGGTTGGTGCAACACCCCTTGAAATTTATTTTTATTTATTGTTCCCGCACTACTAATCCAAGACCATGTCTTGGAATATTTTTGTTGTTTTTTTTCTATTTCAGTAACAAATGGCCATCCAAGAAGGATTTAGCACCGCCAGACCTCCACTTTTCAGTGGAGAAGACTTTCCTTACTGGAAAAGTCGAATGAAGGTCCATCTGAAAACTCAGGTGGATATGTGGATAATCATCCAGTCTGGACTGATGATTCCCACAAATGCTGAAGGTGTACCGTAAAACTACTCAGAATGGGACACTGCCCTTAAACGCAAAATTGAAGCTGATGCCAAAGCAACCCAAACTCTCCAATGCGGACTAACGAAAGAAGAGCTGAACCGCGTAGGCCCCTTCAACAGTGCAAAGGAGCTATGGGCTAAACTGATTGAGCTCCACGAAGGAACTTCAGATACGAGGATCAGCAAACGGGACCTGCTACTAAACAAGCTCTTCACTATCAAAATGGCAGATAACGAGACAGCAGCCCAGCTCCACGCTAGAATCCAGGAACTGATGAACGGTCTTCACGCAATAGGTCACCAGGTTCAAAACCGTGATCTTATAAGGTATGCCCTAAACGCGTTCCTTAGGACTGTAACGCCCGCCCTTATATCTACTCTCGGGGCGGGGTTACGTACATTCAATCATATAGTAATATAATTTTTTTTTTCTATTTCTATCTCCTAGCATGACATTAAAACAACAATGCAAGGACTTAAGGACTAAGCATGCTTGTTTAACTATCAAAGTCATTCTACAACATGATAATATCACTAGTAATGTAACTCATAACATAATCAAGTATAAGAGACCTCCAAGGTAAACACTATCATGCCATGTCAATCCTAATCACTAACACTTATTGTCAAGGAGCATAACATAAGCATATGTAGATATAGAAGTCTTTTCTTCCCGAGCCACCACCCCACACATCTTCAGCCTCCTGCCTCTTCCTTTAGTTTAAGGGTTCCTTACCCTTATCTGCAGCATAAGACAACACATAAACTAGTAAGCACAATGCTTAGTAAGGATCCTGTCCTACTCGCAAAATCCGTGTGAAAGAATATAACATGTACACATAATTAATCATAAGTATAAGTTCATCAAGCATATCAAACATCTAAGTTTCTAAGCATGCAGTATCAAGTACCATAAGCATACTCTTCACATATAACAAATGTTTTCAATGAATGTTTTCAAAACAATTCCATAATGGTATTACTTAAAAATACATCCATATCATATCGGGCCCGGTTGTGTACCAACTATCGCGCGGAAACTATTGCGCGTTCCCTAATGAATTGGGGTAGCGAGCCACCAAGTCATTAGAGCAGGACCCTTCCGTCCTACCGGAGCCACGTTAACATGCACCCCGGATTTATTTAACGACCCCCTTCCGAGTCGGGTACACAACTTAAAAGTAAAATACTTATCATGCTGTTACATATATGCTAAGGAATACTCCATATTCACTCTTATGGGACACACCACTCTTCAAGGGTGCTCATGATCCCGTAGGGACACACCACACAACATAAGGGGTGCTCTTGATCCCATACTTATTTGAGTATCCATTTAAGCATTTTAACATATCACATGCAATTTCATTAATGTACCCCATGGGCTATAAGGCATGCTCATACATACATCATATTTCATACATGTTCATATATTCATCATATTTCATACATGTTCATACATGCATCATATGTCATACATGTTCATATATTCATCATATTTCATACATGTTCATACATGCATCATATGTCATACATGTTCTTATATACATCACATTTCATATATGTTCATCATATTTCATCATGCATCATATTTCAACCACTTACCCTACCTTAGACCCGACAAGCTTTGGTCACATAGGTCATACTCATATCGTAGAAAGTGGTAGCATGCTATCAATTAAGATTTCAATCAGACATCTCATTTAAACACCTCATACATAAACATATCAAAGCATGCTAACAAATAAGGTTTCCTTATCAACCATTCCATTTAACACCACATACATATACATATGATCATCCCCAACCATAAACATATATCATAGGGTAGTTTGACCTTTACAAACCCTAGTCCTAGTGGGTTGGCCGAAACATCAAGAGTAGGGAAATATTAGGACTTTTGCATTAATCATTCACACATACATTTATTCAAACACCTTGTATACTTATCTTAAACATGGATATATTGTAGGATAATTCAACCCTCACTAACCCCTTTTTCTAAGCCTTGGCCGAAACCCATCCAAGTTCAAAACCCTAGGTTTTGCTATCACAAAAATGTAGGGACACAACATATAGGTATACTCTAATTTCCAAGGGGGCTTCACATGCATCAAGGGGTAACCAAGGTCCCTTCTTGGGTGTTGGCCGAAACCTACACAAGGGTGTAACCCTAGGTTTTGTTCACAACATTTGCATAAACCACACATATACATATATCCTAAGTTCCAAGGGTCTAATTATGTAACAAAAGAGAACAAGGCCTTCCCCTAAGGGGGTGGCCGAATCTTACAAGAACCAAAAACCCTAGTTCTCCTTCCCTTTTGTTCAACTATCATGAAGGAAATCAATATACACATATTCCCTAAGTATCAAGGGTCTAATCATGTAACAAAAGAAAACAAGGCCTTCCCCTAAGGGGGGTGGCCGAAACATACAAGAACAAAAACCCTAGGTTTTTGTTTACAACATGTTAAAGGATACCACATTCAAGAACTATTACACTGCAGGCGAGGGGATACTTACATCCTTTCGCTTGATTTCTACTTCTCTAAGATCTTAAGGTGCCCTTGGTTGAAGGAAGGTGAGTGTTTCCCTTGTTTGCCTTCTCTTAGAAATCTTGGCCCTAGTAGAAGGCAAGAACCTTAAAGGGTTCTTCTTCCTTTCAAATTCCCTAGGGTTAAAACCCTAGGGTTTACTTTTCGAAAATGGAGAGGGAGAAGAAGAGACTTTCGGTGGAGAAGTGAAGAGGAAGATGAAGAGGTAGTTATTCTAACCACTTCCTTCTCTTATTTATACTTTTCTCTTGAAGAGACATGTCTCTTCACTTCCCTAGCTTTTAACAAGCATGTTTCTCCTTCTCTAACAAGAAACATGGCTTGGTGCAATGGTTAAGACATTGCTAGTGCAACTAGGAGGTTCAAGGTTCAATCCCTGCTTCCTCCCTTCTATATTTTCTTTTTATCACATTTTGCACCAATCCAAGCCCATTAAGCCAAGCCCATCATGAAATTTCATAATATTAATTATATTCCATGAATTCATATATTTCATAATATTTCATGATAATATTTCATGAATTCCATAATATTTCATATTTATGAATTCATGATATTTCATAATATTTCATGATAATATTTCATGAATTCCATAATATTTCATATTTATGAATTCATAATATTTCATAATATTTCATGATACTATTTCATGAATTCCATAATATTTCATATTTATGAATTCATAATATTTCATAATATTTCATGATACTATTTCATGAATTCCATAATATTTCATATTTATGAATTCATAATATTTCATAATATTTCATGATACTATTTCATGAATTCCATAATATTTCATATTTATGAATTCATAATATTTCCTAATATTTCATGATACTATTTCATGAATTCCATAATATTTCATATTTATGAATTCATAATATTTCATAATATTTCATGATACTATTTCATGAATTCCATAATATTTCATATTTATGAATTCATAATATTTCATAATATTTCATGATACTATTTCATGAATTCCATAATATTTCATATTTATGAATTCATAATATTTCCTAATATTTCATGATACTATTTCATGAATTCCATAATATTTCATATTTATGAATTCATAATATTTCATAATATTTCATGATACTATTTCATGAATTCCATAATATTTCATATTTATGAATTCATAATATTTCATAATATTTCATGATACTATTTCATGAATTCCATAATATTTCATATTTATGAATTCATAATATTTCCTAATATTTCATGATACTATTTCATGAATTCCATAATATTTTATATTTATGAATTCATAATATTTCATAATATTTCATGATACTATTTCATGAATTTCATAATATTTCATATTTATGAATTCATAATATTTCCTAATATTTCATATAGGAAATTTCGGGGCGTTACAATCCTCCCTACCTTATAAAAAGTTCGTCCCGAACTTTAAAATAATTCCGGATGCTTTAATCGCATTGCCTCCTCTCGTTCCCACGTGGCTTCTTCGAATCGTTCGTTCCGCCACAGAACCTTTACTAAGGGTACTTCCTTGTTCCTTAGCTTTTTAACTTCCTGGTCTAAGATCTGAACAGGTCATCTATCCGGGGTAGAGGGTACCTGTTCTTGATAGTCACATTATTCAGTGCCCGATAGTCGATACACATTAGCATCGACCCATCCTTCTTTTCTTTTACAAACAGTACGGGAGCTCCCCAGGGGGAATGACTAAGGCGGATGAGTCCCTTGTCAAGAAGCTCTTGTAACTGCCCTTGTAATTCCTTTAATTCTGTCGGCGCCATACGGTATGGTGCCTTAGAAATGGGGTTAGTACCAGGAACTAACTCAATTGCAATTTCTATATCTCTTTCAGGTGCTAACCTTGGTAAGTCATCAGGAAATACCTCTGGGTAATTGCATACTACTTTGACATCTTCTAGCTTCGGGCCCTCTGTAGGACTGGTATCAACCACACGAGCTAAAAATCCCGAGCATCCCTTTTCTAACATCTTCCTTGCTTTCAGAGCCGACAAGAATTTACTTGTCCTCTTCTTCGGCTCTCCGATAAATTCAAACAGAATTTTCACCTCAGGTCGGAAGATAACTCTTCGTTTACGGCACTCAATAGAGGCGCCATATTTGTTCAAGAAATCCATGCCCAATATCACATCATAATCTGACATATCTAGCACTATCAGATCGCAGTAAAGTTCCCTATCTGCGATTCTGATTGGTGCGGCCCGTAGCATTTGGGTAGAGGGCATCACCTCACCCGAGGGCAGTGTTGTCAGAAATTTACAGTCTAAATCTTGTAGTGACATATTATTTCTTTTGGCATATTGCATAGAGATAAACGAATGCGTTGCCCCAGTGTCAAATAAAGCAGTAGCATACTGACTGTAAATAAATATCTGACCTGTGACAACGGTAGAGGCAGTCGCCACCTCTTCATTCGTAAGAGAGAAAACCCTGGCGTTTGTCGTGGCAGGCGGGGCTTCTAATCTCCCCTGGCATATATGTGTACCATCTATAGCTGCCTGCATCAGGTGTAACTGGGGAGGAGCACCTTTGTACTGATCATGTTGCGGCTGAGGTGCTTTGGCTGCGGCAGGACACTCTCTGGCCATGTGTCCTTCCTTTCCGCAAGTATAGCATCTCCTAGCGCCTAAAAGGCATGTCCCTTGGTGCATCTTCCCACAATTGGCACATTGGGGATATTTAGGCTTCTTGCCTAAATAACCACTGGCAGATTTATCCCCTGGCTTTCTCTTTCCATTTTGGTTCTTCATCCAGTGGGGGTTGCTATTTGGAGGTTTCTGACCTCCCGACTGATCCTGACTCTTGCTGGCGGTCAGTGGTTGGCTCTGCGGGTTCATCTTCTTTAGATAATGCTCCGTAATAAGGGCACTGCTGAACAGCTCCTCTGTGGTCTGGGGCCTATTAACGCCACCAGCTACATTCAGAGCTATCTCGGGCCTGAGCATCTTGAGCATTAATCTGACCCTTTCTTTCTCTGTACTGACCAACTCCGGACATAATCGTGCCAGTCGGTTAAATTGCTTAACAGCATCGTTGACTGAGAGATTTCCCTGCCAGAATTCAGTGAACTCATCAAAATGTCTGTTTGTGACTCGCATATTAAAGAATTCCTCCAGAAATTCGGACTCAAAGTCCTTCCACTTCATCTGGTCCACTGATCTTCTAGCCTTTACCCGTTCCCACCACATCCTGGCGTCGCCAGTGAGGCAGAACGAGACACATTTAATTTTCTCATGCTCGGGCTAATCTAATAATTCCACCGTGCTCTCAACTGTCTTGAGCCAGGCCTGGGCGTCCCAGGGCTCGCAGGTGCCCGAGAACTTTTCCGGCTTAAGTCTCTGCCACTGAATCAAATAGGCCTCCTGTCGGGCTCCCCGGGCCGGAGTGTCCGGGGGTGCCTGTGCAGTTGGAGGCTCAGTAGGCATTACATTCTGACTTCCCTGCGGGGTTGTAGTGTTCCCCTGCTGGGTCATCAGAGTGTTTATTATCTGTTGTTGTTCAGTGACCTGACGCTGCAGATCTGTGATCACTTGCATCATGTCAGGTGGGGGTATTGTCTCATTACCCCGGTTGCTACGTCTTCTAGCCATATATCTATCATACAGATGATAAATAAGTTAACATGAGAATTACTGCTACTTTTCCTTGTTATGCAAGCATAAATCATCTCTATATTATGCAAGCATAAACCATCTCTATTAATATCATTACTGTACATGAAATAATATAAGCGAGTTAGGATTTCTTACTTGGAAGCGGCAGGAAGAAGCTTGATGTGTGTGTGGTGGAAGGGAAATCTGCTCTGATACCAACTTGTAACGCCCGCCCTTATATCTACTCTCGGGGCGGGGTTACGTACATTCAATCATATAGTAATATAATTTTTTTTTTCTATTTCTATCTCCTAGCATGACATTAAAACAACAATGCAAGGACTTAAGGACTAAGCATGCTTGTTTAACTATCAAAGTCATTCTACAACATGATAATATCACTAGTAATGTAACTCATAACATAATCAAGTATAAGAGACCTCCAAGGTAAACACTATCATGCCATGTCAATCCTAATCACTAACACTTATTGTCAAGGAGCATAACATAAGCATATGTAGATATAGAAGTCTTTTCTTCCGGAGCCACCACCCCACACATCTTCAGCCTCCTGCCTCTTCCTTTAGTTTAAGGGTTCCTTACCCTTATCTGCAGCATAAGACAACACATAAACTAGTAAGCACAATGCTTAGTAAGGATCCTGTCCTACTCGCAAAATCCGTGTGAAAGAATATAACATGTACACATAATTAATCATAAGTATAAGTTCATCAAGCATATCAAACATCTAAGTTCTAAGCATGCAGTATCAAGTACCATAAGCATACTCTTCACATATAACAAATGTTTTCAATGAATGTTTTCAAAACAATTCCATAATGGTATTACTTAAAATACATCCATATCATATCGGGCCCGGTTGTGTACAACTATCGCGCGGAAACTATTGCGCGTTCCCTAATGAATTGGGGGTAGCGAGCCACCAAGTCATTAGAGCAGGACCCTTCCGTCCTACCGAAGCCACGTTAACATGCACCCCGGATTTATTAACGACCCCCTTCCGAGTCGGGTACACAACTTAAAAGTAAAATACTTATCATGCTGTTACATATATGCTAAGGAATACTCCATATTCACTCTTATGGGACACACCACTCTTCAAGGGTGCTCATGATCC
>JAGFNQ010008357.1:124622-213341 GCA_024364735.1 Boesenbergia rotunda | reverse complement strand
TGAAAAGAATCGAAGAAACGCTATTCACCTCCCCCCTCTAGCGTACCGTTTCGATCCTACAATTGGTATCAGAGCTAGGACTACTCTTGAATGGAATAACCGCCAAGGGAGCAAAGAAAAGCTAGAGGGAATGATGAAGGATAAGCTAGGGGACGATATAAACTCACCACCAACGTATGATCATGAGGATTTTGATTATTGGAAAGCTAGGATGAAGATGTGGCTCGGCATGGATTGGGAGTGTGTAATGGTGCTAGAGGAACCATTGGAGACCCCTAATGACAAGCATGGAAAGAAGCTCCGACCTAGGTATTGGACCAAGGAGCAACAAGAACAAGCAAGGGCCAATGAGAAGGTAATTAGCATTTTAATAAATATTTTATCTAATAACATTTTGAGTGATGTAGGGAATTATAAAAATGCATATGAGTTGTGGAATAAATTGGAAAAGTGTCATGAGAACCCTACACAAACTCAAGAAGTAGAAGAGCCCGAAGAACTAAGCTCAAGTATCCAAGAAGATCAAAGGGAAAAAGAATTATCAAATGAAGTGGAGGAATTGAGTGAAAAAGGATCTACCTCATCCGAAGAAGAAGAAGAAGTATCAACATCAAGGGATGAAGGGAAGAAGAGACCTTCATCCGTACAAGAACAAGAACAAGTTCCAACATCCACCAAAGCCAAGTCAAAAGAACACATTCAGTACATTGGATGCAACAAAAGAGGACACTACAAGGACAAGTATACACTAGGTAAGAAGAAGGTAATCCCTAAACCCGGGTCCATTCAATTTAAATCTAATGTAGGTTGTAGGGAAAGGAAAGAAAAGAAGCATATTAAGTGCTTCACATGTGGGGAGCTAGGGCATTATCATACAAAATGTCCAAAGAAAGGAGAGCTCAAAAAGAAGGAGCACCTTAGAAGATGGGAGAAAGAAGAAAGGAATAGGAGCTAATATCATGGGGGAGCTACAAAGGTAAGGGAGGTAATCCCTAACTCAATTTATGCTCAAAATGTTTCCATGAATGCTTGAAATGTAAATGATTGCTTGCCTAGATGTAATTTTGGTTTTAAATATCATGATAGGAATAGAAACACTATTGTGTGGCAAAACCCAAAACATTCTATGTTTCATGAAACATCTAGGACTACAAAACCTAAGGACCAAGGCATAAACCCTAAGAAAGGGAGACATATGCCTAGAAAAATGGGTAGACCTAGGAATGACCAAGTTAGGTCTAATGATCCTAAGGTTAGGTGTTTGGAAAAGGAAAATCAAGTTTTGAAAGCAAAGCATGATTAATTGGAGAAAAACCAAGATAGACTCATTAGAGGGTCCAAGGGGTCAAGCATGATGCAAAAATATCAATCTCTTAGGAACGGTAGGCCGGGTTTAGGATACCACCATAGGAGGGAAAATGTTAGTAAAGTATCATATTCAAGAGTGCCTTATGTTTATAGTAGAGAAAAGATCAAAAATGGCAAAGAAAAGCCATTTAAAGGAAAAGAAAAAGGATTGACCAAGGAAAAGGTTTATAGGGTCAAGAGAGTTGTGGTGGAAGGCCAAGAAGCACCGGAAGGGCACCGGTGTGGTCTTGCATTTGTAGAAGAGTTACCTAGAGAGGTAACTAGGGCTAGGAGCTCAAGGGAGAGCTCTAGAAGCCAAAATGGGATCCATGGTCAATGGATCTCAGGTGGCTTTCTTCTAGGAGACTAGATGGGCTATGGAATGTGCCAATAGGGTTGGAAGGCTAAAGTTAGTCTTAATACTAGAGAATTGGTACGCTAAAGAGAGAATTATAGAGTAAAAGATTAAAAATTAGATTATAATTGAGAGAAAATGGTTTTAACATGGGAATACCATGTAACTTGTGTTGGATCGAGGAAAACGATAGAGGGGGTGAATATCGTTAAAAACTATTCGGATTAAAATAGAGCAGATACGCAGCGGAAAGAAATTAAATACACAAGAACACAAGTCTATTTTTTACTTGGTTCGGAGTCGCGATCGGCTCCTACTCCAAGGTCCACGGTCCTTGACCATTTACTTTGGGCAATACTATAATCGCGCAAAAAGATTTACATGTTAAGTATAGGAGTATTTCAGGAAATTGAAATTGCTAGACTTTTCGTTACCGACGCCCGAGGTGGATCGTATTTCGGAGTAGAGGGTTGTCGTCGGTGCTGGGATCTCAAAGTTGGAGTTTGCCAGGGTGCATCACTTGAACGAAAAGCTTTGGAGCGTTGAGAAAAAGTGATGTTGAAGCCTTGGGGTCGAGCCCCCTTTTATAGTGCTCATGGGGGCGCCTGACACGTGCCTTCACCTGCAAGAACCTCTATTCGCCGTTCGGTCAGCACTTATCCCCTTCGACTTGGCACCTGGTCTGACTGGGGCGCCCGGGACCTCCTAGGCGCCTGGGTTGACCTGGTCTATTGGCTTCGTGGCAGATTTGCTTCGATGGCCGCTTTGGCTTTGACCTTGGGCGCCCGGGACCTCCTGGGTGCCTAGTCCAGTGTGGTTTCGAAGCAGGCTTGCTTCTTGCTGTTTTGGCCTTTTACCTTGGGCGCACGTGACCTCTCGGGCGCCTAGCCCAGTGACCTACCCCCTTCCTTTGGGGCGTTCTGAGCTGCAGAAACATAATCCTTCGATCCCTGCAACCAAGGTTAGTTCCAAAACAAACCAAGCAAGAGTGTTAATCATTTTTTACAGTCGTAGCTGTCTTGGTTCTGACTTCGGGTCTCCCAAATTGAACCCTAGGTCGAACCGACGCCTAATGTTCCCTCTACGGGGAACGCATCCTCACCTACTCCTCTTAGGAGAATTTACCTTTTTACCAACTGGCTCCTCCGGTTGGACTTTTGACCAGCTTTACTCACCAGGTCTTCGTGCCCAGTCCGTGATCAGGACTTAGTGCCCAATTCCTCGAACCAGGTCTTCAGTGCCCAGCCCTCGGCTAGGTCTTAGTGCCCAATTCCTCGAACCAGGTCTTCGGTGCCCAGCCCTCAGCCAGGTCTTAGTGCCCAATCCACGACCAGGACTTATTGCCCAACCTTATGTCAGGACTTAGTTGCCCAGCCCGCGGCCAGGACTTATTGCCTAATTCATAGAACTAGGACTTCGTGCCTAGTGTTCCTAGGACTTTTCCTGCACACTTGAGTAACATCGTTAGATCACAAATAGTACTTAACTTTGAATCCTTTGCCAATATCAAAACAAGGTTCGATATGGTGCTTCCTGCACCAACAACTTGATGCTAGTAATGTACTATGAATCAATATGGGATGAAGCATCAAGAAGTGGTTCAAATTAGAACATTGAGTTGAGTTTAAATGGTCAAATTTAGATAGTTTTGAAAAATGTATCAATATTGGGATTCGGGATAGTTTTGGTTAAAATTATATTTTTCCTGGGTAGACATAGGATCCACAAATCTCTCCACGAAATTTTAGATTTTTTGGAGATTTGTGGAATTAGTTAGACATTTCTGAATTTAGAATTGGGAGACTGGTTTTTCAGTATCAGTCGACTGCCCTCATGGTAGTCGACTGGTGTTAGAGTGAGAAAGGGTCTGTATGGTTTACCAGCCGACTGCTCCAGGGGCAGTCGACTGATCCTAGAGTGAGAAACCCTCTGTATGTCTTCGCAATTGACTAGCCTCATGGCAGTCGAATGGTACGCGGGTTCTATAAAAGAAAAGGGCGCGCGGGAGGCAGCCAAAACCTAGGGTTTTGGCGTGCCACCCCGGCGATTCTTCATCTCCCCGACTCCTCTTTCATTCTAAGTCTTCCCCGATCGTTAAAACTCTTCCCTAAGTCTTCTCTAGCCCCGATCTACTCCTAGGGTTAGTGAAAGCTTCTCCTATCATGTGTAAATCTCCTCACTCCCATCATGAAGCGACTGGGTAAGAGGTAATGGCGTTTACATTTGATTTTGTTCATTTAAACCATGATTTGGGACTAATGTGTATATTGTTTCATGTTTTCCTTGTTTTTTCATTTATGGTGGTGGTTTGGTATGCATGCATGGGTTTATCGCATTATAGTTTGGCCTCTAAGCGATCAAGGGGTGAGGGGTCCTCACGACAGTCAGGAGAGTCTAGGTTTAGGTCGGTGGAATGCCGAAAATGGTTTGATGAAAATGAGTTTGTAGCTATGAATTGCTGGTATGTAAATCGGACTTTCTTTCAAGAGAAGTCCCCCCAGATAGCTGAAATGATCATGCATTTTAGGTTAGATCGATTAGTTTATTGTCAACATGACATCAACACTGATTTAAGTAAGGAGTTTTATGCCAACCTGACCTGCATTGACTATGATTATAACCTTTATGAGTCCATGGTGGTCGGGGTCACCATTCCTTTCTCACCCATGGTTCTAGCTGGATTTTTAGAGTGTAGGGCATCAGATAATGCATCTGTTTATTTTCCTACCGTTGTTGAGCCGCTCTCTCTCCATGGTGTCTCCGTTGACCAGATTCATATGCATTATTTTAGGAGACATAGGCATGAGTTCGAGCTCATTTTTGATGCAAAACCCATGAGTCCATGCAGCCATGTCTTGTACAAAATTGTTATAGAGTGCATACTACCCATCGTCACTAAGGGGCGTGCTAGGATCCGACTACCTCATCTTGTGATGATATACGCCCTAGAGAGGAGAATAGATGTTGATGTCTCCCTGCAAGTGTTCACAGCCATTGTCCATTTTTCCCAAAGTGTTAATGGGAAAATATATATGCCTTTTTGCCACATTTTGACCGAGTTCTTTCAGTCTAGGGGTGTCCGAGTGTCTAGCGGTCAGGTCAGGCACCTGTCCAAGGATTATGACTAGATCGGTACACGTCAGCTATCCTTGGTAGGTATAGAGTGTCGGCAGGGGGCATTTGTGTAGAGGGAGCGTCCAGAGTCCTCCAGCTCTGAGGAGGAGCCTGCTAGGATTGTTACGCGGAGTTTACTCATCTCTGATCAGATGTTCACGGGCTCCAGGAGGGCGTTCACGACATCTGGGAGGATCTCCTGAGATATCAGCAGCAACAACTCAGCTTCCAGGACACCATCCAAGGGGAGGTTCAGGGGATTCGGAGCCGACAGGAAGACATGTACGAGATGCTATGACAGATGCATCTTTCTTATCAGGCCCCTCCTCCTCCTCCTCCAGGTGGTGCGACGACATGATATGATGGGTTGACACAGCATTTAGAGAGACTTAGTGTTGAGAGTGTTTATATTTGTCGTATTCTTATACCTCTCAAACACTCATTATTCTGGATCTATATTATTTTGGTGACTTCAGGGCTATGACCCTTCTGATACTATTATGTTTCTTATCTTGATGTATGATACATTTCGCTTTATGATGTATTATGATGTTTTAAGTCATGATTTGCTTTTTCTCTTTATTGGTTGCTATTAATTGAAGGATATGCTATGATTTTTAAGATAAGATCTTTATCTATGTTGTGATGAAGTGGCTTGAAATTTCATATTGATTGTTTTGCTTTAATTTAGTGAATGTATTAAGTGCACATGATTTCTATAGATAAGGGCATGGGAAAGGATTTTTCATGATCATCTAGAGTTAAAGAGATAAAGAGGGGGAGCTTTTGTCTAAATGAAAATATCCTTATAAAAAGTGGTGGTTTGGAAACCATTCTATGTGTCATATTAAGGTGAATCGAATTTGCAAAAGTAAGGAATCATGATTAGGTTTGAATGTTGATAAAAAGATGACAATAGTTGAGGAAATTTGAGTTTGTACCTAAAGTCAAGCACGGTTGATGTTTTTCATGGACATATATTTTTCTATGGTAGGGAATACTCTAACAAACGTGCTTGCAATGTTTCACATTTTTCCAGATTTTCTAAAATTTTATACGCGTTTCTGAATTTCGGCTGAAAATTCAGAAACTGACGTATCAGTCGATTGCCTAGGGGACAGTCGACTGGTAGTGTGGACAGAATGTGGTTTTGTAATTTCTGAGGGGTTTTTCAGAAATCTGGTTAAGTTCTTGTTGGCACCAGGGGTATGGTTGCTTGGGGCAATCTTTTTGATGGTGTCAAAGGGGGAGAACTTGGGTGTTAAGTTAGGTTTGGGTTGAAACTTAACTGTGATTGGTTTGTGAAACTTGTGTTAAGTTGAGAGAACTTAACTTGGGATTGGCAATGAGGATTGAAAATGGGAGAAAGCATAGGTTATGGGGGAGGAAGCCTTTTGTTTGTTATGCTTTAATTTTCAATTGCTATTGCTATTGTTATTTCTATTGTTGCTATGTTTACCTAACATAACATATTGTCACACATCAAAAAGGGGGAGATTGTTGGGGCAATCGGCTCCCCTAAGATGATCTGGAGGATCATGGGTTTTGATGTGTGTGGTCAATATGGTTAAGTTAGGATTTATTGTTGGACTAATATGTGCACATGGGTGTGCAGGTATACAGGTACACATGGACTTGGTTGATGTCTTCGGGTGAAGGATGGCATGGAGGCAAACTGGAGGTTTGCGTGCGCATCCGAGGGACGAGGGCCGAAGATGAAGAGGGCGTGAAGGCTATAGTCGAGGCTGCTGGTGATGAGTCAACTGGGTTGTGAGGGTCTGAGTATGAGTGTTTGTACTCAGGGGCTAAGTCGGGAGGGATCGAGTGCGGAGTGAATGCACTCGGGGAGTGATACCCTAGGCTTAGGTTTGGACCAGTCGACTGGCCCATGGGCAGTCGACTGGTGTTGACTGGAACAGCTGGCTGGATTCGAATGTTATACTACAACAGTCGAATCTGAGTGGGACCAGTCGACTGCCCCAGGGGCAGTCGACCGGTAGCGGCTGTTTCAGACTCGAGCCCTATTTAAGGGAGCTCGTTTTCTACTTTCTTCTCTTGACGAAACAAGCTTGGTTAAGGCTTGTTAGTAGTCTCTTTGTGCTCGAAGTGTGCTTAGTGCTGTGGCGAGGTTTCTCCACCCACAAGGAGCGACAAGAGTTAGCTGGAGGTTATCCGAGGAGTGATCCACCGACGGATTCTTGGATTAGTCACCCGTCCAGGGTGGATACCAAGTAAATCTGATTTGTTAGCATTCTTTATTGTTGTTAATTTTTATTTTGTTTATATTTCCACTGCGCAACTAACAATGTAGGTGAAAAGAATCGAAGAAACGCTATTCACCCCCCTCTAGCGTACCGTTTCGATCATACACCCTCGACCATGGTAGTCGTCATCAAGTTTCTCATTGCTTCCTGCCTAGCGACCCAATTTTGATCCCAGAAGAGTTCTTTGAGATTGTACATCATATCATAAGCAGTGGAAAAAGCCTAATGCTGATGTTGCAATACATTTGACATAGATGCCACAATGTAACACCGCGTCATCTCATTTTCTTTGATCCACTTCTTATAGCGTTCTTTCTCCTCTTCATCAGAATTCTTGCTAGGTTTTTCAGGATAGAACTCAAACAGTACAAACATGTAGTCCTCTGCAGTTAGGACAATGTCCAAGTTTCTTTTCCAATCTTTGTAATTAGAGCTCGTAAGTTTGATTTCCTTAAGTATCACAGCTAGTGAGTTAAAGGTCATTTTGAAAATCCGTGAGAATCACAACAATCACAACTTTAGATTTCAAAACATATTGATTCCTTAAAACAATAAATTTGAAATAAACCAACACCTCAAAACACCGAGAATTTCGTATGCCACGATAGTGTGGACGTATACGAATTCTACATTTGTAAGAGGAGGTTTTACCCATTAATTTTATAATCTTGTCAACCTAACTTTTTGACAAATAAAATAAATAGTTGGTCCTCTTTGGCCCGACAAATAATAGCAGTGACTCCGATGGGGAGGATACTATTATTTGCATCTAAGTGATTACCATTACACGATACTAAGAAAATTATCTCGGATTATGTATCGTCCAATGGGGGCAATCACACGCTCTTCAATAATCTTCTATAATCATGTCTCACCCAGTGATCTGCAGAACAAGCCCATCCGATGGGGAGAAAGACACTTAGAGCCGACGCGCAGACTTGTTTGCATCACTTGTCAAATTAGTAATGGAGGTCGCGGGACCCTTAGGGTCCCTCTCCCACTTACTTATTTATAACGAGGAATTTTCATGAACACATGACAAGCACATAAACTAAACAATAAATAAGAAAAATTCTAAAATTTTCCAACTATCATAGCCTTAGTCTCCAATGCTCCTCAAGTCGTGTCACCACCTCGTCCGCTCCTCCCTTCACCATGCGCAAGCCACCATTAAAGGGATCTCTGAGCTGAGATGATAAGCTATTTATTTACATCTATCAATCCTATAATCCACAAAGGAGTGTACATCAAATCTAGATCGAAAGTAAATAAAAGGGCGGCTAAATAGGTGCCGTATTTAATTACAAAAATTAAATACTAATTTAGCCTCGTTAACCCCGAGGATTCAAATAATTACAACCATGCATAACCAATCACATACACACATTATTTAAGCCATAATAGTTGGAATCTCGTGCTTGCAACCAAAGAGTCAGCCTACACACATCCTACTATTATCCAGCAAAAATAAATACATGATAATGTTGGTTGCGGTATGGCTTGGCGGGTTTCCTAAGCGAATATTTGGTCGTCCTTGAGAGACCTCTCCATGCCTACAGGTTAAAAATTAATCCGAATGGAGACTCGTCTCCCAAATGACCATCTCATCATCATATCGATCGGTTCAAATTACAACTTGGCCAATCTCAAAGATTGAGCCTTGTAATTCACCTAACCGTTCAACCGTGGAAAAGACGGCGAGTGGATCGCCGATTTTTGGGTTATTATTGGGGTCCAATTAATTAATTATTAGCAATGATTATCATATAATCAAGAATATAATAATCAATTAACACACACATAAAATGATAAGACGAAATCAAAGGAGCCAAGGAAGAAATTTATACCTTCTTTTACCTCGCAGTCTTCTACCTTATGTCCCTTCCCTCTTGGATGTTGTGTGGGCGACGAGCTACCAAGAACCGGAATCGCCAAAGGGGTACCCAACACCAACTTCTTTTCACTAAGCCAAAACCCTAGGTTAGGGTTATCACCGGCGAGCTTCTTCTCCCCTTTCCTTGTGTCGCCGACCACTCCAATGCCTCAAAGGAGCGCCGGGTACAAACCCTCTGAACGGAAGAGATAATGGAAGATGAAGAAGTGAAAGAGGAAGGAAGAAGAAGACACTTCTTCTTTCCCAAGACCCGCCGACCTCTTCTCCTTTTCCTTCTCACCGCCGCCGCCGCAAGTCACCAAGGCTTGCTGCCGGCCGACCACTCCTCTACCCTATGTCGAGCTCGCACAAGTGAAGGAGAAGAGAGGAAGGAAACAAGAGATAGACTAGCTTTTCTCCTTTTCCAATCCTTGCTTCTCTTCTTCCTCTCTACCGGCACCACCCAACCCTAGGAGAGAGAGAGTGGAAGAGAATAAGAGAGAGAGAGACCCCGGGTTTGTTGTGTGTTGGATTAGCCATGATTTCATGATTCCATGGGGTATATATAGGGCTAAGGTAGGGACCATGAGGAGGAGTTGGGTCATGGCCCACTAATGGATCCAAATCCGATCCATTAATGAAGATCCATTCCATTAAAAGATCTCTATTGAACTTCCTCACCAACCCCCATATTATCATATGGGCTCCACGTATTATGAGTGCATCCATCTCCCCGTGTTTATGATATTATATGCCCGTCGATTAATTTAAATTACTGACAATTTTAATTAATCGACTGTAAACCCCTTGACTAGTACCACTCAACCTTATCATCTTGTTAGAAAAAATCCACCTACAGCGTTTAACATGATGAACCTTATGAGCTCATTAAGGGGGCATCATTATCCTGACACACTACGACATGAATTCCGTCAATAATCAACGACACACCATATAATTAATATTATTTCCCATCTTACCGGGCCTATCGATTTAGCAGAATAAATCTCGCCCATTGGTAAATCAAAGAAATAAAATATTAACTATACGTACCCGTTATTATATCGGGATTTAGAGATTGTACTCCATAATAATCTGAGGTTTAATCCAATTAGAAAGTCAGTATAAATTGGATGACCTCTATTTTGGTCCTACTCAAGGCACACAAAGCACACTAGTGTGTTAGATCGAGAAGAACAATAGAGGGGGGGTGAATATCCTTAAACGTTTCGGATTAAACTAAGAGTATAAGCAGCGGAAAATAAAGAAACACAAACGCAAACTCAAGCGATTTTACTTGGTTTAGAGTCGTGGTCGTCTCCTACTCCATGGACCACGATCGTTGACCATTTACTGCGGGCAATTCTATATGTGCGCAAATATTTACAGAGAGATTTTATAGATGTAGTACAGTAAACTGAAACTTAAGCTCTTTCGTTACCGATGCCCGGTGTGGATTGTACATCGGAGCAGAGGGTCATCGTCGGCACTTCAATCTCGAGATGGGAGGTTTCTGGGGCAGAGCGCTTGAGTCGAAGAGCGTAGTAGCGTTGGAAGAATGTATTTAGAAGCCTTGGGGGTCGAACCCCTTTTATAGTACACCTGGGGGAGCCCGGGACGTTGGGGGCGCCCTCCAAGTGTCACTTGATCCGGCAAACTCTCGGTCAGCCATTATCCCTCCAGGATCGAGCTGAGGATTGACAGGGGCACCCAGGTTGACTCGGTCCGCTGGCTTCTCGCTGGCTTAAACTCTATCCGCTTCGTTAGCTTGGACCCAGGGCGCCCGAGGCATCCGGGGCACCCGGGAGCTCGGGGGTGCCCGGGAGCATGGGGGCGCCCCGCCCAGTGAGCTTCCAAAGCTCTTTCTTGCTCAACTCTTGTTTGACTATTACCTAGGGCGCTCGGGACCTTCCGGGCGCCCAACCCAACTGTTGCCTCTTTCCTTTGAGACGTCTTGAGCTGCAGGCACTCATTCCTTCGGTCATGCATCCAGGGTTTGTACCAAACATGATAAACCAAGTATGTTAGTGAGTCTTATAGTCGTAGCTATCTTGGTTCTGACTTTGGGTCTCTAAAATGGAGCCCTAGGTTGAAACGACGCCTACTGTTCCCTCGATGGGGAACGCATCCTCACCTACTCCTCTCAGGAGAATTTACCTGTTGCCAACTGGCTCCTCCGGTTGGACTTTTGCCCAGTAGTCCTTTGCCAGGTGCCTAATTGTCCTTCGCCAAGTCTTCAGTACAAGGCAGTCCTTCGCCTGGTGCCCAGCAGTCCTTCGCCATGTCTTCGGTTCCAAGCAGTCCCTCACCTGGTGCCTAGTAGTCCTTCACTAGGTCTTTGATTCCAAGCAGTCCCTCGCCTGGTGCCTAGCAGTCCTTCGCTAGGTCTTCAACTCCTAGCAGTCCTTTGCTAGGTGCCCAGCAGCCCTTCGACAGGTCTTAGGGTTTCGATGCCTAGCAGTCCTTCTCTAGGTTCCTAGCAGTCCTTAGCTAGGACTTCAATCGGGACACTTAAGTAGCATGTTAGATAAACATAACATCTTAACTTTTGAACCCTTTGCCATTATCAAAACACAAGTTCGACTTGGGTGCTGTCTGCACCAACAATCTCTCCCTTTTTGATTTATGGCAACCTGATTCAAAAAGCTAAGTTAATCAAGACAGGTGATATAACAGTTTAGTTTCCTCCCCCTGGAAGGAATCTCCCCCTAGGTTTTTCAAAGGTTCGTGGGGTTTTGAAAAAAATTTCTAAGTCTAAAGATGGAATTAATTTTTCAATACTTAGAACATTTTTCAAAAGAAATTTTTTAAAAAATATTTTCCAAAAAGAATTTGGTTAGACACTTTGGAAAATTTATACTTAGAGAAAATTTCAAGAAGAAAAAAAAATTTCTAAAATATCTTCTGAAAAATTTTCAATCTCTTTAGTACTTTAGAAGCTTTATACTTAGAATTTTTTCTATTAGAGAAGTTTAGAATTAAGTACTTAGAGATATTTTGAACATAGCTTAAGTATAAGTACTTAGAAACTACTTTTGAAAACCGCTTGGGTCAAGTACTTAGAACCAATTTTGAAATTAACTTAGGTTAAGTAGTTAGATATAAAAAATAGTTTTAAAAAACTTGGATTAAGTACTTTGAAACAGTTTTGAAAAACTTAGATTAAGTACTTTGAAAGAAAGGATAAAGTTTTAAATACTTTTTGAAGAATGGATAAAGGATTTTGAATTTTGAAACTTTCTCTCCTTTCCTATCTCTCCCCCATTGCCATATATCAAAAACAAAGCAATATGGAAAAAAAATAACTTGCATAAGGGTATAACACAAGAATAATGTGCTGTACTGAACCAATTCAAGATATACACTGAACCAAACCAATTTCAATTATCTCTTTAGGATCCTGTCTAACCTAATTAGCTACATACTAACTGTTATAAACAGTAGTTTTTGCTAGGGTTAGTCAAGTTAAGTGTTCTGTTCAAGTTTGATTTTCTAAACTTGACACTTAACCTGATCACTGTTTAGTTTGTATTTAGTGCCCCAATTACTGCAGATGCACTGACTTAAAGTATCTTGAATTAAGGCAAAGACCTAAGCATCTCAACCCATTCTAGGTTATCATTCAAAAGTACTCTAAGGTGCTTGTGAGATGCTGGCTTCTAGATCTATAAGTGCATGCAGTTCTAGGGTTAGGGCCTAGGCTAAGTCCATTTTCGAAAAAGCCCTAGTTTTGAAGGGGTTAGTTTTTGAAAAAACTAAGTCGAAAAAATTTTAAAATTGTAAAAAGATTTTGAAAATCAGGTAAAGCAGTTTTAAAATTATTTTAGAAATTGATTTTAAGCTCAAGTGAAGCAAAAAAAATAGAGTAATCCTATTCTACTAAGCATAATCCTAACTGCCTTCTTAGTGAGCTGAACTCAGACTCAGGTAGGGGTTTAGTGAATATGTCAGCTAAGTTAGATTTAGAGTCTACATGCTTAAGGACTATTTCACCCCTGGCTACATGATCTCTTACAAAGTGGTGTTTGACTTCTATGTGTTTGGTTCTAGAATGTTGGATTAGGTTCTTAGTTAGATTAATTGAGCTTATATTATCAACGAAGACCTGAGTTAGGGTGTAGTTAAGCTGGAAGTCCTTAAGAGTGTGCATCATCCATAAGAGTTGTGCAACACACTCTCCTAAGGCAACATACTCAGCTTCAGTTGTGGATAGAGCTACACAGTGTTGTTTTCTGCTGCACCAACTTACTAGACTATTTCCTAACAGTTGGCAGCTTTCACTTGTGCTCTTTCTATCTAATTTACAACCAGCGTAGTCAGAATCCGAGTATCCTGACAAGTCAAAGGTTGAGGTCCTAGGGTACCAAATCCCTAAATTTAGGGTGCCCTTAACATATCTTAGTATTCTTTTTAGGGCTGCTAAGTGTGTTTCCTTAGCACAGGTTTGGTATCTAGCATGCATTCCTATGGCAAAAAGGATATCAGGTCTGCTGGCTGTAAGCTACAGTAGACTTCCAATCATACTCCTATAGAGCTTAAGGTCTACTGGTTTACCATCAGGGTCACTATCTATTTTTACATTTGTGGCCATGGGGGTAGTTATGCTTTTAGAGTTATCCATTTTAAATTTCTTTATTAACTCTTTAGCATATTTGGATTGATGGACATAGTTTCTATCCCTAGTTTGTTTAATTTGTAATCCTAGGAAGAAGTTGAGCTCACCAACTAAGCTCATTTCAAATTCATTTTCCATTTTTTTAGCGAATTCTTTTAAAAAATTTGAGTTGGTGGACCCAAAGATTATGTCATCGACGTAGATTTGGGCAATAAAGATTTCTTTTCCTAAGATTTTAATAAATAGGGAGTCAATTTGTCCTTGTGTAAATTCTTTAGAAATTAGGTAAGTTGATAAGCGTTCATACCAGGCCCTTGGTGCTTGTTTTAGTCCATAAAGTGCTTTAGTGAGTTTGTAAACATGGGCAGGTCTTTCTAAGTCCTCAAACCCAGGAGGTTGTCCTACATAGACTTCTTCCTTAATGAATCCATTTAGAAAGGTTGACTTTACATCCATTTGGTATAGTTTAAATCCTTTATGGGATGCAAACGCTAATAACATCCTAATGGACTCAAGTCTAGCTACTGGGGCATAAGTTTCATCATAATCTAACCCTTCTACTTGACTGAATCCTTTCGCTACTAAGCGGGCTTTATTTCTGACTATTTCTCCTTGATCATTTAGCTTATTCCTAAAAACTCACTTAGTGTCAATGATGGATTTGCCCTCAGGTTTAGGTACTAGTTCCCAGACTTGGTTCCTCTCAAATTGGGCTAACTCTTCTTGCATAGCTATGATCCAATCAAGATCAGGTAAGGCTTCCTCTATAGTCTTAGGTTCAATTTGTGAAATCATTGCTATCTGACTAAGGTTTCTATAGGAAGACCTAGTTCTGACTCCTAAAGTTGGATCACCCACAATTTGATCAGTTGGGTGATTGAGTCTGGGTTTCTTGGTTTTTCTGGAACTTGGTTCAGCCTCAGGTCTGGCTGGTCGATTTGGTTCAATATTTGATTCAACTAGCTGGGTTGGTTCAGTTATTGGTTCAATTGACTCAGTAGTTGGTCCAATAGTTAGTTATTCTAATGGTTTAATTAAAGGTTCAACAGTTTGTTCATCTTCTTGATCAATATTTGATGAAGTTGGATCTGGATTATCAGATTTTGAGTTGATTTCTTCATCAAATATTAGATTTATTGTTTCTTCAATTTTCTTAGATTGTTTGTTGTAAACCCTATAGGCTCTGCTTGTTGTTGAATATCCTAGGAAAATGCCTGGAGATGACTTAGATTGGAATTTACCTAGATAGTCCTTGGTGTTTAGGATATGAACTTTGCACCCAATGACCCATAGGTAGTGTAGGTTTGGAAGTCTATGGTAGTATAATTCATAGGGTGTTTTGTTTTTGTCGTTTGTTGATTAGGACCCTATTTTGGATGTAGCAAGCCGCACTAATTACTTCTGCCCAATATTGGTTAGCTAGGTTAAATTCGTTGAGCATACCACTAGCGGCTTCCTGTAGGGTTCTATTTTTCCTTTCGACTATCCCGTTTTGCTAGGGGGTTCTAGGACACGAAAATTCGTGTATATACCCATTTACCTTATAAAATTCCTCGAATCGTTGATTTTCAAACTCTCCCCCGTGGTCGCTCCTAAGTCTTTTGATTTTAGTATCGTTTTGATTTTCAATTAACTTACAAAAGTCATTAAATAGGTTTAGGGTTTCATCTTTGGTCTTTAGAAATCTAACCCAGGTAAACCTAGAGTAATCATCAACTGTTACTAAGCAGTACCGATTTTCGCTTAGTGACTTGGCTCCATGTGAATCAAATAGGTCAAGGTGCAGGAGCTCAAGTGTGGTTTGAGTTAGATCAAACTGAATTAGTTTGTGATTAGACCTGGTTTGTTTACCTTGATTACATGATTTACATATTATGTTTTCATGGTTCTTAATTTTAGGGATACCTTTAATTAGGCCAAGTTGGGTGATTTTTGAAATTATTCTTAAATTAGTGTGACATAATCTCCTATGCCAAAGGTTTGATTATTCTAACTGAGTTAACATGCATTTAGGTACTAGTGGTAGGTTTATAGTGTAAATATTATTTTTTCTGGTGCCCTTAAGTATGATTTCTGAGTCTTGCAAGTTTCTAATCAGGCAGTTAGAGTTAGTAAAGGTAACTACATAACCAGTATCACACAAATGACTTATGCTAAGCAAGTTAAATTTAAAATCTTCAACCAAAAAAACTTTCTTAATAACAAAGTCAGATTTAAGTTCAATGTTACCTGACCCAATCACCTTGAGTGTAGCATTGTTGCCAAATGCTACTGAGCCTAGGTTTTTGAACTTGAGTTTGGTGAATTTCAATTTATCCCCAGTCATGTGTCTGGAGCACCCGCTATCCAACATCCATTGGTCCAAATCTTTATGTTCCTACACATAAAGAGTTTTGTTGATTTGGATCCAATTAGAATCAGGAATAGCCTAAATTGATTTTCACAACCTAGTCTATCTCACCCAATCTAGAGTTGTCAATCATGTTCACCTTATGGGTTTTTGTGAGACAGGTTTTGATTAGATAGTATTATTTTAAAAAATTATGATTTATTTTGAAAGATTTAAATTAATTTAGAAAATAGTTGATTTTGAGTTTGTTTTAAAAACATGTTTTGAATCTACAATTAAGTGAAAATTTATGTTAGATTTGAATTTGATGAAGAATAATTTGAATTTGAATTTCAAAAATTGGCTTCCAAGTCTTGGCGAGGCACTAGGCCTTCTTTGGTCGTAGCCTTATTGGATCATCAACCCTTTCCTTGACAAAGCCTTTTAAAGAAATTTCATTTTTAAAATTATTTCTTCAAAATTTCTGGTCTAACTAGTTTGGGTCTTGGATCGGTAGCTTCGGCTAGTTTCACCAATCTAAAGAGACCAAGTAGAGTATACTTGACCTTATTAGAAGAGGCTTCCCTAACGTACTATCATCTCACCACCACCCAATATTATGTTGTTCAAATTTAAGTTAAGTTGGTTCAGTCCTTAAACTAACCCGTCCTAATTCTAAGCATGGTAAATTGTAGAAATTAAATAAACAAACAATCATGCAATTTGAAAACCAGAATTGAAATTTATCTAACTATAAATATTGTTTTTAATTTGGCTCCCCCTGGACTAAATCCACGATAATGGTTTGGCAAGACGTGAATCTTGTCCTTGGGGATCCAATACTGATTTGATCCAGTTTGTTTGTTCAGGTACAGTTTGGGTACCCATGCCTGAACTTTAGGTCTGGACTGGTTCAGTACAGCATAGTATGATCTTTGTCTAGACTTGGTTCAATAGCCTAATCCAGATCGATTTAGAACCGACTTCTGTTTTCCAAGAATCATGTCAAGACCCTTGGAACCAGAAGTGAACCGTTCTAAGGCTGCTCTTAGGTCCTTGACTTGAGTTTTCAAGGAGGAGTTCTCTTCCTCAAGTTTTTCAACTTGAGTAGAGGTTCCTTCTTGAACCTTCTCAGTTAAGGATCTAGAGTCAGCTCCCTCTTTCAGGAGTTTTACTTCCTGTCGGAGAGATTCAACTCGGAGTTTAGCTTTCGCCATGTCTCGAGAAAGATACGCAATTAATTCATTTAACTAATTTCTAGTAAATCCACTTACAGTTATTTCTCCATCCTCTGAAAATGTAAGTTTGCCGTCGTCCGACTCTGATTCTGACTCTGTCTCGATTTCTTCTGAGGCGATTAGTGCGAGCAGGTTCGACTGTGGGGCCTCTTCTTCTTCTTCGGAGGAAGACTCGTCCCACGTTGCTTGAAGTGTCTTCTTCATTCTTGTCTTCTTTGTTTCCTTCAGATTGGGGCATTCAGTCTTGTAGTGACCCTTCTTCTTGCACTCGTAACAGGTAACGTTTGGTTTGTTCTTTTCATTTGAGGGTTCAGCTGGTTCTTCCTTTCTTCGGCTGGCTTTCCTTCTGTTGGTCTGGTTCTTTAGTTCTTTCTAGTAGTCCCGGGCTAGCCGAACCAGCTTCGGTCGATTTCCCTTACTATCTTCTAAGTCTGAGTCTGAATCAGACTCGGGTGCAGGTTGAGGCTTCTTCTTGGTTGTCTTTCCAGCTTTACCTACAACAAAAGCGATGCCTTTCTCGGCCAGATTGCAGTTAGTCTGCTCATGCAATTCTAATTCAAAAAATAGTTCATCTAACTTAATTTTAGAAAGAACCCTTGAAACTTTGTACGCATCTACCATAGATGCCCACAAAGTGTTTCTTGGAAAAGCGTTAAGGGCGTACCATATCAGGTCACGGTTTTCTACCGTGTGACCGATAGTGTGTAGACCGTTAATCAGCTCCTGAATTCTGGCGTGGAGCTGAGCTGCAGATTCGTTGTCGTTCATCATGATGGTGTACAACTTGTTCAGCAGAAGGTCCCTCTTGCTGATTCGGGTGTTGAAGGTTCCTTCATGTAATTCAATCAACTTACTGACAAGCCCAAATTATACTAATTAAAGTTGTCACGAAAGTGTGGGCTTATCAAATTTAAATATAAATGAATTGAAATGAAATGCTGGAAACCCTTTTACAATCAAAAGTATGAAAATGTAATATAGGGGCCACAGGTCGTATTTTTCTCGGGGCTAGTTGACGTTGTTCGATTCGCGCTTGTATTTAGGTGTCGTTTGTGTTTTCGGGTTTCAAATAAAGATTTGGGTTCTAAATAGAAATGGAATCACAATGAAAATAAAGGAAAACTCAACTATAGAACTTAACAAGTGATAACAAGTTATCATTCAACCAAAAAGAGCATTTATTCATCTAAATCACTTAATCAATTTTGGACCAATTCTGATTCAAAGGTAAAACAAATGCTAAGCAAAGGAATGAAGCAGTGATTGCATTTTCGAAAATGAACAAGCTTGACACAAATAGAAACATGTGAAATTCAGAATTTGAACCAACACTTTAACTAAAACTAGCTACGATTTCGGAAAGCAAACCAATGCGAAGAAACTCAAGGATTCTGAAGATGATATCAATAGACTTCAGTAGCTATCCTACACCAGAAAAACTGGTGAAAATCTCTTTCAAATCAGTGTCTAAAATAGCTTGGCACGCAAGCTGAAAACAATGTGCCAAACTGAATTTCTGTGTGCCATAAACTGATTTTATCAGTCCAGAATTTCCACTAAGTGTATGGGATGTGTAGCTGATCAATTCAGCTTGGTGTTGGCTAGTATATCTATGGAATTAACTGCACATGTTAATGAAGAAAATGGAAACCAAAACTGATCAGGGCAGATAAACTTAATTCCGACTGAGATGCAGAAAACAGCTTGATCAAGTTGCAATCTGTTGCAAATGATTCACCAAACAAGAACCTATTGATGTGCTGAAATCGAAAATGAAGATTCACAGTTGGAGAATGCAGCAACAAAAGTGGAAGATGCAGAAATGAAATAAACTTGGCTGCAGAATTTCATGAACGTGACTGAAGAATGGTAGTGCAGTAATTCAGAACCATGAGATTGCATACATCACTAGGCAGCTAAATCAAGTAGCAAAACCAATGTTCATTAAGGATTAGGAAGTTCTGATATCCACTTAACCAGAATTCAGATTCGATAACTGAACATGCAAAAAATAGATATGAATGCAGTATGTGCAGAAATTGGAAACTGAGGTGCAAAAATTGAAACAAGTACAGCAGTGAAATCAAACACTACTTGAGTGGAACAACTGCAATGTAGATTCAGCTGGTAAAACTATAGTTAGTTTGATGCAAAGTGCAGGAACTCGAAGGAAGCAAATTGATACACACTATAGCAAATCAGAAACTTGATACACTGCAGAAACTAGCTGAATCGCAAGCTAAAGCAAGAATTCAGAAATGAATTTCAGCTAAATAAACTGCTTGAAACACACTTATTCATTACACAAATAAGCTAGCTAATAAAACACTGAATTAACACTCTAATTGAAGCAAGAACAAATCAGAAACTAGAAACTGAAGTGGCTGATACGCAAGGAAAGAAAAATGGCACAGCTGATACTCAAGTAAAGAAACTGAAAACAACTAGAATTAAAAACAACTATCCACTAAACACATTCTCTAGCTATTAAACCAGCATAAACCAAGCCTAATTTAAGCAAAACAATTGCATTAAACAAAGTAACGAATCTGAAACCAATACAAAAACAGAACAGACAGTAGACTTTAAATTACAACAAAGAAAACTGAAATTAACCAAGGAAATCTAAACTCAATCCCTTCTTCAGCTCAGGTACTCCTTGTTCGTCACGCAAGGGTGAGCCTCGGACCCGCAAGCTCAGCAAATCAGTGGGAAATTGTCTCAGCTACTAAATTTGAGCTCAACTCTGTCCAAATCTGAATTCCCCATTCAAACCCTTCGATTTAACTGCGTCCAAGTGAGATTGTGATTTGTGGATGATCGGAGCAATCTAGGGAACCCCTCCAGATGGCTCCGGTGGATGGAAATGGTCCGCAATTGAGATCGATGACTCCAAACAGCAGAACCACGGAAACCTCTCAATGGCTCTGTTCTTGGGCAATAGCGAGCTGAAATCTTCACTAAGTCATCTTCCCATGATTTAGCACTTGCTCTGAATCAGAAATTGAGTGGTCGCGCCTCGGATTGAAGGAAAACCGAAGAAAAACTAAGAACTATCGAAGAAGGAAGAAGCTGCGGCGAAGACGCGACCAGGAGAAGGTAGGCAGTGTGTCTGATTAAATAGGAAATAATGGACGGCTCAGATTGATCGGATGAAATCCAACGGCTGATCTTGCTCCTATTTGAGCCAAACTTTTATGATGATGATCTGGGGTCAGGATCTGCCTTGTGGTAGCTCGGATCCTCCAGATGTGCAACGGATGGTCCAGATCAACTCTATCTGTGAATGGACGCTCTAGAGCCCTCCTTGCTTGATCCAACGGTTGATCTAGCTCTGATTGGGATGAAACCTTCAGATCTTGATCATAGAGCTTGATCAACCCTAACCCTAGCTCGGATTGCTTCAGATCGTCCCGGATGGCTCAGATCTAGCCGCTCTTGAATCGGACGGCCCGGATTAATCCAAAACATGATAATTCGATCCGGTTCACATCCGACTCAGGTTTGACCCAGTATGCCCTAAGTCCAGGATCCTTTCTTGCCTACAAAAATATATCAGAAAATTAGTGGCCAAATAATCCATAAATATGCAATTTTGCAATTAAGTCCAAAATAAGATAAAGTTCCAAAACCTAGGGTAAAATCACAATTAAGCAATAAAAACATAGGTCAATCATGGATTTTAGCACTTAAAATAATCAATAAAATGGTGCTTATCACTTACCCCAGAGTTCTTTTGCGCTGTTGAATGGACCCACCCGGTTCAGCTCCTCCTTAGTTAGGCCACATTGGAGCGTTTGGGTCGCTTTGGCATCAGCTTCAATTTTCTTTTTGAGTGAAGCATCCCAATCAGTGTAAGATTGTTGTACTCCGTCAGCATTCTTCGGTATTTCCACTCCGGACTGGATTATTATCCACATGTCCACCTGAGTTTTTAGGTGGACCTCCATCCTGCTCTTCCAGTAGGAGAAGTCCTCTCCACTGAAGAGCGGTGGTCTTGCGGTACTGAAGCCTTCTTGCATGGCCATTAAGTATTTACTGAAAAAGACAGAGAAAAGGAAAAAATATCCCAAGACTTGGTCTTTGATTAGTAGTGCGGAGAAAAAAAATTATCGAGTGGTGTTGCACCGGTCTCAATTAACAATAAAATTTCGAGAGAAAAAAAATAAAACAATTCGAAGAAAATCTGAAAAATTCTCAAATTGATGGTTGCACCAAATTTGAGCTTCCCCGCTCTGATACCACTTGTTGGATCGAGAAAAACGATAGAGGAGGGGGGGTGAATATCGTTAAACGTTTCGGATTAAAGTAAGAGAATAAGCAGCGGAAAATAAAGAAACACAAACGCGAACTCAAGCGATTTTACTTGGTTCAGAGTCGTGGCCGGCTCCTACTCCAAGGCCCACGGTCGTTGACCGTTTACTGCGGGAAATTCTATATGTGCGCAAATGTTTACAGAGAGATTTTATAGATGTAGTATAGTAAACTGAAACATAAGCTCTTTCGTTACGGACGCCCAGTGTGGATTGTACTTCGGAGCAGAGGGTCATCGTCGGCGCTTCAATCTCGAGATGGGAGGTTTTCGGGGCAGAGCGCTTGAGTCGAAGAGCATAGTAGCGTTGGAAGAATGTGTTTAGAAGCCTAGGGGGTCGAACCCCTTTTATAGTACACCTAGGGGCGCCCGGGACGTTGGGGGCACCCTCCAAGTGTCACTTGATCCGGAAAACTCTCGGTCAACCATTATCCCTCCAGGATCTGGCTGAGGTTTGACGGGGGTGCCCGGGTTGACTCGGTCCGCTGGCTTCTCGCTGGCTTGAACTCTATCCGCTTCGTTAGCTTGGACCCAGGGCGCCCGAGGCATCCGAGGCGCCCGAGGCATCCGGGGCGCCCGAGGCATCCGGGGCGCCCGAGGCATCTGGGGCGCCAGGGAGCACGGGGCGCCCGGGAGCATGGTGGTGCCCCGCCCAGTGAGCTTCCGAAGCTCTTTCTTGCTCAACTCTTGTTTGGGTTTTACCTAGGGCGCCCGGGACCTTCCGGGCGCCCAACCCAACTGCTGTCTCTTTCCTTTGAGGCATCTTGAGCTGCAGACACTCGTTCCTTCGGTCCTGCATCCAGGGTTAGTACCAAACATGATAAAGCAAGTATGTTAGTGAGTCTTACAGCCGTAGCTCTCTTGGTTCTGACTTTGGGTCTCCAAAATGGAGCCCTAGGTCAAACCGATGCCTACTGTTCCCTCGAGGGGGAACGCGTCCTCACCTACTCCTCTCAGGAGAATTTACCTGTTGCCAACTGGCTCCTCCGGTTGGACTTTTGCCCAGCAGTCCTTCGCCAGGTGCCTAGTTGTCCTTCGCCAGGTCTTCAGTACCATGCAATCCTTCGCCTGGTGCCCAGCAGCCCTTCACCAGGACTTCGGTTCCAAGCAGTCCCTCGCCTGGTGCCTAGCAGTCCTTCGCTAGGTCTTCGATTCCAAGCAATCCCTCCCCTGGTTCCTAGAAGTCCTTTGCTAGGTCTTCAACTCCTAGCAGTCCTTCGCTAGGTGCCCAGTAGCCCTTCGCCAGGTCTTAGGGTTTCGATGCCTAGCAGTCCTTCCTAAGGTGCCTAGCAGTCCTTCGCTAGGACTTCAATCTGCACACTTAAGTAGCATGTTAGATAAACATACCATCTTAACTTTTGAACCCTTTGCCATTATCAAAACACAGGTTCGACTTGGGTGCTGTCTGCACCAACATAGTATAATTCTATGGTCAAGCAAACCACACCTAATTTGTAACGACCCGAAAAATTTTCTCAATATTTTCCTTAAAATATTGATCATGTCTAGATAAATTTTCAAGGAACATAGAGATACTAGTGGGAACCTTAGCATGATTAGCCATGATTTTCGATATGGAATAAGGAGCTAAGTACTAATGGGCCTTACATGGGTTTTTCTAGTACCATGGTTATTAGGAGATTTTAGGTAGAATATAATATAAATAGAAATGGGTTTCAATTAGGAATATTAGCATAGTTATGGGAGGATCATAGAGGGGGCATTGGCAAAAAATGAAAATAAAATAAAAATAAAGTGCATACACCAAGGATTGAACCTTGGACCTAGTGTACCACCATGCATGTACTAACCAGTTCACCTAGCCAGGATGGTTATTAGGGGATTTTAGGTAGAATTTAATATAACTAGAAATGGGTTTCAATTAGGAATATTAGCATAGTTATGGGAGGATCTTAGAGGGGGCATTGCCGAAAAAAAAGAAAATAAAATAAAAATAAAGTGCATACACCAAGGATTGAACCTTGGACCTAGTGTACCACCATGCATGTACTAACCAGTTCACCTAGCAAGGGAGTGCTAGTGGAAAATGGAAGGGATTTTAGTTGAGGCTAAAGGAAGTGAAGAGTCATTGCATCATGTCTCTTCACTTGCCTCCTTCATCTAGTATATAATAGAGGGGAATGGAAGAGACAACTTAGCACTTAAGCATTTGTCTCTTCTTCCACCAAAAACTCCTTCTTCCTTCTTCTTTCTCCTCCTAGCCGAAACCTACAAAGTGGGTTATCCCTTGGAAAAGTTTCACAAAGAGACCTCTTCTTCAAGATTTAAGGGTTTTCTACAAGGCTACAAGGGCTAGGGATAGTCTAAGGTCAAGGAAGTTTTCTTTTGGCTTCTCTATTCAAGGTGATAATCAAGATAACCCAAGGTAAGACCTCCTCACCTGTGGTATAATAGTTTTCAAGTTGTTTTCCATGATATAAAAACTTGGTTGAATTATATGTTGAGAAAACTAGGGATAGGGCTTGTAAAGGTTTCGGCCAAAGCATATGGTAGGGTTGGGATGACATCAAAACCTTTCATATGTCTCCTAATGTTTCCTTATGATAAATAATGAATGAATCATGATTGGTGAAATTTTGTAGCACCCAAAGAGGCCCATGAAGTTTCGGCCACCCCCCTTAGTTTTAGGGATTAAGTTTAGATCTAACCTCCAAGCATGTTACTAAGAACCCTATGATGTAATGAAGGTTAATTGTAAATTTTATGGATTTTTCATGGACTCATTTTCTCTTATAGGGTTTCGACCATGATCAAGAATAGGGTTGGAACTTAGGGTTAGTTCCATTTAAGGGTTCTAATAGCTTCCTATGGTATTGTATGCATGGTATTGGATGTAATTGAGAATTATGTGAAATTTTTATAGGCACTTTCCCCTTCTAGGGTTTCGGCCAAGACAGGAATGAGGGCTAGGACTTAGGGTTAACTCCAATCAAGGGTTCTAATGGCTTTCTATGGCAGTGTATGTATGGTATGTGAATAGGTTCAAGGATGTTGTAGGGTTTTTGATAATGTCCAAACCCTAAGTTTATATGTTATGCATAATGACCCTGTATGTTATGTTAAGTATCATGTTTTAGTAGGATTTATTTATGAATGTCCGTCATCATATATTATGAATACACGTGTCATGAGGTAGGAAGAAGTAGGCAGGCGTTAGGATTAACACGTTGGACATATGTATAAAATAGTTATGTAAATTTATTCATGCTTATGTTGAATGTTATGAACCCAGTTAGTAAGTATCACGTTCCTACGGATCTTACCCATGCATGTTTTATGATAGATACCATGATCTTTTATGATATGTGATACGTACCATATATGTAATGCATGCTTACCTGAGGTACCATGATTATGCAAGCTTTATGAACTGGGATGATGTTTATACTTTAGGACATAATTATGTATGTATGTCATGGTTTATGAATGAAAACGATGAATGAAGTTAAAGTTCATGCCTTCGAGGCATAATGATGATATGGAATGAAAATGATGAATGAAGATAAGGCTCATGCCTTCAAGGCATAATGATGATGTTAAGCATTAAGAATGAATGATTATGTCATGTATGTTTATGAATGAAGAAGCATGTGAAATTATTTTATTTTATGAATGGGCTTGTACCGGACCTGAGTAAGGTCCACAGTTCTGGACTACCGATGAAGCTGTCCACGGTTCTGGACTACCGATGAAGCTGTCTACGGTTCAGGGACTACCGATGAAGCTGTCCTTACCCTAGTAGGTCGAGATTAGCTACCTCATATTTACTTAGGGATGCGCGCATATGATGTATGAATGTGGTACAAGTCAGGGCCCCCATGATGTTATGATTATGTTTAAGTATTTATAAGTATGATTTTCAAATAAGCATCCTTATGTATATGCATTTGACTCATGCATCCATTCATGTTATGCATTTATGCTAAGAATATGCTCATGATATGCTTATGATTTATGCTAAGAATATGCTTATGATATGCTCATGATTATGCTAAGAACATGTTTACGAATTGTGTTAGGAAGATGCTTATGTTTATGTTAAGAACCATGTCCTGTTAAATGTTTTTTTTATGCTTTATGTTAAGAATCATGTCATGTTAAATGTCTTTTATGCTTATGCTTATGTTAAGAACCATGCCATGTTAAATATCTTTTATGCTTATGTTTGTGTTAAGAATCATGTCATGTTAAATGTCTTTTATGCTTATGTTTCAGGATAAGAATCATGTATTGTTAAATGTTCATATGATTATGTTTATGTGACGTATGGATTTTAGTGAGTAGGAAAGGGTCTTACTAAGCCTGTGTGCTTATAGTCTTATTTTCTTATACCGCAGATCAAGCAAGGGGGTACTAAGGGAAGCAGCAGGAGGGGCAAAAGCGTGTGTGTGGTAGTGACATGGGAAAGGATTCTTCTATTTATACTTGTTGCATGTCTTGTGTTTTGAAATGCCTCCTTAGATTCTATGCTATACTTATGATCGTTATGCCTAAGGAATAACCTACTACTTATGATGCTTATGGATAAGTTACTTACTACTTACGATGCTTATGGATGAGTTATGGAATGTTTATATCATGATGCTGCGTATGCTGTTAATATGCTAAGTTACAATGTCACCATGTTCATGAATGATGGTTAGGGCATGAATACATGATTTAAGTATTAGTTGCATGGTTAAACGCATGTGTAATAAGTTTAAAGAAGAAAAAAAAATTATTCCGCTGCATTAAGATGTTCATATGCCTATGTATGTTAGCGTAACGCCGCCCTCTCGCCACACCGTAAGATGTGGGAAAATGGCGGGTGTCACATAATTACACTACAACCATCTTGATGGTTTGTCCAACACCATTTCGGTTGTGAGCCTCTACTTATACTATGCAAGGGACTGATAACATGATCTTCTGTGAGTCACCATACACCTTGTTATCTATAATGCAGAGTATGAGACTGTTATGCATATACTAATTTAAATATGCAACTGTATTGTTGTGATTCTCTTTCAAAATGTGGATGTTCATATATAAAAAGATAAGTCTTTTAGTATACATCCTAGCAATCTCCCATTTATACTCAAAGACTCTGCTGTCCTCATATTGCCATACATCTGACTCCCATATCCTCTACATGCCGATTAAAAGCTCTTGCAGGAAGGGCCTTAGTAAAAGGATCCGCCAGGTTGTCCTCCGATGCAATCTTGGAGACAGCTACTTCTCCTCGATTTGCGATTTCTCGTATCAGGTTGTACTTGCGCTCTATGTGTTTACTCGCCTTATAGGCTCGTGGTCCCTTCGAGTTTGCTACTGCACCACTATTATCACAATAGATTGTGATAGATCTGGGCAAACCAGGAATCACATCTAAGTCCATCATAAAGTTCCGGCGCCATACAACTTCCTTGGCTGCCTCTGAGGCTGCCACATACTCAGCTTCCATGGTGGTATTCGCCACGCATTTCTGCTTGACACTCCTCCATACTATGGCTCCACCTCCTAAAGTAAACACAAACCCTGAGGTAGACTTACTCTTGTCCCTGTCTGACTGGAAATCCGAATTCGTGTAACCCACAGGGATTAATTGGTTTGCTCAGTAAACTATCATATAGTCCCTAGTTCATCTCAGGTATTTCAGTATATGCTTTACCGCAGTCCAATGTCCCTGTTCAGGGTTACTCTGATATCTGCTAACCATGCCCACGACAAAATAGATATCTAGTCTCGTACACAATATAGCATACATGAGGCTTCCTACAGTCGATGCATAAAGAACTACCTTTATTTCCTCTATCTCCTTTGATGCTTTCGGACACATCTCCTTTGATAGAGGAACTCCATGCTTGAAAGGTAGAAAACCTTTCTTGGAGTTTTCCATGCTTAAATGAGCTAGGACAGTGTCTATGTATGAAGCTTGGGATAAGCATAACATCCTTTTCTGGCAATCCCTTAAGACCTTGATCCCAAGGATGTGTCCCGCTTCTCCTAAGCCCTTCATATCGAACTGTTTGGACAGCCATACCCTTACGTCCGACAACACTTTGACATTGTTGCCAATTAGCAAAATGTCATCTACGTAAAGTACAAGAAACACCACTACATTGCTGTCACATCTCTTATATACACATGATTCATCTTGACTTTGAATAAATTCATATGATTGGATTACTTCATCAAGGAGGATGTTCTAAAATTGCGAAGCTTGCTTTAATCCATAAATGGATCGATTAAGCTTGCATACTAGATGCTCTTTGCCCTTCGCAATGAACCCTTCTGTTTGCTTCATGTTGATGGTCTCCTTAAGACTTCCGTTAAGAAAAGTTGTCTTGACGTCCATCTGCCATACCTCATAGTCCATATGAGCAGCAATAAATAAGAGAATCCGGATAGACTTAAGCATAGCTACCGGTGAAAAGGCCTCCTCATAATCGATACCCTCTTTCTGAGTATAACCTTTCGCAACAATCCTAGCTTTGAAGGTCTCAACCTTCCCGTCTGATCCTCTCTTTCTCTTGTAGATCCACTTTCATCCAATGGATTTTACACCATTGGGTGGATCAACTAGCTCCCAGACACAATTAGAATCCATAGATTATATCTCAGTATTCATTGCCCTTTGCCAAGAATCTGCATCCTTATCTTGGAAGGCTTCATCATAGGTCCAGGGATCCGGTTCATGATCACCAAGGACCAAGTCCGAAGACTCTCCAAAAAACATGAACCTTTCAGGTTGTCTAACAACCCTCCCACTACGACGAGGTACCACCTGTGTATCTTATGTGACATGCGGTGCAGTGACTTGTGATGCATCCTCTTGCACAGTTGGTACTAAGGTCTGAACGCCCCCTCTTAATTCTTCAAGCACGAGTCTACTCTTGGGCTTGTGGTTCATCACATAGTCTTCCTCTAAAAATCTAGCATTCGTGCTAATGATTACCTTCTGATCCTTAAGACTATAGAATAGGCCACCCTTCGTCCCTTTAGGATAGCCTACGAACAAGCATACTTCTGTACGAGATTCCAACTTATCAGTATCTCCCTTTAGCACATGTGCTGGACTACCCCAAATCCGAATATGTCCTAGACTAGTCTTTCGCCCAGTCCACAATTCTATGAGAGTAGAAAGGACTGACTTAGATGGTACCATGTTCAGAATATACGCTTCCGTATCTAGAGCATATCCCCAGAACGAATTCGGCAACTCAGAGAAGCTCATCATTGACCGAACCATTTCCATAAGAGTCATATTCCTTCTTTCTGCTACACCGTTCTACTAGGGTATGCTCGGTGCAAAAAATTGGGATTGAATCCCAACCTCTGATAAATAAGTCCTAAATTCTCCCAAGAGGTATTCGCCACCATGAGCTGATTGTAGTGTCTTGATACTTTTACCTTGACGTTTCTCCACATCAGCCTTGAATTCCTTGAACTTATCAAAGCATTCAGACTTACGGCGCATCAAGTAAATATATCCATACCTTGAATAATCATCAATAAAAGTCATGAAGTATTCAAAGCCACCTCTAGCATGGATGGATATAGGACCACATAAATCAGAATGAACCAGTTCTAACACATTTTTGGCTCTATACCCCTTAGCCTTGAAAGGTATCTTGGTCATCTTACCTTCCAAGAAAGACTCACAGGTCGGGAAGTCTTCCACCACCAATGAACCCAAGGGCCCATCGGCTATCAACCTCTGAATCCTACTAAGGTTAATATGACCAAGCCTAAGATGCTAAAGATATGTCTGGTTAATTTTAGAAGGTTCCTTTCTCTTATTTTGGTTAGATGATGAGCTATTGGCCTCTATTTGCATCGTGGGAGCTTTTGGTTTTAGAGTATACAAATTGCCAATCATAATACCCGAACAGATAATCTCTCTATTTCTCTTTATAACAACTTTGTTATTCAAAGTAATAGAATATCCATCCTTTATTAATTTAGAAACCGATACCAAGTTCTTTCTAAAAGAGGGTACATATAAGCAATCTCTCAAAACCAACACTTTATTCCTATCAAACGATAAATAAATGCCTCCCACAGCAACAGCTGCCACCTCCATAGCATTGCCCATGTAGACGATGATTTCCCCATCAGCTAGCCGTCGGGTTTCCTAGAACCCCTGTAGAGTATTGCAGACATGATCAGTGGCTCCCATATCTACGCACCAGGTACCGATAGATAACACTGTTAAACATGTTTCAATGACTAAGCATGAAGAAATACCTTTGTCTTGACAACGGGGACAGTTCACCTTCCAGTGTCCAATTTGCTTACACGTGAAGCACTTGCCTCTCGGCTTCTTCACGCTAGTCCGAGGTCCCTACGATCCTGCTGCCTTCTTGGACCCACCTTATTTCATCTTCTTCCTACCTTTCGACGTAGAAGCAGAAACCTTCTGAGTGACCAAGGCCTGAGAACTTTGACGAAAGAGCCCCTCTGCCGCCTGGAGTTCTCCTAGCAGTTCCCCCAATATATATTCACATTTGTTCATATTGTAATTGAGCCGGAACTGCTCAAAACTCCTAGGCAGAGATTGGAGTATGATGTCGACCAGGGTTTCCCCGTCGATCTGTGCTCCAAGGACCTCAATCTCATTGAGGTGGGCCATTATCTTAAGGACATGATCCCTTACGGGTGTCCCTTCGACCATGGTAGTCGTGATCAAGCTATTCATCGCAACCTGCCTAGCAGCCCAACCCTGGTGCCCGGAGAGCTCCTTGAGGTTCTGCATCATATCATAAGCAGTGGGCATGGCCTGATGCTGATGTTGCAATACATTCGACATAGATGCCAGAATGTAGCACCGCACCATCTCATCTGCCTTGACCCACTTCTTAAAGCACTCCCTCTGCTCTTCACTAGAGTTCTCGCCACGATTTTCAGGGCACTCCTCGAAGAGTACATATTTGCACTCGTCAGCAGTATGGACAATGTCTAGGTTTCTTTTCCAGTCTATATAATTTGGTTCAGTAAGTTTGTTCTCCTTAAGTATGGTCCACGAAGGAGTGTACATAAAATCTAGATCGAAAGTAAACAAAAAACTCGGCTAGACACGTGCCATATTTAATTACAAAATTGAATACCTATCTTGCCTCGTCAACCCCGAGGATTTAATTAATTACAAAAATTGCACAACCAATCACATATAACTTTTATTTTGGCCATGATAAGTTGGAATCTAGTGCCTACAACAATGAGTTAGCCTACGCACATCCACATATCATCCAACAAAAATAAAATATATGATAATACGCAAAAATTAACTGAATCCCAAACACACAAAACCAGAAATCTCATCTCTGATACCAGTTGTTGGTTGTGGTATGGCTTGGCGGGTTTCCTAAGCGAATACTTGGCCGTCCTTGAGAGACCTTTCCATGCCTACGGATTAAAAATTAATCCGAATGTAGACCCGTCTCCCAAAAGACCATCTCGTCATCGTATCGATCGGTTCGAATTATAACTTGGCCAATTTCAAAGATTGAGCCTTGTAATATGCCTAACCGTTTGATCGCGGAAAAGATGACGAATGGATCACCAATTTTTGTATTTATTATCGGTGTCCAATTAATTAATTATTAACAATGATTATCATATAATCAAGAACATAATAATCAATTAACACACACATAAAATGATAACACGAAATTAAAGGAGCCAAGAAAGAAATTTAGTCTTCTACCTTATGTCCCTTCCCTCTTGGACGTCGTGTAGGCGACGAGCTACCAAGAACGGGAATCACCAAAGGGCACCCAACACCACCTTCTTTTCACTAAGCCAAAACCCTAGGTTAGGGTTATCACCGGTGAGCTTATTCTCCCATTTCCTTGTGCCGCCGACCACTCTAATGCCTCAAAGGAGCGCCGACCACAAGCCCTCTGAACGGAAGAGATATTGGAAGATGAAGAAGTGAAAGAGGAAGGAAGAAGAAGACACTTCTTCTTGTTGGTGCAGGAAGCACCAAAGTCAAACCTGTTGGTGCAAGTTGCATCAATGATGTTCCTCTTTAAGTGTTTTAATGTTTGACAATTCACTTAAGTCAGTGATATATTGAACAGACAAAGGGGAGCAAAAGAGAAGTAACCTTAGTTGAAGGAAAGTCCTAGTTAATCTAGGCATCGGAACCCTAAAGACCTAGCGAAGGGCTGCTAGGCACCTAGCGAAGGGTTGCTTGGAATCGTAACCCTAAGACCTAGCGAAGGGCTGCTAGGCACCTAGTGAAGGACTACTAGGCATAGAAGACCTAGCGAAGGGCTGCTACGCACCTAGCGAAGGGCTGCTAGGCATAGAAGACCTAGCGAAGGATTGCTAGGCACCAGGCGAAGGACCGCTTGGTAACAAAGACCTAGCGAAGGGTTGCTAGGCACCTGGCGAAGGACTGCTAGGAAATGAAGACTTGGTCCGAGGGACTAATCAACTTAGCTGAGCGATGACTAAGGACAGGAGTAGAGACGGGTCGGGGTTCGAGCGTCTCGAGATCCGGAGTAATCGGAGGCTAAGTAAAAGTCCATCCGAAGGACTGGGTGGCAACCGTCTCCTGAAAGGAGTAGGTGAAGGGCGAGTTCTCGGGGATGGGAACTTGTGCCGGTTCGACCTAGGGTTTCGTGCAAATCCGAAGTCCGAACCAAGTCCTTAAGCCTAATATTATATGTATATATGCTTTGTGTTTGTGTATCTTGCAGGTAACAAGAACCGAAGACAAAGCAAGCTCAAAAACCCATTTGAAGGCATCAAGGAGGGCGCCCCCATCAAGGAGGGCACCCTCACCAACCAGGGCACCCTGAACAGCCAGGGCGCCCTGAGTCAAGTGTAAAACTGCAGTAAACGTGAAGCAGGCAGAACAGGTGTCAAGCGAGGCGCCCTGAGTGTCCGGGGTGCCCTGGTTCAAAGCTGTATGTGAAGTTTCGAACCCAAAACACAGATAAGCCATCATGAGGGCGCCCCGGAGGTCCAAGGTGCCCTGGTCAAAGATCTTATCACCTGCGGCGAGGTAGGCGCAAGGATAAGGTTTGACCGAGTCTTCCGGGGCGTCCCCAGCGTCCAGGGCGCCCCCAGGAGTCCTATATAAGGGGCTTCGACCCCTCAGCTTCAGACACAACATTCCAGAGCTATTCTGATCATTCCGACCGATGACAACGTGCTAGAAACAAGGCTCTACGACCGGGAGGCTCCGGGAGGAGGTGCGCGGCACTTCGGAGGTCCAGATCGGCCGAGTCTCAGATTTTTGTTCGGTTTGATTTCATTTAATTACGCACTCAATTTTTCTATATTATTGCTTGTAAATCTTACACTGTAAGTCGGGTTTCTCCGCCTCCGGAAAGTCCGGGAAGGAGACCAATAGTGGACGGGCGTTCCCGTGCATAGGCCTTGGATGTACTGACCCTGGGGGGTCGGGAACCAAGTAAAAATCCCGCGTGTCTTTTGTTCTGTTTTTCTTCGTTCGATTTATTTTCCACTGCGCTAACACTCTAAGTCTAGAACGAAAGTTACGAAGATTTCCACAAAGTTTTCACGATCGATATTCACCCCCCCCTCTATCGACGGCACCGGTCCTACAAAACCTGTGTTTTGATAATGGCAAAGGGTTCAGAAGTTATGGTCTCGTTGTGATCTAACAAGGCTAATCAAGTGTGCAGGAAAAGTCCTAGTTACACTAGGCACTAAGTCCTGGCTGCGGGCTGGACAACTAAGTCCTGATATAAGGTTGGGCACTAAGACCTAGTGAATGAAGCTGGACACTAAGTCCTGGTCATGGACTGGGCACCGAAGACCTGGTGAGTGAAGCTGGGCACTAAGGGAGTGTTTGGGAGAGCTTTTACTTTTTAAAAAGTGATTCTTGTAGTAATTATCTTAAAGTTAGTAAGAAGCTAAAGTAAGCAGTGTTTGAAAATAGAAGCCAAAAGGTGATACAAGATAAAGTTTGAGTGTTTGGGAGAATAATTGCTTCCAAACTTAATTTTTAATTGAATGACAATAATATCTTTAAACTATATAAATTAATCATTTTTTAATTATTTAAATATAATTTCGATACTATCAATAATTTATTCATGTAATTATTATTATATTTTAAATAGTGATATAATTATTATTATATTTTAAATATAGTATTAAAATTAATTTTTTTATAATTTAAATATTTGAAAAAATATATAAAATTAATAAAAAATAAAAAATAAAAAAATAATATAATTTATATAAATATAATATATATATAGCGACAAGTGGCAATCAGGTAAAATGTTATATTATTTAAGGATATAAATATTATTTTTTAATGTTATATCATAAATAAAAAAACAGAAGCAGGTAGAAGCATCAAATTCTTGCTTCTAACTTCTGAGCAAAAGTAACAGAAGCTAAAGCAGAATCTAGCCTTCCTAAACACTCAAAAGTGATTCTGTGTAGCCAGAATATAAAAAACAGGTAGCAGAAGCTCTCCCAAACACTCCCTAAGACCTGGTGAGTGAAGCTGGGCACTAAGACCTTATCCGGGGGATTGGGAAAAAGTCCAACCGGAGGAGCCGGTTGGCAAACAGGTAAAATCTCCTGAGAGGAGTAGATGAGGACGTGTACCCCGTGGAGGGAACATTAGGCGTCGGTTCGACCTAGAGTTCCATTTAGGAAGTCCAAAGTCAGAAACAAGATAGCTCAGGCTGTAAATAATGATTAAATCTATCTTATTTGTATAATTCATGTGTTTTGGAACTAACCTTGGTTGCAGGAACAAAGGGATGGAAGTTTTTGCTCCCAGGCGCCTCAATGGAGTGAGGCACCCTACTGGGCTAGGCGCCTGTGTTGAGACAGGTGCCCCAGACAAACGGTGAATTCCAACCACTTCGAAGCAAGGCCTCAAGACCACAACAGAGGCTCCTGTGTTAACACAGGCGCCCCAGTTAGCTCAGGCACCCTGGTTGAGGGGATTAGCGTTGGCCAAGTCTACGGATTGAGGTTCGCACAGAGAAGGCCATGTGTCAGGCGCCCCCTTCAACACAGGCGCCCTAGCTACGACTATATAAAGGGGTTCAACCCCTTGGCATCAACAACAATTGCTTTCTTCGCACTCATTCAAGCGCTCCCCTCCGACACGCTCCATGCTCAAGATTTAAGCGCCAACGAGGTCTGATGAAGTCATTCAAGCACCAGGTGGTGCTTCCTCAGATGAAGTTCCATTCCTAAAGAAAAAGAGAAGAAGACCTTCTCCTCTTCCTTCCTTTGCACCGGCACAACTCCTTGCCCTAGGAGAGAGAGTATGAGATGAAGAGAAGTATAGAGGCTCTAGGATTTTCTATGAGTTGGAATCTTTAGGTTTCATGACACCATGGGGTATTTATAGGGCTATAATAGGGACCATGAGGAGGAGTTGGGTCTTGGCCAGCTAATGTATCCAAACTCGATCCATTAATGAAGATCCTTTCCACTAAAGGATACCTCATTCAACTACCTCACTAACCCCCATATTTATATATGGGCTCCACCTATTATGAGTACCGTTTCTCCCCATGTTTAAGATATCGATTGCCCATTGATTAATTTAAATTATTGATAATTTTAATTAATCAATCTCTAACTCCTTGATTAGTACCACTCATCCTTATTATCATGTTGGACCAAGTCCACCTGCAGGATTTAACATGATGAACCTTATGAGCTCATCAAGGGGGCAACATCATCTCGACTCTCTAGGACATGGATTCCATCTATAATCAATGGTACACCATATAAATAATATTATTTCCCAATTTACTGGACCTATCAATTTAACAGAATAAACTCACCCATTGGTAAATCAAAGAAATAAGTACAAAGTACATGTGCCCGTTATTATATCAGGATTTAGAGCAAGCACTCCATAATAAACTGAGGTATGATCCAATTATAAAGTCAGTATAAATTGGATCACCTCTATGTTGGTCCTACTCAATGCACACAAAGTGCACTAGTGTAATTCTATGGTCAAGACAAACCAACACTAAATTATACTACAACCATCCTGATGATTTATCCAACTCCATCTCGGTTGTGAGCCTCTACTTATACTTTACAAGGCACTGATAACATGATCTTCTGTGTGACACCACACATCATGTTATCTACAGTGTAAAGTATTAGACTTTATGCACACACTAATATAAATACGCAACAGTGATCTTGTGATTCTCTTTCGAAATGTAGATGTCCATACAGAAAAGGGAAGACTTTTAGTATACATCCTAACAATGCCATAAATCTTGTCTACACAAAATTTCAAGATTTTTTTTAAAAATATTGTAGAATTATTTAGGAGATTCTGAAATTCGATCTGAAATTATTTTCAAAAATCAAAAACTCTCAATCGATCAAGTGATCGATTAGTGCATCAACCAATTGATTGGTGAACATTTTCTACAAGCACAAAAGCTCGTGTAATCGATCCATTGATCAATTAAAGGCAACCATAATTGATCAGATGATAGATTAAGGCATAGCTTAATCGATTAGTACCCAACACCAATCGATTGGAATGATTGAAACTATTTGATTTCAGTCCTATAACCCAATTTTGTGTAACCTAGCAATCCCTAGTCCTTTGGAATACTTTTATAAGTATATTTGGGTAAATTTCATTATGAAATGACAAAGAGAATTGGTTTGGTGAAAACTATAGGGTTTAAGAGAGGTTTTGAGTTAAGTTTTTGAATCTTAAAATCTCATAACCTCGAGTGAGTTTTCCTAAAGGTTTAGGAATTCAAAAATTATTGTTGGTGCAATATAGAGGTTTAGACCATGTCTTAAGGGGTAGGTCTTCCTTAAAAGCATATGTTTAAATTTTTATTTTGGGGTAAGTGAAAGAATGATGATTGGGAATCATCATCACAATAATTGCTTAAGGTTGAGCATGGGTTCAAATGAAAGGTATGGGGCTTTCATTAGGCATGTCATTAACCATAAAGACTCTCGGGGAGAGTTTTTGATGTATGTCAAAGGGGGGGAGATTGAAAGTCTAATTGGGATTAGTCTTTCTCAAACATATTATCAAACATCAAAAAAAAGGGAGATTGTTGGTGCAATCTTTGTTACGTCAGGGTTGACCTAGTTTGACTATGCTCGGGTGAGCTTATATCTGGTAAGCTTGGTGAGCTTAGGTTTGGATGTTTGATAATGATGTTCGAATATCGTATGAGCCAAGAGGGTCAAGGTTAACTGGAGACTTGACTGGAAGAGACGTAGTGGGACTAGGTGAAGTCCAGGTGAATCGGGTAGATCGCACGTTGGCACGGAAAAAGTCCTAGTGGGACTAGGCATACCTAGTGGGACTAAGTGAAGTCTAGGTGGCTCGGAGAGATTGCACACTGGCACAGGAAAATTCCAGGTGGATCGAGGAGATCGCACGTTGGCACGATGAAAATCCTAGTGGGACTAGGCACACCTAGTGGGACTAGGTGAAGTTCTGGTGGATTGGGGAGATCGCACGTTGACATAGCAAAAGTCCTAGTGGGACTAGGCACACCTAGTGGGACTAGATGAAGTCTAGGTGGATTGGGGAGATTGCACGTTGGCAAGGGAGAGACTAGACCTAACTCGAGTGTTAGGCAAACCTGGTTGGGAACTAGGTTATGTCCTAGTTGGGAACTAGGCAAGGAAAAATCCAAGTCGGTCAAAGGGATGATCGGACACTTGGTAAGGAAGTCTTAATAGGTCACGGTTGACCGGGGTTAGGTAAAGGAACCCTAGACTTGAGCTAAGCAAGTTAGGGTTGAGCAATCGATTGGAAAATCGGTTGGGTTGTTGTCTCGCAAGAACAGAAAGTGAACCATAATCGATTGAGTAATCGATTGAGAGAAATGAGTTGTGGGAACAGAAGCTGGCTGAATCGATTGGGTAACTGATTCAACTTTCTCTTAATCAATTGGTCAATCAATTAAGGTGTCCAGTAATCGATTGGGCAATCGATTACAGCAGTTTTGTGCGAGAGCACAGAAAGGTGCTGAATCGATTCAGCAATCAATTAAGAACTTCTTAATCGATTGGCTAATCGATTAAGTTCCAAAAAATAGTCATTGAACGACTAAGTCTAATGTGGTAATCGATTGGGTAATCAATTAGGGAACCCTAGGCGTCGGGTATACAGGGTTTTTACGCAGGTTTGAAGCTTATCGCTCGCGCAACTCTTCGACGATTCTCCTCCTCCTTCATCGCCATTTCAAGTGAGGCCTTGGAGCGTAGTATTGTTGCATTTCCAAGGATCAAGAGGCGATTCCACACTTGAAGAAAGCAAGAAAAGCAATGAGAGCAAATTTGTGTAAATCTTGTAAGATTTCTCCTCCTTCTTGTAAGCTTGTAAGAGATTTTCCCACCTCAAGAAGGAAATCTTTCATAGTGTATGAGAGAGTGAGGAGAGCAGATCCTTGGATTAGTCACCTCAAAATCAAGGTATTAGCGTTGCTCAAGTCTTCCGCCACAAGAATCATCAACGAGTAAAGATTGGAGCTAATCACCCCCCCTCTAGCTCTCCAATCGGTCCTAACAGATACCACGTAACACAGGTGGGTGCATGACAATTCTGGAGTAATGGTTAGGAGTCGATTCTCGAGAACTTACGACCTCGTGCTTCACCATCATGTGCCTCCCGCCTGTGTACCTACATTTATCTCGCTCCATATCTATAAGGCCAGCTCTAGGGAGTCGCTGAGGCAGCAAACCTGCCTTTATATATGCCATGTGTGCGATATGACATGCCATCATTTATGTCATGCGTGTGATGTGTAGGATTGTTGCCGTCGATAGAGCGGGGGGGGGGGGGGGGGGGGGGTGAATATCGATTTTCATGAACTTTCATCTTCTCATCGTTCGTTTGTTCAACTTTCTATCAGAGTTGTTAGTGCACAACGAAAATAATTAAAGTAAAAAATACAACAACAATGACACACGAGATTTATTTACTTAGTTTCCAACCCCCCAGGGTTAGTATGTCCAAGGCTTATGTATTCAACGTGAGTTCACTAATATTCTCCTTGCCAAAATTTTCGGAGACGGAGAAAATCCGTCTTAGAGTTCGAGAAGTACAGGTAAAAGTAAATGAAATGTAACTATAGCTTGTAATAATAAAAGCAAACCAATAAAGAAAGAAGATCTAGTCCAATCCAAAAGTCCGAAACACATCACATTTCCTCCAGGAGCCTCCTTGGTCATAGAGCTTCGCCTTAGCACCTTTGCTTCGCAGAGAGTGAGTAGTAGAATGATAGAATTGATGCTCTACAACATCGACATGAATCCCTTTATATACTAGTCACTTAGGCACTCGTGTGCATATAGGGGCACCCTCAATGTGATCCTTATCTGATCAACTCGCTGCGTGAATTGCAAAGGATAAGACTCATGGAAAGGGTCTCGGGTGCCTAGGACCCATAGGGGTGCCCGAGTCATGGGCCACCCGGGAGCCTTTAGGGCACCCGAGTGACTCTCGGGTGCCCAGGAGCCACTCGGGTGCCCGGGTCCTTCCGATCGCATAGGAGTGGTCCCAGGTTGTAGTTTTCTTTCTGCTTTACTTTTTCCCACCATTCATCCCTCCAGCATCAAATTTCTGCTAGACAAGCAAACACACAAAGCATGCAAATATTCTAAGCTCAACTTTTGTAAGACTACTTGACCTACTAGACATTGCTTGAAGTCAATTCTCCAAGACTTTACTACCTAAGGTCTGTTTCATCGAATGCGCCTTGCTAGAGGGGGGTGAATAGCAAATCTCGGCTTGTTCTTCCTACATTGTTAGTATGCACAGTGGAAACATTAATAATAAACAATAAAAACAAAGAAAGCACTGCTAACAAACCTATTTACTTGATATCCACCCCGGCCGGGTGACTAATCCAAGAATCCTTCGATGGATCACTCCCCAGATAACCTCCGGTTAGCCCGCGTCGCTCCTTGTGGGTGGAGAAACCTCGCCACAACACCTCGGACACTATCTGGGCACAAAAGACTACTAACACGATTTACCCAAGCGAGTTTTGTAAAGAAAACCAACCCTAACCGAGTCCTCTTTAAATAGAACTCGGGTTGGAAACCCCGCTGGCAGTCGACTGGTCCCAGGGCAGTCGACTGCCACCACTCAGATTCAACCGTTGACATCCCAACGTTCGAATTCTGGTGACTTACCAGTCGACTGCCAAAATGGCAGTTGATTGGTCCAGGGTCCAGAACCTACTGTGAGTTTTGGCAGTCGACTGGATAACCCCCAGTCGACTGCCCAGCTTACAATTGCACTCCTACTCACTCTCTTGACCGTCCTCCACGCGTGCCTTCCGGTCCACTCCTTTTGCTTGCCCCTTGAAGTCCTCTTCCACCGGCTGTCGTCCTTCGGATGCGCATGCAAGTCCTCAACTTGCCTCCATGCCACCCTTCACGTGTGCCCTTTGAAGTCCACTTCCCGGCTTGCCCTTGGAGTCCTCCTCCCTCGGCTCTTGCCCCTTGCCTCAGCTGACTCTTCACCAGCAGCCTTGACTATTGCCTTCGCGCCCTCTTCATCTTCGGCCCTCGTCCCTCGGATGCACACAAGCCTCCATCTTGTCTCCATGTCATCCTTCACGTATGCCTCGAAGTCCGCGCCCCTCGGCTCATCATCCCTGCTATATCAGGTCCCTCGGGTGCACACAAGCCTCTAGCTTGTCTCCATGCAACCCTTCACCATACCGAAGCCGTCCAGCTAAGTCAATATGTGTAAACTTGTACAACCTGCACACTCACATACCCATATTAGTACACAAGGGAAAACCTAACTTAAACCCTTTGCCCAAACATCAAAACACAAGGTCACTCCGGACCTTATATTGCCTCAACAAACTCCCCCGTTTTGATGTTTGACAATACATTTAACTTAGGGAAACTAATAGTAATAAAGAATAGCAAAAACAATGCTAAATAAATGCATATGCACTGCATACATGGATCCTATCCCAAGGCATCCCACACCTAACACTCCAAGTTAGGAATTTTCACCAAATCGGACTTTTTAAAGCTTCTCCCAAGCTCCCCCTGCATTGGACTTACAAAGGCTTTTTAAGAACCTCTCCAAGGTTCCCCTTACGCCAAGAATGGAGCATCCATGCTCCCCCTTAATCTCAACTCCACCTAAATCTAGGGTTTCTTGCAAAGGTATGTTTGGTTTCCCTAATTAAACCCAACACTTCTCCCCCTTTGCCTAACATCAAAAAGAACCCAACAATATCCCAATTATTGGTTCTTTCAATCCCTAATGACCATAAACAATGTGTACTAGCCCCCATACACTTGTTGTGCATCATTTGGACACCAACCCAGATGCTGATACAAAAATCAGCCCTGACCAGTTGACTGCCAAAATGGCAGTTGACTGATACTCTGAAAGATTGAAATTTCAGCATTTCTGACAACATTCAGAAATGCACCAAAATTCCACAAATCTCCAAAAATTCCCAAATTTTGTGTAGAGGTTTATGGTACCCATATCTACTTGGAAAAAAGACATTCCAAAATGTATCTATCATCATTCCCAAATTTGACACAAACCCCAAAACTAGCCAAAAACTTCAATCAAACCTTGACCTAAAGTCCTAGTTTTGGTTTCCTCTTGATGTCTTTGCCCATGCCACCCCACAATGCATCCCTAGCATTGATTTACATGGCAATTACACACCAAAAACCAATTTTCATGCAATATGACCCCAATGTCATATTTCCATGCATGAAACTCAAAAACACCGTGCCAAAACCCAAGAATTGAGACTCAAGTTCGTCTACAATTCTTTTGGCACACTCCATGGTCCATCTAGACCTCTAGGAGTACCCCCTCCCATCGTCCATTCACCATATATCCCAAAGGCTCATAGAGCTCCCCCTTGAGCTCTTAGCGCTAGCCACCTCCCTAGGTGACTCAACCATCACTAGGCCATATCGGTGTTCCACCGGTGACTTTTGGCCTACAAACTTGACACTCTTAACCTTAGACACCTTATCTTTGGTTAAGTCCTTCATTTTCCCTTTAAATGGCATCCCCTTGCCATTTTTGGACTCCCCCTTCTTGCCATAATCATATGCTATCCTAGCATATCTCTTCCCCTTGGCATGGGGGTTCTTAGACCGCTATGCCAACCCCGATCTATCATTAGTGCGGTTTAAACCACCCAACACCATATCTAAACCCTTAAATCCTATAGTGGATCTCTCTAGGGTTTTCTCCAATCTATCAAGATTTTCCCTTAAAGCTTGATTCTCCCTTTCTAGGTTCCTAAACCTAGAATCCACATGTCTGCTTTGAACATTCCTAGACCTACCCTCCTTTCTAGGCACATCCCTCCCTTTCTTGGGATTTTTGCCTTGATCCTTAGTTCTAGAGGTCTTTGATTTTTCATGATGCATGACCTTTCTAGGATTTTGATCTACCTTGTTAACCTTAGTCCTATCATTATACTTAAAACCAAAGTTATGCACCATTAAGTATTTTTCATTAAATCTAGCATGCATGGAGGGATTATTAATTCTATTTTTAATATGCAAGGCGGAAGTTGAAATTGAATTACATTTTAAACTAGGGTTAGGAATTACCTCCCTTGCCCTTGAAGTTCTCCCTTGATGTGGACTTCTTCTCTTCTTCCTTTCTTTTTTTTCCCATCTCCTCAAGTACTCCATTTTCTTTAATTCTCCATTTCTAAGACACTTGGTGTGAAAGTGCCCCATCTCTCCACATGTAAAGCATCGGATTTTCTTCCTTTTCTCGTGAGCTTCTCCAATCCTACACTTCATGTTAGCATTAAAATGAATTGAAATTGGTTTGGATTTTACCTCATTTTTACCTTTCGGGCACTTGTCCTTGTAGTGCCCCTATTCATTGCACCCAAAGCATACAATATGTTCCTTGGTCTTTGCTTTGGTGGAGGTAGAAGCTAGGTTAACTTCTTCTTCAACCTTTGATAATGTGGATGCCTCCTCTTGATCCGGTACGGTTGAGGGTCTCTCCTCCCCCTCAATTCTTGAAACTGATACCTCCTCTTCTTCTCTTGAGGAGGTTGACGATCTTTCACTCTCTCCCTCACTTGAAGATATAGATACTTCCTTTTTTTCTTCTTCTTCTTCTTGACTCATTTGACTTTTCTCCTTGGGATCTTGAACTTATGTAGGACTTTTGTGATATTCTTTCAATTTGCTCCACAATTCACATGCATGTTGGTATGCCCTTACACAACTCAGAATTTTGTTAGGCACAATATCAATCAATATTCCCATTACCTTTTCATTTGCCCTTGCTTGTTCTTGTTGCTCCTGATTCCAATACCTAGGTCTAAGCCTCTTCCGATGCTTATCCTTTGGAATCTCGAAGGGCTCTTCAAGCGCGATCCGAAGGTTCCACTCCATTCCGAACCATGCCTCCATTCTCGCTTTTCAATATCCGAAATTCTCATGGTCGAAGGCCGGCGGAGTGTAGATGTCGTCCTCAAATTTGTCTTCCATGATTTCTTCCTCTAGCGAGTGCTCCCTCTGATGTTAGTCCGATCAAGAGTGGTCCTTCGCTCTGATACCAAATGTTAGATCGAATGCGCCTTACTAGAGGGGGGTGAATAGCAAATCTCGGCTTGTTCTTCCTACGTTGTTAGTATGCGCAGCGGAAACAATAATAATAAACAATAAAAACAAAGAAAGCACTGCTAACAAACCTATTTACATGGTATCCACACCGGCCGGGTGACTAATCCAAGAATCCTTCGGTGGATCACTCCCCGGATAACCTCCGGCTAGCCCGTGTCGCTCCTTGTGAGTGGTGAAACCTCGCCACAACACCTCGGACACTATCTAGGCACAAAAGACTACTAACATGCTTTACCCAAGCGAGTTTCATCATGAAAACCAACCCTAACCGAGTCCTCTTTAAATAGAACTCGGACTGGAAAATCCGCTGGCAGTCGACTGGTCCCAGAGCAGTCGACTGCCACCACTCAGATTCGACCGTTGACATCCCAACGTTCGAATTCTGGTGACTTACTAGTCGACTGCCAAAATGGCAGTCGACTGGTCCAGGGTCCAGAACCTATTGTGAGTTTTGGCAGTCGACTGGACAACCCCCAGTCGACTGCCCAACTTACAATAGCACTCCTACTCACTCTCTTGACCATCCTCCACGCGTGCCTTCAGGTCCACTCCTTTTGTTTGCCCCTTGAAGTCCTCTTCCACCGGCTGTCGTCCCTCGGATGCGCATGTAAGTCCTCGACTTGCCTCCATGCCACCCTTCACGTGTGCCCTTTGAAGTCCACTTCCCGGCTTGCCCTTGGAGTCCTCCTCCCTCGACTCTTGTCCCTTGCCTCAGCTGACTCTTCACCAGCAGCCTTGACTATTGCCTTCGCACCCTCTTCATCTTCGGCCCTCGTCCCTCAGATGCACACAAGCCTCCAGCTTGTCTCCATGCCATCCTTTACGTACGCCTCAAAGTTCGCGCCCCTCGGCTCATCATCCCTGCTATATCAGGTCCCTCGGGTGCACACAAGCCTCCAGCTTGTCTCCATGCAACCCTTCACCATACCAAAGTCGTCCAGCCAAGTCAATATGTGTAAACATGTACAACCTTCACACTCACATACTTATATTAGTACACAAGGGAAAACCTAACTTAAACCCTTTGCCCAAACATCAAAACACAAGGTCACTCCGGACCTTAGATTGCCTCAACAAGGTCAACTCCTTAGGGTTTTCCACTGCCTAGCTTCACTCACTAGGACATTACCTTGCCTGGCTTCACTCACCAGTTCTTTTACCTAGCTTCACTCACCAGGATTTCATGTTTAACCCATGGTCAGGTCTTCATGCTCATCTTCACTCACTAGGACTTCTTCCACCTAGCTACACTCACTAGGACCCAGCTTCACTCACCAGGATTTTATACTTGATCCTCGACTAGGACTTTGGTGCCTTGACAAGGACTTCTTTGCTAGTCATCTGATCCTGACTAGGTTTCTCTCTATCAAATATCAAGTCATATTTGGCTTAGCCCTTGGTCTAACTAACCAGATTAGGTTTAGTCACTCTATCAAATATTAAGTTATGTTTGGCTTAACTCTTGGTCAACCTGACAAACCCTGGGTTCTTTTCTAATCACTCTACCAAATATCAGGTCTTGTTTGGCTAACCCTTAGGTCAAACTGATCAGTCCTAGGTTTATCCTACCAAATATCAAGTCCTATTTGGCTTAATCCTTGGTCTGACTGACCAGATCTTGGTTATTGTCAAACATTGAAAAACTAGAGGTTGACTAATCTTATTTGATGCTTTTTGCACCAACATGATTTCATGTAGATAGTTCATTTGTATGATGATGATGAGACCTAAATCCTTTACATCAATATTAAAATCTATACATTCCGTTAAATATGGTAAAAATAGAGTTTGATTTCTTGTTTAAGTTGTTGGCCAAAGCCTAGCTCAACCTGAAATTAAATATATTAGAACTATCGAGATACAATCTCATGATTAACAGGTTGGTTTTAACATGAAGCGTTGATTTTTTGGCCAAAGCAAGGTCAACATGGATAAAGGTGAAGTTGGGTGATATACATTGGATGTATACATGTTAATGTGTTAACAACCCAATGTTTATGCAAACATTCAATTAATTGATAACATAATATGATAGTTATATATATATATGCAATGCATAATAGGTATATGTGATACTTATCATTATATCTAAGAATAATTTGTTAGCCAAAGCCAAGGTTGTTCTTATCTATAGTGGATATCAACACACTTGGAGAAAACCTACAATCACTCGAATTCAAAGTAAGGGCTCTTGAATTAGATAAGTGAGAATCTATATTCGTGTGTAAATTGTTTACACTTATGGAATAAATCATCTCTCTCATATTTGCTTGATTGTGTATTTCTAGTTTATTAGAATAAGCTATAAGATCAAGCCAGGCTGGCAAGAGGGAGTGAATAGCCTTAAAATAATAAAACACAATCTCTTGCTTTTGAACTTATCAAGGACACACTATTAATTAGAAATAACGAACATAAAGAAAAGAAGAGGCACAAGAGTTATTTGGTTTCAACCTGGGAGGTTGCTGAACTAAGATGTTAAGCTCCACCAAAAGATCTCCTTTTATGTAGGCAGAGAAGTCTCTTACAAGCATTGAAAGCACAAACAGTTAACACAGAATTAGAAGAGAGAATACAATGATTGTTGTTTAATTTTGACCTCAAAGTGATCTATTCATATCCCCTAGAAAAGTTATTTTGTTGCTAACGTGGCACGTTCGGTGTGCCTGTGTTCGTTCAGGGAACCTAAGTTGGGTCAACTCTTATCCGCATCATAACGATCATAAAAACTGCTCTTTTTGAGATAAGACAGCAATTCTAAGCGCTCGCATCAACTCTGGGCACCCCATCATTCAGGCGCCCCAGATTGGTCAGGAGCCTCGGACAGTTCGGGCACCCAGAATACCTCCGGGCCACCCAGATAGGTCTGGGTGCCCAGAACTACTCCGGGTGCCCCGGTTTTGGTCAACCTCTGGTTGACTAGCCTTGTGGTGCTTTTGGGTGATTTCTGATATTTTGAAGTTAAGCTCACCCGAACCCAACTTCCGACCTTCTCCTCGAGCAGTCTTCCACCTTGGCTTCTCGTCCCTCAGATGTCACGAGTGTCCTTCTCGCTCCACCGATGTACTTTTCCGTAGCTCCTCATCCATTAGATGCACCGAGCCCATTAGCTCCCCTCTCGTGCACTCCTTACTCACCGCGTCTTTCGCTCGACTTCTTATACTCCTAAATTCTTGCACACTTAGACACAAGACATTAAAACCTAACAAGACCTAACTTAACTAGGTTGACCACATCAAACTATCCCGGGATAGTTATAATTATCCTCTTTTTAATGTGTATCAACCTGAGTTAAGTTAGGAAAACACAAACAAGAAATAAAAACAAGAAATAATAATATTTGCAATTTAGTAAAAAAATATTACAATAAAATCTCCCCATTAACTTAATTTCTATTTTCTTTCCATTTATTTGTTAGGATCTTACCGTTTGCTAGAGGGAGGTGAATAACACTTTTTCAATCTTGTCTTCCTACAATGGTTAGTGAGCAAGCAGAATAACAAAGACTAAAACCTAACACACAAAAAAGATACACCTATTTTCGTGGTTTGGAGATGAAACTCCTACTCCACGGTTGTCCGTAAGGTGGACGATCCCGATCCTTCGGTGGATGATTCCCCGGAGCACCTTCGGTTAGCTCTTGTCGCTCCTTGTGGGTGGAGAAACCTCGCCACAAACCTTGGACAATCCCTAAGCACTGTAGGCTACTAACCAGCTTTAACCAAGCAAGTTTTGCCAAGGAGAAACAGCCTTAAACAAGCTCCCTTAAATAGAGCTCGAGGCTGAGATGACCGTTACTAGTCGACTGGTCTAGTACCAGTCGATTAGTATTTGCGAATTCGAAAGTCACAGCCTGACTCTTCAAATTCTGCTCACTACTAGTCAACTGATCCTGGATCAGTCGACTGGTCCATCTCTAAGTCTAGGGTTACCCTTCTCGAGTACATTTCTCTCCGCACTCGAACCCTCACGACTTAGTTCCCGAGTACAATTCCCTCAGTACGCACGACCTAGTTGACTCTTCATCCAGCAGCCTCGATCTGTTGCATTCATGCCCTCTTGGTCTTTGGCTCCCGTCCCTCAGATACACACACAAGCCCTCGACTTGCCTCCATGTCATCCTTCACGCATGCCTCGAAGTCCGCATCCCTCGGCTCATCATTCTTGCTCCAGCAGCCTCAATTTTTTGCCTTCAAGCCCTCTTCGACTTTGCCCCTCGTCCCCCAAATGCACACACAAGCCCTCGGCTTGCCTTCATGACATCCTTCACGTACGCCACGAAGTCCGCTTCCCTCGACTCATCGTCCCTACTTTGTCCATGGTCTCTCGAATGTGCACACAAGCCCATGGCTTGCCTTCATACCACCCTTCACCGTACCTTAAGAAATCCAACCAAGCCTATGTGTATCCTGCAAACCTGCACACTCACATACACATATTAGATAAACATGATACCCTCAGTTAATCATATTGACACACACATCAAAACCCATGATCCTCCAGATCATACTTGGGTCGATTGCCCCAACAATCTTCCCCTTTTTGATGTGTGGCAATATGATTAAGTTAGGTGCAAAAACAACAATAACTATTGAAATTAAAGACATAGCACATTAAGAGACATAAACATGCCCTCCCCCTTATCCTATGTCATTCACATAATTTTTAATTTTTCACAACACCAAGTAAAGTCAAACCTAACTCAACACCATAAGTTCTCCCCCTTTGACACCATCAAAACGATTGCCCCAAGCAATCCTATCCCTAGTGTCGATAAGAACCTATTATATTTCTGAAAAACCCTCAGACATCAACAATCAGAAGGATCAGTCGATTGATCCAGCATCAGTCGACTGGTGCCTTCAATTCGCAAACCCACAGAATGATCAGTCGACTACCCCAAGGGAAGTCAACTAATACTCAGTAACTCTGAATTTTCAACCAAAATTCAGAAATCCCTAGAAAATTTCACAAAATTCAGAAAAATTTAAAACTCTGCAAGCATATTTGTTAAGATATAACCTACCCTAGAAAAATATAGTTTCGTGAAAAATATCAAATATGCTTGCCTCTTGACAAAAACTCCAATTCTTTGAAAAACCATCATTTTGTATCAACTCTCAAGTCTACATTTGATTCTATGTGTTTGCCAAGCCCATCCTATACCATTTCAAACATACAATTGTTTTCAAATCTCCCCTTTTCTTTATATATATTCTCAAGATAAGGTACATGATAAAACCTCCCCCTTCTCATCCCTTACCTCTACATAGACATATACATATCAAACTTTTCTTATACTTCACAATATCAAGATAGCATTATTTCATATGAGCAACATCAAATCATGAACTGAAAATTCATATAAGCAATATGAAACCATAAATTCAAAGTTTCATACAAAGCTCAAACTCAAGCATAAAAGATGTCACAAGGGCCACATCCCCGAAGTTTTCAAATATTACAAGCCCAAATTAAGTGTTTGAGAGATAAATAAAATGTATACGCTAGATATACTCCCAACACAATCACCATCAACTCAAGCTGCACTACATGTCATTGCCTGGAGGAGGAGGAGGAGGGGTCTAATACATCAGGTTCCAACGCTGCATCATCTCGTACATGTCATCCTATCTCTGCTGGAACCCCTGAAAAGACTGCGTGAGCCCACGAACCTCCTCCCTAATCTCATGAACCTCTGACTGTAGTAGGGAGAACTGCTCCTGTGTAACCACAGCAGCAGCAGCAGGCGTAGCCTCCTCATCAAAACTGGAGGAATTAGGATGCTGTCTCCAAGCCATAACCCCCTGTCGGCAGTCAATCCCTGCCAAGGACAGCTGTCGTGATCCGATCTGGTCGTAGTCCTTGTATAGACGATGTACCTAACCTCTAGTAGTGCAAATACCTCTAGACTCAAAGAACTCGATCAAGACATGACACAAGGGCATGTAGATCTTTGAATTGATACTATGCGAAAAATGGACAATGGATGCAAAAACATGCAAGGCGATGTCAATATCCAACCGCCTCTCTAATGCATACATCATTACCAAGTGAGGCAGTCGAATCTTCGACCTTCCCTTGGTAACAATAGGTAAAATGCAATCTAAGATAATTTTGTACAATATGTTGCTAATAGGAGTTATGCGCTTGGCTTCGAAGATACGATCTAGAAGAGGGCGAGGATTATTATGGAAATAATAACGATGAACTTGATCAATAGTGACATTTGGCAAGGTCAAAGGCTCAGTGATTTTATGAAACCATGTAAATGCATTATCGGAAGCCCTACACTCTAAAAATGCTCATAAGACTGCAGGTGAAAAGGGGATGGTCACTCCTGCCACCATGGACTCATACACCCCATCATCGGGGCTAATGCATGTAAGGTTAGCATAAAACTCTTTATACAGATCAATATTAACATAGTGCTGACAATAAACTAACTGTTCTAAACCAAAATAGGTGATCATTTTAGCAATGTGGGAGGGTTTTCTCTTGGAAATACGACCGGTTAAGGTACCTACAATTCATTAATACAAAGTCGATATTTGTAAATCTCCGTCGGCATTCCTCGGAATGGAATCGAGGAGCCTTAGGATCTGTAGGATGCTATTGAGACGACCCCTCGCCCATTTTTCTCTTTTGTGCAACTCTAAAACGTAATTCACCCATACATGTATCAATAATGGCCCAAATGGAGATTAAAACCAAAGAAAACATGTAAAATGAGAGAGTTAGCTATAAATCATGAATGAATTGAGAGAAATGAGGCAAACAACTCGTTACATTTTCCCTGCTCGTTGCATGGTGAAAAATGATCGTGATTGACTCAAGGAAGATGTCCTTCTTGCCCTAGACTTAGATCCGAGTTGGAGGAAGGCTAGGAATGTGATCTCAAGACCTTGGGACGCTTTAGAACAATTGGGGAGGTTGAGGGAGAAGAGAACTCGTAGGGGGTGGTGTTGAATCCCTAGGTTCGGCCACCCCCCATGCAGCTGTTTCTTTTAAATTGGTCACAGATTAGTCAACTGCCCATGGATCAGTCGACTGCGAAACCTTACAGAAAGATCAGTCGATTGATCGGGGATCGGTCAGTCGACTGATCGGGGATCAGTCGATTGATGCCTTAGAACCTCCAGTTTCTGAGTTGAACTAGACCAGTCGATTGATTCTGAATCAGTCGACTAGTACCCTAATTTCAACTTTTCTGTCCTAATTTCAATACGCATAATTAATTATACAAATCTCTAAAAAATCTGAAATTTCGTGGAGAGATTTGTAACACCTATGTCTACTTGGGAAAATATATTTCTGAATAAATCTATCACCAGTCCCAAGATTAACACGAAATTCAAGACTATCTAATTTGTTAAATTCATCCTTGGCCTAAAGTCCTAGTTTTGATCTCTTCTTGATGTATCTTCTCATCCTCAACCCCAATGCACCCCTAGCATTGATTTATATGACATCTAGACATTGAAAATCAATTTCCAAGCAATATAGTCTCATTTTCATCTTTTCATCCATAACACTCCCTTTTTATGTGTCAAACCCCTAGGATTAAAACTCCCACTAGTCCTCCAGATCCTTTGGCACATTCCATAGTCCATCTAGTCCTCTTAGAGAAATCCTCTTAAGATCCATTGACCATGGATCCCATCTTGACCTCTAGAGCTCCACCTTGAGCTCTTAGCCTTAGTCACCTCCCTAGGTGACTCATCCATAATGGCAAAATCACACCGGTGTACCTCTAGTGCTTCTTGACCTACAACTCTAACCTTCTTGACTTTATATACCTTTTCATTGACTAAATCCTTCTTCCTTCCTTTAATTTTCATTTCCTTGTCATTTTTGGCCTTCCCTTTGCTATAATCATATGACATCATTGCATATGACTTTCTACTAACATTTGATCTTATGGATTGATATCCTAGACCCGGTCTAGTGTTGTCGGGGTTTTGGCTACCCGTTATCATGCATAAACCCTTAGATCCACTAGTGAATCATTCTTGGGTTTTCTCTAATTTATTAATCCTTGCACTCAAGGCTTGATTTTCCTTTTCTAGGTTTTTAACCTTAGCATCACTAGGTCCATTTTGGCCACTCCTAGACCTACCCACTTGTCTAGGCATGTATCTCCCTTTCTTAGGGTTAATGTCTTGATCCTTAGGTTTAACAATCCTAGATTTATCATGATACATGTATTCCTTAGGATTTTGGGATACAATGCTAGCATTATTTCTATCATGATATCTAAAACTAAAATTACGCATAGGCAAGCAATTTTCATCATTATTTCTAATACACATAGAGGAATTTGAAACATGATTAAAATTAGGAATTACCTCCCTTACCCTTGTAGCTCCCCCTTGATGTGTGCTTCTCTTTTTTTTCATCTTTCTCTCATCTTCTCAAATACTCCAATTTCTTGAGCTCTCCTTTTCTTGGACATTTGGTGTGATAGTGCCCTAGCTCTTCACATGTGAAGCATCTAATGTGCTTTTTCTCCTCCTTTTCCCTACAACCCATGTTAAATTTTAAATGAATGGACTTGGGTTTAGGGTTTACCTCATTTTTACCTAATGGGCACTTGTTCTTGTAGTGTCCCTTCTTGTTGCATTCAAAGCAAATGATGTGATCTTTAGCCCTTACTTTGGTGGAGGTTGAGGCATCTTCTTGTTCCGGTATTGAAGAGGGTTTCTCCTCCCCCTCAATTCTTGAAGTGGAGACCTCTTCCTCTTCCCTTGATAAAGATGATGATCTTTCACTCTCTTGTGCCACTTCACTTGAAGAGATGGATGCCTCTTTTTCTTTTTCCTCTTTCTCCTCTTCTTCGGATGTTGAACTTCTTTCTTCATCCGCTTGGTCCTCCTCCTCTTCTTGGACCATTGAGCTTATTTCCTTGGGCTCTTCCACTAATTTAGCTTGTGTGGGGTTTTCATGGAATGTTATCACCTTGTTCCATAACTCATGTGCACTTTGATATTCACCTACACCACTAATTACATCATTAGACAAAATATTAACTAAAATTGAAATTACCATTTCGTTTGCCTTTGATTGTGCTTGTTGCTCCTTATTCCAATATCTTGGCCGGAGATTTTTCCCGTACTTATCCTTTGGGACTTCAAATGGCTCTTCAAGCGCAATCATGTAGGTCTAATCCATGGCGAACCAAGTCTTTGTCCGCATCCTCCAATAGTCGAAATCCTCGCGATCATAGGGAGGTGGGACATTGATGTCATCACGCAACTTTTCTTCAATTGTCATCTTCTCTAGCTTTTTGCTCTCTCGATAGTTAGTCCGTAGATTAGCGAACCTTCACTCTAATACCACTTGTTAGGATCTTACCATTTGCTAGAGGGGGGTGAAGAGCACTTTTTCGATCTTGTCTTCCTACAATGGTTAGTGCGCAAGCGAAATAACAAAAACTAAAACCTAATACATAAGAAAGATACACCTATTTACGTGGTTCAGAGATGAAACTCCTACTCCACGGCAGTCCGTAAGGTGGACGATCCCGATCCTTCGGCGGATGATTCATTCCCCAAAGCACCTCTGGCTAGCTCTTGTCGCTCCTTGTGGTGGAGAAACATCGCCACAAACCATGGACAATCCCTGAGCACTGTAGGCTACTAACCAGCTTTAACCAAGCAAGTTTCACCTAGGAGAAATAGCCTTAAACGAGCTCCCTAAAAATAGAACTTGAGGCAGAGATGACCGTTACCAGTCGACTGGTCCAGTACCAGTCGACTGGAATATGTGAATTTGAAAGTCACAGCCTGACTCTTCAAATTCTGCTCACTACCAGTTGACTGATCCTGGATCAGTCGACTGGTCAATCCCAAAGTCTAAGTTCCCTTCTCGAGTACATTTCTTTCCACACTCGAACCCTCACGACTTAGTTCCCGAGTACAATTCCCTCAGCACTCGAACCCTCACAACCTGGTTGACTCTTCATCCAGCAGCCTCGATCTGTTGCCTTCACGCCCTCTTCGTCTTCAGCTCCCGTCCCTCAGATCGCACACAAGCCCTCCGCTTACCTCCATGTCATCCTTCACGCATGCCTCGAAGTTCGCGTCCCTCGGCTCATCGTTCCTGCTCCAGCAGCCTCGATCTATTGCCTTCAAGCCCTTTTCGACTTTGGCCCTCGTCCCTCAGATGTGCACACAAGCCCTCGACTTTCCTTCATGCCATCCTTCACGTACGCCTCAAAGTCTTCAATCTTGGATTACGCAGATGACGACTCATCCCATGTAGCTTTTAGGGTGTTGTGCTTGTTTCCATTTCTTTATATTTTAGTTTTGGATAGTTTTTTTTGTATGCCATTTTTCATGACAATTGTAGCATCAAACCTTCCTTTTTCGTCGAACTAGTTTCGTTGCATGTGACTTATTAAAATTATTAGTTTTAAGAAACTTTGAAGATTTTCTTACCATGTATGCCTTTTCTTCTTCGTCAAGGAAGGTGCCTGAATTTGGTTTGTCTATCTTGACCTTTGGTGCTAAGTTCTGACCATTTCCTATTTTTGATTCTGTACATCTAGATTCATAAAGCTCAAATGTAGAAAATAGTTGTTCTAAAGTACTTACCTCTAGGTCTTTCGAAATGTAGTACGAGTCTACAATCGAAGATCATTCCTGTGTCCTTGGAAATGAGTTTAGGGTGTATCTGACTAAATCTCGATTTGAAACCGATTCTCCAAGGTTGGTGAATCCTGTTATCGATTCCTTGATTCTTGCATGCAATTGTACCACAGTTTCTCCAGTGTCCATTCGGAGATTTGTTAGTTAATTTCGGAGCATATCCTGTCTTGCCAGTTTGGCTTCTAATGTTCCTTCGTGAAGCTCCTTGAACTTTTCCTAATGTTCCTTGACGGAGTAGAAGACGTAGAACTGATTGACTTCTTGTGGCGGCAAAATACTCAATAGATGAAACTCTTCTTTGTCGTTAGCCATGAAGTTGGCTTGCTCCTTTTTGCTTCAAGAATACTCTTCTTTTTCTTCCCCATTGTGATTCTTATGTACTTTAAAATCATATTTTATTGTTAGCAGAATATTAAAGTCAGTTTTGAAATATACCTCCATTTTGCACTTTCAACTTGACGAGTGGATGCTCGATCCGACCATTTATTTGTTGCTTCAGGCAGCGGTTAGTCCTTCTAAAGCATCTTCGCTCTGATACCAATTGTAGAATCATGTCGGATTGGCTAGAAGGGATATTGCCTTGAAAAAATAAAACATAATCTCTTACTTTCTAACTTAATAAGGGCACACTATTAATTAGAAAAATCCTCAATCCTCACGCTATGATCACGATGCAGAGCTTCCTTATTCGGAACTTGTACATTACAACCACGATAGCGATGACCCTCCATTGAAACTGACGAAGTTTCACCAAAGCATTTGTTAAGACTCTGATACCAACTAATACCAAACAAAATAGCAATTATTCTAGCGGCTGAGTTTCAATGAGGAATTTTAGAGAAGATAAGAAATCACCAAATATAGAGAAGTTGTCTCTAGGTTTAATCGAAATAAATTGATTCAAAACAAAAAGCTAATCTCTAACTTCAACAAAATAATTGTTTAAATAGACCCAAAATCCTAAGATGTAAAAAATAAAAAATACTAATAGAAAGAAATAAAATCTTAATTGAAAGAAAAAAATTCATTGTAGCCTCCGAAAAGACTTTAATTGGTATATTTTTTGGGCCCAAAATTGAATTGTTATGACTTCAATCCGAATAAAAAATTTTGACTTCTAAAAGTTCAGGTTCTCCTGCATCAACATGCAATAATTTTTGATTAAAATTACTATACGATCTCTTATGACTTAAATAGTAAAACCAAGATTTTAGAGGATCTACGAAGACAAAGAGGTCACCTTTGAAATTTAGACAATTTAGGTTCATATCTTAGTTTTGGCAACACTATTATATGAATTTAAACCAGTCAAAATCAGAAAAAGCATGGATGACTTCAGAGGCTCCAAGAAATACAACAAGGGGTTGTTCATAAAATTTAATCAGTTTAAGTTCATATAGTAATTATGATCAAAATTTCTACATGGATTCCTAAGATTCAAACATCAAAACTAAGAGCATATAATGATTTCATAAGCTCCATGAAATACAGTAAAGTTCTTAGTTTCAAATTTGGTCACTTTAGAACTAGATAACCTAATTATGAATAGTTCAAGGCTATTGCTTATTTTATGATTTCTACATATTTAGGTGAGTCTAAAACTGTTTATACATAAATGTTAGACAACCAAATTAAAGTACATGATAAAAAAAGAAATGAAGATATAAATATCTACAGAAGAACGATAGTGTAGATTAAAGAAAAAAAAAAAAGATGGTCCAAAGCTAAGAGACAAACAATGCGTGTACGATAATTTACCAAAGGCCGCACCTGACAACTGGTATTTGTTGGGACCGGGTGCATGTCGACAAGGATACGAGTTCGTAAAATTTTAAATTTTTACGTGCAGCGGAAGAATTTGCATAAAATAATTTCCTAAATTATTTTAACTTCGTATCTAGCATACAATCTTATGGTGTGTTGACATAATCATAAAATAAAACTTTGCGGAAAAGTAAACTAATTTACATTATACCTCTCGTAACTCGAAGTAAGGGACGAGATCCAACCGTAGCGTCCCTTGGGAGCTCCGCCTCTATTCGCGTCCACGCCGAGTTCTCTTCGGGATGACTTCGCAAAGTCACAAGTTTTGTGCCGACGAGAACTACTAGATTCTCTATAGGCACAACAAAGAAGATCAAGAGAAGAAAAGGAAACTAACCAACGAAGTAACGGAATCGAATTCCGAGAGAGAGGGAGATGTGATCCGCTTCTTCTTCTTCTTGGTTGGTTTCTTCTTCTCCTTGAAGCTCACGGCAACACCTTGCCTTGGTGTAGGTTGGGCGCCGACCCTAATGGAGCTAGGGTGGCCGCCGGCCCTAATGGAAGGGAGGGGGAAGGAGGAGAGAAGAGAGAGAGGGAGAGCTCTATTTCGATTATCAAAATCTTAGGAATCCAAGGCTTGCCTATGGTTCCTTATATAGTTGCTTCTCCCTTGCCAAGTCTCCTCTTAACCGAATTAACGAAATTAACGAAATTAGTTATCATAAGAAATTTATCCTATAAATTCTCTTATGAATTATTCCGTTTAAACCAAGTTTTATTATAACTAACTTTATAATAAAACTAATTAGTTATCATAAGAAATTTATCCTATAAATTCCCTTATGAATTTTATTATAACTAACTTTATAATAAAACTAATTAATTATCATAAGAAATTTATCCTATAAATTCTCTTATGAATTATTCCGTTTAAACCAAGTTTTATTATAACTAACTTTATAATAAAACTAATTAGTTATCATAAGAAATTTATCCTATAAATTCTCTTATGAATTTTATTATAACTAACTTTATAATAAAACTAATTAATTATCATAAGAAATTTATCCTATAAATTCTCTTATGAATTATTCTGTTTAAACTAAGTTTTATTATAACTAACTTTATAATAAAACTAATTAATCTCTCCTTTTATTATGGAATAAATTTTATAAGAAATTTATAATCTTTCTTATTATGGAAAAATCAATTCATAATTGATTTTATAAAATTAAAATAAACCAATTCATGGATTATTTTAACTTCCATAAAAAAGAATAAATTTCTATAAATTTATTTATATAAATTTCTTTATACAAATTTATTTATCCATAATTTATAAAATAAATCGCGCCAGATTTACTTTATTAATTAAACCAAAATTAATTGGTTTTCTCCCCAATAAGTGGTCGGCCAACCAAGGAGGGTTGGCACCCTCTTTGGCTGGCCCAAACCGAGCCGAACCAACGCGAATTAAACTCATTTAATTCGCCCAAAAAGCCTTCAAAAGACTTAGCCATTTTAGCTTCCATTGCGCCTCTGATAAATTCAGATTCGACTTATTTCTCTTGATCGGAAAATCTAATTTTCAACTCGTTTTAAATCTCTCGGATTACTCGTAGTGCGTGTGACTAAATAGGCTTTCGATTTATGTTGGCCGTCTATAATCAACAAATTATAGAACGATCATGAGTGGCACCTAGTAGTACATCATGATCCCCAATTAATCGAAAGATCAACGGTTTGACCTCAGAAGAAATTATTCTGAAACCCTTCAGCAGCTCTAATGAATCGTGCCTCATTCCCTTCACCATCTTATACCCACTTGGTTCAGGACACGGTCTATTTGTGTCAGTCCCCACTAGGCTGACTACGTCACACCTAGCCCAAGTAGTGTCTTTCTCGTCCTTTGGATTTCTAGTTACTCTCATGTATTTAAGAGACTTGCACTCTTAACATGATGTACTCTGGCCAGAGATTTTGAGTAACAATCCGACGATAGGCCTGGGTATACATCTCCTCGCAAGGAGTGGTGAATCCTTTGTAGGCTGTTCAAACATCTTCGGGCACTTCGACTTACACCCAATCATCCTGGGTCCACACCTCCTTGGAGATGCTTGCTTAAGATGTTAAAGTATAAGTCTCCATGACCAAGATGACTTGAACACCGCAAGTCAAAGGAACATCGCACTTAAGCCGCATTAAGAACTTCATTGACATATCTATATAGATTACCATATGAAGTCTTACAGCTAGTCACTCCAATGAACTAGTTCCCATAACTAGCATCCATGTTTATCTCCGGACATCCCAATGTCACCAGCCAGTGAGAATCAGCTGATTAGAGAATAACCCATGCTAGTCTCAACAGAATTGATAGTGTCCATTTTTGGATCGAGGAGCCCGATAGAGGGGGGGTGAATATCGGAAAACTTTCGGATTTTATTAAAGAGTACGTACGCAGCGGAATTAAACAAAAACCAACACAAAGGACACAGAGATTTTTACTTGGTTCGGAGCCTGTGTCGACTCCTACTCCAAGGCCCACGATCGTTGATCGTTTACTTTGGGCAATTCTATATGAGCGCAAATTCAGTTTACAAAAAAGAGATTACAAGTATAGCACCGTAAACTGTAAATAAAAAATTGAAACTCTTCTTTTACCGACGTCCGGTTGTAGGTTGACTTTCCGGAGCAGCGGGACGTCGTCGGCTCGAGTTGGGCAGTTTCCGGAGCAGAGCGTGAGCACAAAAGAGTATGGAAGCGTTGGAACGAAGTTATTATCAAGCTTGGGGTCGAGGGGTGCTATTTATAGCACCTAGGGCGCCCTGGACGTCGGGGGCGCCCTGCCACGTGTCATCCGATCCGTGCTTCGCTCGGTCAAGCGCTATCCCACCGGAATAGGGATGAGGTTTGACCTCTGGGGCGCCCTGGTCGCTGAGGGCGCCTTGGTTGACCCGGTCTTCTCGGCTGGATAGAGTTGATCGCCTTTGCTGGCTTAGGCGCGAAGCGCCTTGGTTCCTGAGGGCGCCTTCGGCGCTGAGGGCGCCTTTGGCGCTGAGGGCGCCCTGGCTGACGAGGGCGCCCTGGCTGCTGAGGGCGCCTTGCCCAGTAAGCAGCCGAAGCCCATTTTGCTTCGCTTGGTTCTGGTTCACCTTGAGGGCGCCCTGGACACTCAGGGCGCCTTACTCAGCTGTTGCCTCACTCCTTTGAGGCTCTCTGAGTTGTAGACACACATTCCTTCGGTCCTGCATCAAGGGTTAGTCCAAAACACAATAAACAATTATTTTATACAGCCTTAGCTGTCTTGGTTCTGACTTTGGTCTCCAAAATGGAGCCCTAGGTCGAACCGACGCCTACTGTTCCCTCGACGGGGAACGCGTCCTCACCTACTCCACTCGGGAGAGTTTACCTGATGTCAACCGCTCCTTTGGTTGGACTTTTGCCTGACGGTCCTTTGTCAGGTCTTGTGAACTGGCAGTCCTTCGCCAGTTGCCTAGCAGTCCTTCGCTAGGGCATTTGGTGCTGGCAGTCCTTCGCCAGTGCCTAGCAGTCCTTCGCTAGGGCTTTTGGTGCTGGCAGTCCTTCGCCAGTGCCTAGCAGTCCTTCGCTAGGGCTTTTGGTACTGGCAGTCCTTCGCCAGTGCCTAGCAGTCCTTTGCTAGGGCTTTTGGTGCTGGCAGTCCTTCGCCAGTGCCTAGCAGTCCTTCGCTAGGGCTTTTTACTGCACACTAGATTAACTTGTTAGAAAACAAGAAAGACTTAACTTTTGACCTATGTTGCCATTATCAAAACACAGGTTTCACTTAGGTGCATTTCTGCACCAACAATCTCCCCCTTTTTGATTTATGACAACCCTAGTTCAAAAAGTTAAGTTTAAGCAAAACATGACAAAGTTTTGTTCCCTCCCCCTGGAGGGAATCTCCCCCTAGATTTTTCAAAAGTTTGTGCGGAAAAACCTTACTTGTATTTTGACAACTTAAGTTTTAGTTACTTAGAAGTAACTTAAAAATACATAGTAGAGTTTTTAAAGCATAATTTGAGTACTTAAAAAAAAATTTTAAAGTCTTTAAGTTTTTCAAAATAAAGGAACCTTTTGAAAGGCTAGAGTATTTTGCAAAATTTTGAAGGCTTTAAAAAATTCTAAGCTAGAGTACTTAGCAGAATTTTGAAAACTTTAAGAACTTAAGTACTTTTAAAAAAACTCAACCTCTTGAACCTTTTTGAATAAAGGAAAAATTTAGAAAAATTAATTAATTTTTTCTTTCCTTTCTCTATCTCCCCCTTTGCCATATATCAAAACAAATAAATATAGCATAAGTAAAGAAAATAAATAATTTGCTGTACTGAATCAGTTAAATTTACACTAAATCAATCAATTGCACTAAATCAATCTATTGCACTAAATCAGTCAATTATCTCTGTAGGGACCTGTCTAACCCAATTAGCTACTTACTAACTGTTATAAAAAGTAGTTTTCGCTAGGGTTAGTCAAGTTAAGTGTTTCTGTTCAAGTTAGATTTTCTAAGCTTGACACTTAACTTGATTGCAGTATCAGTTGTATTTAGTACCCTAATTACTGTAGATGCACTGACTTAAAGCATCTTGAATTAAGGCAAAGACCTAAGCATGTCAACCCTTTCTAGGTTATCAATTAAAAGTACCCTAAGGTGCTTGTGAGATGCTGGCTTCTAAGTCTATAGGTGAATGCAGTTCTACAGTTAAGGCCTAGGCTAGGTCCATTTTCGAAAAGGCCCTAATTTTAAAAGGGGTAGTTTTTAAATAAAAATAACACTAAGTCGGAAACTGATTTTGAAATTGAGTAAAGTAATTTTTCAAATTCTATTTTAAAATCAATTTTAAGAAAACTTTTAACCTATTCTACAGAACACAATCCTAACTATTCATCAACAGAAAATAAAGCAGGTAATCAGGGTTCAAATACAGTCAACCAGTCAAACACATGTCAACCCTACTGAGTAGGGGAAGTCAGATAGTTACGAGTACAATGCGAAGTAAATCTAAGACGAAGGACCGGGATGATCAGATGGACCCGGCTGCCATGAATCAAATCGTGCCATCATCTCTAAGAATCGTGCATCAGCTATCTCTCTATCAGCTCGGCGAGAGTCCATCTGCTCTATATGATAAGCCTCGACCTCCTCTCGGAGACTCTGTATCTGTGTCTCCATACGGGTCACTCTCTCGTAAAGTGTCGGTGGAGCAGGCTCGTCTATATGGGCTCGGGTTTCTGCTGCTACATCTGCGACGTCGTACTCGACCTCCTCGTCCGAATCGATCTGAGCTGCTCCCTGACGTCTCCAGGACAGGACCCCGGTACCGGACACCTCTATACCTGCTAGGGCGAAGTTTCTATATCCTATTTCATCGTAGTCGGTCAGATCGGCCATTTCTCCTTCGGTAATGTTCCTACCATGGTAATGTAATAGGGACGTGATAATGTGGCAGTAGGGTGTGGGAACCCGCCCTTGCGTGGTCACACTGGATGCGTGTAGGATAGTGTGAAACATATGAAGTCCTATATCAATATCTAGCTGGTGAATCAAGGCGTACAGGAGAAAGGTATGGAATGGTCGCATAGTGGTGACGTCCCTGGTGGACAATGGCAGAATACATCGGACTAAGACCCTATATAGGGCGTAGTCCTGGACCTCTAAGTGGACTGATTGAAATCGTCTGTCAACTGGTTGCCTAAAGAAATATGAGTGTAATGTATCTAAGGTGATGTGATAATAGGGAGCATCAAAGGGAGGCTCCCTAGGAGGATAACAACAGAAGATGGACTGCGAGGGTCGTAGTCCTAGAAACCGGTTCAGTAATGTTGGTGTGATGGTTAAGGGAATACCTTGAACCATGGTGGAGAACATGAGACTATCCTGTCTAATGATATTATTGTAAAATTCTACACATAAGGAAGTATTAATTGGGTGGGTGCAGAATACGAGATTGTCCAGTTGGTAGTGGTTTATGACGTTCATAGCTAGGGGACAGGATTGGGTGAAGAATAGTCTATTCAAGTAGCTCATTTTTATAGGTTTATAGGTGGTACGAGCGAACTTGTTATACAATTCTAAGTTGGGAAACCTAGGATCAGGACTAGGTTGAGCACCGGGTTCTGCCTGATTAGGTCGGCGTCTTCTAAGAGAAAGAATGTATACTTAAAGAAATTTGCTAGTAAAAAAAATTGAAAAGAAATTAACATAACACAAAAAATACCGGTTTGCTCGGGGAGGCATTCTTGAAGATGAGAGCTTGATAGCTTGAGAGCTTGAAAGGGTTGGAAGGTAGAAAGTGTAGGAGGAGGAGAAGAGTTTTGGGTGTGAAGAGAGGAAGGGGAGGGGAGCCCCCTTTTTATAGGCAGTTTGGGCGCCCTTCCCCGAGAGGGCGCATTGACTGGCGAGGGCGCCCTGTCTGACCAGGGTGCCTTGACCAGGCTGCAGCTGCCCTTTTTGGCAGCTTTTGACCACCGAAGGATACTGGTAAGGGCGCCTCTCCGGACGAGGGCGCCTTTACCAGGTCTGTAGTTCCGTTTGTGCAGCTTTCTGCCGTTGACTGACTGTGGGAGGGTGCCCTGCATGACAGGGGCGCCCTAAACCAGGCTGCAGCTGCCTTTTGGCAGTTTTTAACCATCCTCGGGTATAGGGAGGCGCCCTGACGCTACAGGGCGCCCCGGTCAGCGTGCAGTGACAGAAGGGCTTTTTGACCAGCCTTGGGGCGCCCAAACGGATATGGGCGCCCTAAGATCTAGGTTTTAATCCTAAGGGAGTACTTTTGACCTGATTTGACTTATGTTGACCGAGGTTTGACTTATGTTGACCGAGATTTGACTTATGTTGACCGACGTTTGACTTATGTTGACCATGGTTTGGAATATACAATTTTACTGTAACACAGGTATTAAAGGAATCCTAATTTAGTGTTAATTTTACTGTCTCACCCGAATCTAGGGTTCTCAATCACGTTATCCTTTTAGGTTTTGTGAGACTGTTTTTGATAGTTTATTTTTGAAAAAAAATTTTGAACACAATTTAAATTTTGAAAACTTAAGTAATTTTGAAATTTTTGAAAAGATGTTTTAAATCTATACTTAGCTAAAATTTTGTGTTAGATTCGAATTTGACAAAAATTAATTTGAATTTGAATTTCAAAAGTTGGCTTCCAGGTCTTGGCGAGGCACTAGGCCTTCTTTGGCCGAAGCCTTATGGGATCATCCACCCTTTCCTTGACAAAGCCTTTTAATGAAATTTCATTTTCAAATTACTCTTTGAAAAATTTCTGGTCTAACTAGTTTGGATTTTGGATCGGTAGCTTCGGCTGGTTTCACCAGTCTAAAGAGACCAAGTAAACTTGATCTTATTAGAATTGGTTTCCCCAACGTACTATCATCTCACCTCCACCCAATACTATGTTTTCAAGTTTCAGTTAAGTTTGTTTTGGTCCTTAAACTAGCCTAAGTTTAAGCATGGTAATTTGCAGAAATTAAATAAACAGGCAAACAATCAAGCAATTTAAATCAATAATAACAAGTTTATCTAATAATGAAAATAGTTTTCAGTTTGGCTCCCCCTGGACAAAAGCCACGGTGATGGTTAGGCAAGATGTGAATCTTGTGCTTAGGGATCCAATACTGATTTGATCCAGTTGGTTTGTTCAGGTACAGTTTAGGTACCCATGCCTGAATTTTTCCTCTGGACTGATTCAGTACGGACAAATATGATCTTTGTCGGGATTTGGTTCGGTAGCCAAGTCCGGATCGATTTAGAACTGATTTCTGTTTTCCAAGGATCATGTCAAGACCCTTGGAACCAGATGTAAATCGTTCTAAAGCTGTTCTAAATTCCTTAACCTGAGTTTTCAGGGAGGAATTCTCCTTTTCAAGTTTTTCAACTTGAGTAGAAGTTCCTTCCTGAACCTTCTCGGTTAACGGTTTAGAGTCAGCTTCCTCTTTCAGGAGTTTTACTTCCTGTCGGAGGGATTCGACTCGGAGTTTGGCTTTCGCCAAGTCTTGAGAAAGGAAAGAAATCAACTCACTTAATTGCAATTTATTAAAACCAGTTACCTTTATTTCTCCGTCTTCTGTGAAGGTTAGCTCGCCGTCCTCTTGTTCTGATTCTGACTCGACTTTTTCTGATGCGGTTAGAGCTAGGAGATTGGACTGGGGTGCCTCTTCTTCTTCTTCTGAGGAAGACTCGTCCCAGGTTGCTTGCAGTGCCTTCTTTCTTCTCATCTTCTTGGACTCTTTCAGATTCGGACACTCTGTTTTGTAGTGGCCCTTTTTCTTGCACTCGTAGCAGGTCACATTAGGCTTGTTCGCGGGTTCAGTTGGTTCGTCCTTTCGTTGGCCGATTTTCCTTTTGTTGGTTCGGTTCTTCAGCTCCTTGTAGTAGTTTCGAACGAGCCGGACCAGCTTAGTTTGTTCTCCTTCCTCGTCTTCTGAATCTAAGTCAGAGTTAGACTCGGGTTCAGGTTCGGGCTTTTTCTTCGTTGTCTTTTGAGTTTTGCCTGCAAGAAAAGCAACACCTCTCTCGACCATATTGGTGTTAGTTTGTTCGTGCAGTTCTAGTTCAGAAAATAATTCATCTAGTTTTATTTTAGAAAGATCCCTGGATACCTTGTATGCATCTACCATAGATTCCCACAAGGTATTTCTTGGGAATGCGTTTAGAGTATACCTTATTAGGTCACGGTTTTCAACCTTGTGACCTATTGTGTGAAGACCGTTCATTACCTCCTGGATTCGTGCGTGGAGCTGGNTCAAATCCCTTTTGCTGATCCTGGTGTCTGAAGTCCCTTCGTGCAGCTCGATCAGTTTTGTCCATAGCTCTTTTGCACTATTGAAGGGGCCCACTCGGTTCAGCTCTTCCTTTGTCAGCCCGCATTGTAGGGTTTGCGTTGCTTTTGTGTCGGCTTCTATCTTGCGCTTTAGAGTGTTGTCCCACTCCCAGTAGCTTTGTGGAAGTCCTTCTGCATTTCGGGGGATCTCCAGACCGGACTGGATAATGATTCACATGTCCACCTGAGTTTTCAGGTGGACCTCCATGCGACTTTTCCAGTAGGAAAAGTCTTCTCCACTGAAGAGTGGAGGTCTAGCGGTGCTGAATCCCTCTTGCATAGACATTTGTTCTGTAACAGAAAACTTTACAAAAAAAATTGTCCCAAGACTTGGTCTTGGATTAGCAGTGCGGGATTAAGAAATTAAAATATCGAGGGGTGTTGCACCAACCTCGATTAACAAGAAAATCGAACGACAAGTAAAGGAATATTAAAAAGAATTCGAAAATTCGGAAAGAAATTTTCAAACTGGTGGTTGCACCAAGTTTGAATAACCCCGCTCTGATACCACTTGTTGGATCGAGGAGCCCGATAGAGGGGGGGTGAATATCGGAAAACTTTCGGATTTTATTAAAGAGTACGTACGCAGCGGAATTAAACAAAAACAAAAACCAACACAAAGGACACAGAGATTTTTACTTGGTTCGGAGCCTGTGTCGACTCCTACTCCAAGGCCCACGATCGTTGATCGTTTACTTTGGGCAATTCTATATGAGCGCAAATTCAGTTTACAAAAAAGAGATTACAAGTATAGCAACGTAAACTGTAAATAAAAAATTGAAACTCTTCTTTTACCGACGTCCGGTTGTAGGTTGACTTTCCGGAGCAGCGGGACGTCGTCGGCTCGAGTTAGGCAGTTTCCGGAGCAGGGCGTGAGCACAGAAGAGTATGGAAGCGTTGGAGCGAAGTTCTTATCAAGCTTGGGGTCGAGGGGTGCTATTTATAGCTCCTAGGGCGCCCTGGACGTCGGGGGCGCCCTGCCACGTGTCATCCGATCCGTGCTTCGCTCGGTCAAGCGTTATCCCACCGGAATAGGGATGAGGTTTGACCTCTGGGGCGCCCTGGTCGCTGAGGGCGCCTTGGTTGACCCGGTCTTCTCGGCTGGATAGAGTTGATCGCCTTTGCTGGCTTAGGCGCGAAGCGCCTTGGCTCCTGAGGGCGCCTTCGGCGCTGAGGGCGCCCTGGCTGACGAGGACGCCTTGGCTGCTGAGGGCGCCTTGCCCAGTAAGCAGCCGAAGCCCATTTTGCTTCGCTTGGTTCTGGTTCACCTTGAGGGCGCCCTGGACACTCAGGGCGCCTTACTCAGCTGTTGCCTCACTCCTTTGAGGCTCTCTGAGTTGCAGACACACGTTCCTTCGGTCCTGCATCAAGGGTTAGTCCAAAACACAATAAAACAATTAATTATTATTTTATACAGCCTTAGCTGTCTTGGTTCTGACTTTGGTCTCCAAAATGGAGCCCTAGGTCGAACCGATGCCTACTGTTCCCTCGACGGGGAACGCGTCCTCACCTACTCCACTCGGGAGTGTTTACCTGATGCCAACCGCTCGTTTGGTTGGACTTTTGCCTGACGGTCCTTTGTCAGGTCTTGTGAACTGGCAGTCCTTCGCCAGTTGCCTAGCAGTCCTTTGCTAGGGCTTTTGGTGCTGGCAGTCCTTCGCCAGTGCCTAGCAGTCCTTCGCTAGGGCTTTTGGTGCTGGCAGTCCTTCGCCAGTGCCTAGCAGTCCTTTGCTAGGGCTTTTGGTGCTGGCAGTCCTTCGCCAGTGCCTAGCAGTCCTTCGCTAGGGCTTTTTACTGCACACTAGATTAACTTGTTAGAAAACAAGAAAGACTTAACTTTTGACCTATGTTGCCATTATCAAAACACAGGTTTGACTTAGGTGCATTTCTGCACCAACATAGAGGTCTCAAGTACCGGGGTTTTATCGTGGAGACGTCAGCGAGCCGGACCCCAGATCGACTCTGACGAGGAGGTTAAGGTCGATGTCTGAGATTTGGCAGCCGAGGTTCGAGAGCACATAGACGAGCCCCCACCACCGACACTCTACGAGAGAGTGGCACGGCTCGAGACACAAGTCCAGAGCCTCCGGGAGGAAGTGGAGGCAAATCATGCTGAAGAAATAGAGGCAAATCAGGGCTATTACACTGAGTACATGAATGCCCTCAGAGCCGATAGGGAGACCAATGACGCACGGTATCAGGAGATGATGGCACTGTTTCGATCGTGGCAGCCCGGCTCATCTGATCGTCCCGGACCCTCCTACTAGTTCAGTTTGGCATTGTACTAGTTGACTGACCCTACTTAGTAAGGGTTGACTTAGATTTGACTTGTATGACTGTGCTGGTCCTCTATCTTACCAGCTGACTTATGGAGTTGACTACTTGCTTTTGTTGACTATCTGATCTTTGTTAAGATTATGCTTGGTAGAATAGGCTTAACTTACTTCTGTTTTTCTTACTGCTTTACTCGATTTGAAAATCAGTTTGAAAATAATTTTAAAACTGTTTTACTTAATTTTCAAAATCTTTTTACAATTTAAAAAAAAACAATTTTCTGACTTAGTTTTATTTAAAACTACCCCCTTCAAAACTCAGGACTTTTTCGTAAATGGACTTAGCCTATGCCCTAACCCTAGAACTGCATGCACCTATAAATCTAGAAGCAAGCATCTCACAAGCACCTTAGGGTGCGTTTGGTTAAGGGTTATCCTTGATAAACTTGGTTATCCATCCAAGGTTATCAACAAAAACCTTGTTTGGTTTAGATAATCAACGATTCCCAAGTAACGATCGATGCCCGACACGTCAGCAAAAGGGGCATGCAACCAGGAATCGAAAAACCTTAGGGAAGTGAGGTTTTTCTTGATTCCCAGGTTATGAAAATTTTCTTTCCAAAATTATCTTTCAATATTTATATTTAAGACGAAAATAACCATTATAATTTATTAACTTACGAAAGGATTATTCGCGACCGACGACCGACAACGACGGTCGACGGTCGGCGACCGCCGCCGGCGGGCGGCGGGCGGCGGGCGGCGGGCGGCGACCACCGCCGGCGGGCGGCGGCCGGCGACCACCGCCGGCGGGCGGCGGCCGGCGGCCGGCGGCCGGCGGCCGGCGACCGCCGGCCGGCGGCGACCGGTGACCGCCGGCGAGGGGCATGCAACCAGGAATCGGAAAACCTTAGGGAAGTGAGGTTTTTCTTGATTCCCAGGTTATAAAAATTTTCTTTCCAAAATTATCCTTCAATATTTATATTTAAGACGAAAATAACCATTATAATTTATTAACTTCCGAAAGGATTATTCGCGACCGACGACCGACAACGACGGCCGGCGGCCGGCGACCACCGCCGGCGGGCGGTGGGCGGCGGCCGGCTACCACCGCCGGCGGGCGGTGGGCGGCGGCCGGCGACCACCGCCGGCGGGCGGTGGGCGGTGGGCGGCGGCCGGCGACCACCGCCGGCGGGCGGTGGGCGGCGGCCGGCGGCCGGCGACCACCGCCGGCGGGCGGTGGGCGGCGGCCGGCGGCCGGCGACCACCGCCGGCGGGCGGTGGGCGGCGCCGGCGACCACCGCCGGCGGGCGGTGGGCGGCGGCCGGCGACCACCGCCGGCGGGCGGTGGGCGGCGGCCGGCGACCGCCGCCGGCAGCCAGCGACCACCGTCAGCGACCGACGACCACCGCCGGCGACCGACGACCGGTAACCACCACCGGCGACCGACGACCGGTAACCACCACCGACGCCCGGCGACCACCGCCGGCGCCGATTGCCGGCGGCCGGCGCTGAGTCGGCGCCGATCATCGACCGCCGGTGTTGGACACTGACTACCTACGTGGACACCGACTACCTACGTGGACACCAACGATCGACGTCGACGCCTTTAAGTCTAAACAAATAAAATTATCTAAACAAATTCTAAAGGGTAATACGGTAAAATATTATATTAGGTTATAGGCTATTACCTCCAAACAAACAAGATTTTATTTGATTACCTAAATTGAACCATACAACTTCAGGTTATGTTTCATTCCCCATAACCTTGGTTATGTGATTACTTGGTAATGACATAACCGAGGTTATGTATGATAACTTGAACCAAACGCACCCTTAGGGTACTTTTTGTTGGGACCGGGTGCATGTCGACAAGGATACGAGTTCGTAAAATTTAAAATTTTTACGTGCAGCGGAAGAGTTTGCATAAAATAATTTCCTAAATTATTTTAACTTCGTATCTAGCATGCATTCTTATGGTGTGTTGACATAATCATAAAATAAAACATTGCGGAATAGTAAACAAATTTACCAAGTACCTCTCGTAACTCGAAGTAAGGGACGAGATCCAACCGTAGCGTCCCTTGGAAGCTCCGCCTCTATTCGCGTCCACGCCGAGTTTTCTTCGGGATGACTTCACAAAGTCACGAGTTTTGTGCCGACGAGAACTACTAGATTCTCGAAAGGCACAACTAGAAGGACAAGAGAAAAATTAGGAAAACTAACCAACGAAGTAACGGAATCGAATTCCGAGAAGAGAGGAGTCGCTATCCGCTTCTTCTTCTTCGTGTTCGGGTTCTCCTTCTCCTTGTAGCTCACGGCAACACCTCAAGGGGAGGAGTTGGTTGTGCGCCGGCCCTAGGCTTCAAGTGGGCGCCGGCCCTAAGCTCCAAGAAGGGCGCCGGCCCTAGGTGGGGAGAAGGGAAGGAGAAGAATAAAAGAGAGAGAGAGGGAGAGAATAATTAATCTCTTGATTAATTGATGTTCTGAATAAAGGGCTAGCCTTTGGGTCCTTTATATAGTAGCAATTCTTTGCTAAGTCTCCCTCTAAACGGAATTAGTTATAAGAAATTTATCCTATAAATTTTCTTAACTAATTATTCCGTTTAAACCAAGTTTTATTATAAACTAATTTATAATAAAACTAATTCTTCTTCTCTTTAAATTATGGAATAAATTTTATAAGAAATTTATAAACTTTCTTATTATGATAAAATCAATTTATAATTGATTTTATAAAATTAAAATAAACCAATTCATGGATTATTTTAACTTCCATAAAAAGAATAAATTTCTACAAATTTATTTATACATAATTTATAAAACAAACCGCGCTAGGTTTATTTTATTAATTAAACCAATTAAATTGGTTTAATCTCCTTTAATGGCCGGCCACCACAAGGAGGGTTAGCACCTCCTTTGGCCGGCCAAACCAACCCGAACCGGTCGCGAATTAAACTCATTTAATTCGCCCAAAAAGCCTTCAAAAGACTTAGCCATTTTAGCTTCCATTGCGCCTCTGATTAACTCAGATTCGACTCGTTTCTCTTGATCGGAAAATCCAATTTTCAACTCGTTTTAAATCCCTCGGATTACTCGTATTGCGTGTGACTAAATAGGCTTTCGATTTATGTTGGCCGTCTATAATTAACCCATTAATTATAGAACGATCATGAGTGGCACCTAGTAGTACATCATGATCCCCAATTAATCGAAAGATCAACGGTTTGACCCCAGAAGAAATTATTCTGAAACCCTTCAGCAGCTCTAATGAATCGTGCCTCATTCCCTTCACCACCTTATACCCACTTGGTTCAGGACACGGTCTATGGTGTCAGTCCCCACTAGGCTGACTACGTCACACCTAGCCCAAGTAGTGTCTTCCTCGTCCTTTGGATTTCTAATTACTCTCATGTATTTAAGAGACTCGCACTCTTAACATGATATGCTCTGGCCAGAGGCTTTGAGTAACAATCCGACGATAGGCCTGGGTATACATCTCCTCGCAAGGAGTGGTGAATCCTTTGTAGGCTGTTCAAACATCTTCGGGCACTTCGGCTTATACCCAACCATCCCGGGTCCACACCTCCTTGGAGATGCTTGCTTAAGATGTTAAAGTATAAGTCTCCATGACCAAGATGACTTGAACACCGCAAGTCAAAGGAACATCGCACTTAAGCCGCAGTAAGATCTTCATTGACATATCTACATGTAGATTCCCATATGAAGTCTTACAGCCAGTCACTCCAATGAACTAGTTCCCTTAACTAGCATCCATGTTTATCTCCGGACATCCCAATGTCACCAGCCAGTGAGAATCAGCTAATTAGAGAATAACCCATGCTAGTCTCAACAGAATTGATAGTGTCCATTTTTATCAATTCATCGACTAGGGATAATTTCAATACTTCACAATTGCACATTAGAGATAATCACTAGTTGTGATCCCATCACAAATTCTCTTATGCTGTGAGTTGTATTGCGGACATTCAGTAGATGAGTTTAAGATCCCAATCAAATACACAAAACATGTATACTCAAATAGTGAATTATCATTTATTAAAATAAATGTTTACATCATAAGGCGATTGCCTTAAGTCACTTCTCTCATATCACTAACACTTTTGACTGATAACCTAGAATGGGTTGAGATGCTTAGGTCTTTGCCTTAATTCAAGATGCTTTAAATCAGTGCATCTGCAGTAATTGGGGCACTAAATATAACTTAAACAGTAATCATGTTAAGTGTCAAGTTTAGAAAATCTAACTTGAACAGAACACTTAACTTGACTAACCCTAGCGAAAACTACTGTTTATAACAGTCAGTAAGTAGCCAAGTGGGTTAGACAGGACCCTACAGAGATAATTAAAATTGGTTTGGTTCAGTGTATATCTTGAATTGGTTCAGTACAGCACATTATTCTTTTGTCATATCCTTATGCAATTTATTTTTGCTATATTGCTTTATTTTTGATATATAGGAAAGGGGGAGAGATAGGAAAGGAGAGAAGCTTTAAAATTTTAAGTTTTTTTCCTATTTCAAAATTTTCAAAACTTTATCCTTTCTCTTCAAAAAGTACTTAATCTAAGTTTTTTTAAACTGTTTCAAAGTACTTAATCTAAGTTTTTTAAAAACTATTTCAAAATACTTAATCTAAGTATTTTCAAAACTATTTCAAAGCACTTAAACCTAGTTTTTTTTCAAAGTACTTAAATCTATGTTTTTCCAAAACTGTTTCAAAAGTACTTGATCTAAATGGTTTTCAAAATTTGTGTTAAGTACTTGACCCAAGCAGTTTTCAAAAGTTTTTTTAAGTACTTAAACTTAAGTTATGTTCAAAATATCTCTAAGTACTTATCTCTAAACGTCTCTAATAGAAAAGTTTCTAAGTATAAAAGCTTACCTTCAGGAGATATTTGAGAAATTTTTTTAAGTATAAATTTTCCAAAGTGCCCAACCAAATTCTTGTTGGAAAATATTTTTCTAAAATTTCTTTTGAAAAATGTTCTAAGTATTGAAAAATTAATTCCATTATTTTGACTTAGATTTTTTCAAACCCCACAACCTTTGAAAAACCTAGGGGGAGATTCCTTCCAGGGGGAGGAAACTAAACTGTTACATCAAATGTATGAATTAACTTAACTTTTTGAATCGGGTTGCCATAAATCAAAAAGGGAGAGATTGTTGGTGAAGACAGCACCCAAGTCGAACCTGTGTTTTGATAATGGCAAAGGGTTCAAAAGTTAAGATATTATGTTTATCTAACATGCTACTTGAGTGTGCAGATTGAAGTCGTAGCAAAAGGCTGCTAGGCACCTAGCGAAGGACTACTAGGCATCTGAACCCTAAGACCTAGCGAAGGGTTGCTGGGCACCTAGCGAAGGGCTGCTAGGGGTCAAAGACCTAGCGAAGGACTGCTAGGCACCAGGCGAAGGACTGCTTGGAACCGAAGACCTGGCGAAGGACTGCTGGGCACCAAGCAAAGGACTGCGTGGTACTAAAGACCTGGCGAAGGACTGCTAGGCAAAAGTCCAACCGAAGGAGCCGGTTGGCAACAGGTAAATTCTCCTGAGAGGAGTAGGTGAGGACGCGTTCCCCGTCGAGGGAACAGTAGGCGTCGGTTCGACCTAGGGTTTCATTTTAGAAACCCAAAATCAGAACCAAGATAGCTAAGGTTGTATAAACATAACATATTCTTGTTTTATTGTATTTGCAACTAACCCTGGATGTAGGACCAAAGGAACGATTCTCTGCAGCTCAGAACGCCTCAAGGGAGAGAGGCAGCAGCTGAGTAGGGCGCCCCGGAGGTCCCGAGCGCCCCCAAGGTCAAGGCAAAGTAGTAAACAAAAAAGCGCTTCAAAGGCTTACTGAGCCAGGGTGCCCCCTGTGTCCCGGGCGCCCCCAGCGTCCCGGGCGCCTCCAGTGCCCAGGGCGCCCTGGGTTCAAGCCACCGAAGTGAACCGGCCGAGAAGCCAGCGGATCAAGTCAACCGGGGCGCCCCCAGCGTCTCGGGCGCCCCCACAGTCAAACCTCAGCCCTACTCGAGCTGGATAAGGGCTGACCGAGATTGTTGCGGATTGAAGGCCACGTGGAGGGCGCCCCCAGGACTACTATATAAGGGGGTCGACCCCCAAGGCTTCTCAACACAACTTTCGAACGCCAATACGCTCTTCTACTCAAGCGCTCTGCCCCAGAAACCTCCCATCTCGAGATTGAAGCGCCGACGACAACCCTCTGCTCCGAAGAACAATCCACACCGGGGGTCGATAACAAAAGAGCGTAATTTTCTGTTTACTGTACTCCAACTATAAAATTTATCTGTAAACATTTGCGCACATATAGAATTGCCCGCAGTAAACGGTCAACGACCGTGGGCCTTGGAGTAGGAGCCGACCGCGACTCCGAACCAAGTAAAACCGCTTGTGTTTTTGCGTTGTGTTTTAATTTTCCGCTGTCTATTCTCTTTTCAATCCGAAAACGTTTTACGATATTCACCCCCCCCCTCTATCTTTCTTCTCGATCCAACAGATGGCACGTACTGTTACAATGTCATGTCATCCGAGTTACGCAATATAGGGCCAACCTATCAACGGATGATGGACAAGATGTTCCGCCACCAGATCGGAAGGAATATTGAAGTATATGTGGATGACATTTTGTCCAAGACGGAGAAGGGGAAGGACATGATTGCTGATTTGGAGGAGACATTCGCTACCTTGAGGGCCAATGGACTGAAACTAAACCCCGCTAAATGTGTGTTTGGGATGAAAAGTGGGTGGTTCCTTGGGTACATGGTAACGGAGAGAGGAATTGAGGCTAATACTGAGAAAGTGCAAGTTATCCTCAACATGTCATCTTCTCATAATTTCAAAGACGTACAACGGCTTAATGGCAGAATTACAGTCCTATCTCAGTTCATATCCAGATCTGGCGACAGAACTTTGCCTTTCTTCAAAATTCTAAGGAAAGCAGTCAAATTCGAATGGGATGATCAATATGAGAAGGTTTTTATAGATTCAAAAGTATACCTCTCTGAACTCCCCATCCTATACAAGCCGCTGGGAGGAGAAATGCTATTTGTCTACTTGTCTGCAGCTGAACAAGCTGTAGGTTCTGCACTTATTCGCAAAGAAGACAATACTCAGTATCTCATCTATTTCTTTGGGCATCTCCTAAAAGAGGCAGAGACTCGATATACTACCCTTGAGAAATTGGCATATGCCTTAGTATTGATGGCACGAAGGTTGAGACCATATTTTTTGGCTCATCCCATCGGGGTTATTACTAACAGTCCACTCGGGCGCATCCTCACAAATCCAGAGGCCTCGGGATGATTAATCAAGTAGACGGCAGAGTTGAGTGAGTATGGAGTTGAGTGCCATCCCCGAACAGCTATCAAAGCTCAAGCTCTAGCCAACATTATGCTTGAAGCTACCCTAGGACCTAAAGTTGGTGAAGTATGGAAGATTTATGTTGATGGCTCATCCAACAACAAGTATAGTGGGGTCGGGGTTCTGATGATTTCTCCTAGGGAAGTCGTACTACAACTATCCATCTAACTCAACTTACGAGCCACCAACAATGAAGTCGAATATGAGGTTCAAGTAGCCAAGCAAGTGGGGGTTACTCGAGTTATGTTGCATTCAGACTCTCAACTCGTGGCTCAACAGTTAAAGGGAGAGTTCGAAGTTAAAAATGAGCGCCTGCAAAGGTATGTGACTATATATGAGCAACTGAAATCTTCTTTTACTGAAGTCGTTCTACAGAAGATATCTCAAGCGGATAATATTAAGGCAGATGAGCTAGCCAAATTTATGAGCTCCCTTGTACTATGGACGCTGGAAGAGCATAGTGCTTCATAAGGAGTTGTGGCCCAAATTGAAGAAGAAACTGCGGACACTGTATTACCTGACTGGAGAGAACCCTATGTGGAATTCCTACACAGTGAAGCAGTGTCAGCGAGTGATAAGGAAGTTCGACTCATCTGTCGCAGGGCTTCCAAATTTACATTGGTCCGAGAACAATTATATAGAAGAGCATTCGCTCGACCGTTGCTCAAGTGTATTGGTCCAGGGGAGGTTGATTACATCATGCAAGAGGTTCACAAAGGCATATGTCGAAGTCATATTGGGGGGAGATCCATAACTAGAAAGATTATTCTGGCCGGATATTTTTGGCCCACGCTGCAAGCGGATGCTACCAAATTTGTTGTCGGGTGCGAAGCTTGTCAAAAGCATCAACATATCACTCACCGCTCAACTGAACTACTTCAAGCCTCTATTGTCTCATATCCCTTCAATCAGTGGGGGAATGGACATTGTGGGTCCTTTCCCGATCGGGCCTCAACAGAAAAAAGTTTCTATTGGTATTAGTTGACTACTTTTCCAAATGGGTCGAGGTTGAACCACTTGCGCGTATCACGGAAGCCGTCGTGATGAAGATCTTGTGGAAAAGCATAGTTTGCAAGTATGACATTCCTTATAAATTGGTATCGGATAATGGCAGACAATTTGCTGGGCACAAACTCAGAGATGTTGATGCATCCTGACCATGATTGTTGTATTGGTGTTTGACACCAATTTAAGTTTGATTCAAGTTTGGTTGAATTCGGATTAAGTCCAGGTGGATCGGGAGATCGCACGCAGATATGGAAAAAGTCCTAGCTTGGAGGGCTAGGTGTGAAAAGTCCTAACTTGGAGGGTTAGGTGTGAAAAAGTCCTAGCTTGGAGGGCTAGATGTGAAAAGTCCTAACTTGGAGGGTTAGGTGTGAAAAAGTCCTAGCTTGGAGGGCTAGGTGTGGGAAAAAGTCCTAGCTTGGAGGGCTAGGTGTGAAAAAGCCCTGGCTTGGAGGGCCAGGTCCTAGCTTGGAGAGCTAGGTTGATGAAACCCTGGCTTGGAGGGCTAGGTTGATGAAGCCCTGTCTTGGAGGGCTAGGTCCTAGCTTGGGAAGCTAGGTGGTTGAAATCCTGGTGAGTGAAGCTAGGTCCTAGCTTGGAGGGCTAGGTTGAAGTCACGCTGAGTGAAACTAGGCACGGAGTCTTGGTCCGAGGGACTGAGCATGAGTCAGGGGAAGCTGGGAGCCAGTTCTCTTGACTTAGAGTGGGTTTGGCCTTGCTTGGATTGGTCTGGTGACCGATCAGGGAAGTTGGCATGAAGTTCCCTCGTGGATCGGTCTGGTGACCTATCCAGCTATATCTGATCGGTCTGGTGATCGATCAGGGAGCATACAGTGAGTTGGGAAGCCTACTGATCGGCTCCTGATCGGTCTAGTGATCGATCAGGGAGCATACAGTGAGTTTGGGAAGCCTACTGACCGGCTCCTGATCGGTCTGGTGACTGATCAGGGATACTATTCAGATCATTCTAGTGAACGATCAAATGTCGCGAGCTCCTCACTACGACCAATCAGGCTAGAGCCTGTTCGGTCAGGAGGTGTCCTGATCGGTCCCCAGGTGGATCAGGACACACCCTGATCGGTCTGGTGACTGATCAGGAGTGTTGGACTACGAAGCTGGGAAATCACTCTGAGAAGGGGTGGATCGATCTGGTGACCGATCCACGACGTGAGAACGGTCTGGTGATCGATCCCGAAGGAGTCGCGATTTCTGATTGCACGTTGGGGACCGATCAGGCTGGAGCCTGATCGGTCTGAGCCCATCTTGATCGGTCTGGTGACCAATCAGGAGTCACTCTGATCGGTCCGGTGACCGATCAGTAGCTGACAGCTTTATTTCAAAAGCGGTGTCAGACTTCTGATTTCCTACTGATCTCACTCTGATTTTCTCTGCTATCACTGATGTAAATTTGATTTCATTTGCTAAACCTCTGATTGAGTGTGCAGGTGGTGGGGATGGATTCAAACACTCAAGGAGGGCCAAAGGGAGACTTTCCATCGAGCAGGTTTGGATGCTTTCATTTCTCAAGTCTCAACGGACGCTGGCGCTGCTGGAAACTAACCTGGGCTCGACTGGGGCTCAGCTGAGGAGAGGTCAGGGAGTCCAGGAGAGGTCAGGTAGATGGGCTATGCAGATGAGCAGCTAGCAGCTGTAGAGGAGTGTCTGGCGACAACAGCAGCAGGTTAAGTGGCTGGCGATGAAGAGAAGAGGAGAAGTCTCTCCGTGCGATATCTTCTTGCTTTAGCTACAACTGAGAAGTGAGGTTGCTACTACACATATTCTGATCCTTGAAGCAACCTGTGGAGACATTGCATACTTGAGCGCTTGGATGAAGAAACAAGGAGCTCGACGAGTCCATCAGCAAGAAGACACGAAGAGGGAGTTTTTGCGTGAGATTTGTGCTGAGTGGAGCTCGGTGAGGAGTTCGCTTGTGTTCTTACTGTCCTAAGTGCTCTGTAAGCTTCCTTTGTGTTTCATTGTACTTAATATCTTCATCTTGATTGAAATGCTGTGGAGAGGTCACTCCACCGAGAAGGAGGTTCCATTCTATCCTGATTTTTCGGGGCTTGATCTGCTGACGATCAAGGGATCGCCCACCTTACGGGCACGCCAAGGAGTAGGGGCAAGTTATCCCCGAACCTTGTATATCCTCTTGTTAGCGTTCTTGTTTGTGCTTAGCTTAGGGTTTAATTTCTGCAATACTCTGTTTTGTGTTGTTTGCTTTCGCTGTCTAACTTTGAAGTGTAGAAATCCCTAAAAGCTGAAAGAATTTGTGTCTGGCTATATTCACCCCCCCCCTCTCTAGCCATCCAATCTCCAACAAGTGGTATCAAAGCTTGGGGCTCTGTTCAAGCGGCTTAACATCCGAGAGCTATCAACAATGGCTTTGAGAGAAGGATTTAGCACAACCCGACCTCCCTTCCTCGATGGATCCGATTTTCAATATTAGAGGTCTCGCATGGAGTACTATCTCAAGACCAACATTAATATGTGGTTTGCGGTGAAGGAGGGCCACATCCTTCCAAGATATGGTGAAGGAAAAGAGCTCGAGTTCTCCATGTGGTCGGCTGAGCAAAGCGCAAGGGGGAAGCCGATGCGAAGGCGGTGGTTACCTTGCAATGTGGAATGACCAAGGACCAACTAATCAAAGTTGGTCCCTTCACAAGTGCTAAAGAGCTATGGAGCAAGCTCATTGTGCTCCATGAAGGCACCCATGAAACCCGGACAGCTAAGAAGGACCTCCTTCTAAGCCAACTTCAAAACCTTTCCATGGAGGAAAATGAAAAGGTAAGTGAACTTCATGGAAGATTCAAAGAGATCCTCAACGGCCTCCACTCCATCAATGAAAAGGTAGAAACCCGAGACATAGTGAGGTATATTCTCAAAACTTTTCCGAGAAATACTTTGTGGTCATCCATGGTGGATGCCTATAAGGTTTCCAAGGATCTTTCCTTTGTTAAGTTAGAAGATCTATTTTGTGAGATGGAATTACATGAGATCTCTAACAAAAGCCCAAAGGAGAAAGGGTTGCAGTGACAACAAGAAGAAGGAGAAGAAGAAGGAAGAAGAGGAGGAGAAGACCTACTGTCATGTGGCTCTAGTGGCCTTAGAAGATTCAAGTGAAGAGGAAAGTGTAGACGAATCAAGTGACTCCTCAACTGCGCCTTCATCATCTTCTGATGATGAAGAGGTAATCTCTCCGGAATTAGATAAATGTTATAGGATGATAGCATGCTTAACTAAGTTGTTAAAGAAATCTAAGAACAAGGTTAAGTTATTGAGATTAGAAGTAGAAAAATTGAAATCCTTTAGGGTTGAGGATATTAATGGCTCTCATAATGATACTCTTGAAATTGAAAATAAGGATTTGAAGAGCAAAGTTGAAAACCTCAAGAATATTCTTGAGAAGTTTTCAATTGGCTCAAAAATCTTAGACATAGTACTAAATTCCCAAAGGGCGGTTTACAACAAGGCCGGTATAGGTTACCGACCTAAAGAACCAACCTTTGTATCATTAATGTCAAGAACCCAATTTAGATCATCAAATGATTCTAGGGTTCAAAAAGTTAAAAAGAAAATGACTAAGGCATGGGTACCAAAGTCTTTCATTAAAGATGCATTAAGTCCCAAAATTTGGGTACCTAAAACCTCAATTTTTAGAATTGTATAAGCATTATTTGAGGGGGAGTATCTATCAACATTGGTTGTTGATAATTGGTACTCGAAACATAATCATAATGATATACTCATGAATGTAGTGTTTTATGAAATTTCACTTGAGTAGTAAGGAAATTTTCATGCAATGAATGAAAGTATATCCATGCTTCAAAATAAATCTACAAGTTTTGAGAAATTTATATATATTGCATGAATGGTTTAGGTTAACACATAACTCGCTCTTGCCATGGACTACTTAGAATAATGAGTTTTCTTGTTGCAATTTATGTTTTAGTGCAAGTTATATGTCATATCTCAAGCCTAAGGAGTCTAGTTTCTTGTACAACATGAATGCATGTTAAGGAAAATATCATACATAATTTGTGATGATAAGGCATCAATAGACAAGAACATGAGCTTAAGGTTTAGGCTTAGATTTTGCTTAAGGTATTTTGTTTGGTGAACATGATCAAGTATGCCATGATTTACTGTATGTGTTAGTAACATTAATGATTGCATGCATACCTGCTTTGGAAGCCTAATACAAACTTGATTCCAAATCTGTTGGAACCATGACTTTAATACACACTTGGAAGTATGACTTTTCAATCCAATGCATGAGTTTTAGCTTCAATATGCCATGATTAGAATTGAACTCCATAGTTCACTGTAAATTTAGAAGTTAGCCAAAATATTTGCAATAACTCATGACATATCTTAGGTTTAAGTGGAGATGAATTTGGTTGAGTATGCCATGATCTTACTGTTTGGGTGATTAACATTAATCTATGGCATGCCAATTTTGATTAAGAACAAGATGAACACATAGCTTGAGCTAATCATTATAAAAATGTCACAAGGACTAAATGCTTAAGTTCTATGATTTAGTGTCTTCTTGGTATCAAACTAAATTGAGATTCTAGAACTTAGCATATATCTATATATGTATCTCCAACATCTAGCTCATCGCATTCAAACTTACCATGGTTTCGGAGTCATGCTTTAAAACATTGTATTTATGGGCTTTACTCTCAAGTTATATTGAAAATGTTTTTCATTGGTATGAACATATACATTTTGGTATTTTGGTTAAGGGACCCCTTTTAGGAACAAATGGATCAAATCAAATTGTATAAGGGTTTGGAAATGGTTAAGAGGTGAAACAAACAAGTTTCTGAAACTTCTCAAAATTTCTGAAATCTGGTTTCTGAAATTGCAAGCTGAGAAAGTTTCTGTGTCGAACCTGATCGGTCCACCGACCGATCAGGACTCACCTTGATCGGTCTGGTGACCGATCAGACGTCGTTCTGATCGGACTGGTGACCGATCAGGTCAATGCTGATCAGGAAACTCCCAAATCGTTCCCAATGGTATAAGACTACCCCTCAGTCCAATCACTTTTCATCAAATTGTATCAGTTTAATTATCATACTGATACAAACAAATCTGATACAAACTGATTACGATTGAAACATATTTGAACACCCATTGGTACAAACCTGGTACTAAGGGAGCACAAATTTGTTCAAATGGTAAAATATGGGAAGAAATTTTTAAGACCCTTGGTTCTCAGAAATTTTTCTGAAACATCAAGTGTTAAAATGAGATTTGGCTAATCATACTTGGAACAAGACTTAATATTGACTTGATACAAACCTATGTTGGAATGTTCAAATTCATAAGAAAGGGTTTGTTGAGTCATGACTCTTGCTCTTAATGTCGTGTTTCAAAAAATTTTCTGAAACGTCGAATATCAATAGAATCTACACCACTGTTGTGGAATGCAAATTGTTAATGCAGTCTGGTCAGGAACGTATCAGAGGTTCAGGAATTTTTCTGAAATCTGATCGGTCCCCAGACTAATTAGAAATTCTTCTGTATCAAGTAATCAACGACCCTGATCGGTCACGGAGACCAATCAGGATTATGTGTCAGATACTATTGCATTCCTTACTTATCATATGAAGTATATACATGTTTGACCATAATATATTTCTGTATATGTTTTCATGTGCAATTCACACTTATTGTCGTATGATGCATATACATTGTTGTCAGGATACATTTTTGGTATATGTCTCTCATATGCAATTCAAAAACTATACTTTGATTATTTTGGGGTTGGGGAGAGATCCGTGTTTGAGGGGGAGGTATGTTTAAACTTAATAACCATGCCCTTTTCGATGTTTGACAAAGGGGGAGATAATGGTTGATTAAGTTTAGGGTTATTGTAGGGGGAGGACTTTGATTCCCTTACGATAATTGAACTGCCTTCAATTGACCATTTAATGCCTAAACATAAATTGGGTTGTCAAACAACAAAAAGGGGGAGATTGTTGATGCAATCTGACCCTGATTGATGTTTTGGTGTTTGACACCGATTTAAGTTTGATTCAAGTTTGGTTGAATTTGGATTAAGTCCAGGTGGATCGGGAGATCGCACGTTGGCATGGAAAAAGTCCTAGCTTGGAGGGCTAGGTGTGAAAAGTCCTGACTTGGAGGGTTAGGTGTGAAAAAGTCCTAGCTTGGAGGGCTAGGTGTGAAAAGTCCTAACTTGGAGGGTTAGGTGTGAAAAAGTCCTAGCTTGGAGGGCTAGGTGTGAAAAGTCCTAACCTGGAGGGTTAGGTGGGAAAAAGTCCTAGCTTGGAGGGCTAGATGTGAAAAAACCCTGGCTTGGAGGGCCAGGTCCTAGCTTGGAGGGCTAGGTTGATGAAACCCTGACTTGGATGGCCAGGTCCTAGCTTGGAGGGCTAGGTTGATGAAACCCTGGCTTGGAGGGTCAAGTCCTAGCTTGGGAAGCTAGGTGGTTGAAATCCTAGTGAGTGAAGCCAGGTCCTAGCTTGGAGGGCTAGGTTGAAATCCCGGTGAGTGAAACTGGGCACGGAGTCTTGGTCTGAGGGACTGAGCACGAGTCAAGGGAGGCTGGGAGCCAGTTCTCTTGACTTAGAGTGGGTTTGGCCTTGCCTGGATCGGTCTAGTGACCGATCAGAGAAGTTGGCACGAAGTTCCCTCGTGGATCGGTCTGGTGACCTATCCAGCTATGTCTGATTGGTCTGGTGACCGATCAGGGAGCATACAGTGAGTTGGGAAGTCTACTGATCGGCTCCTGATCGGTCTGGTGACCGATCAGGGAGCATACAGTGAGTTTGGGAAGCCTACTGATCGGTCTCGTGGCCGATCAGGGATACTCTTCAGATCGCTCCGATGAACGATCAAATGTCGCGAGCTCCTCACTACGTCCAATCAGGCTGGAGCCTGTTCGGTCAGGAGGTGTCCTAATCGGTCCCCAGACGGATCAGGACACACCCTGATCAGTCTGGTGACCGATCAAGAGTGTTGGACTGCGAAGCTGAGAAATCTCTCTGAGAAGGGGTGGATCGATCTGGTGACCGATCCACGACGTGAGAACGGTCTGGTGATCGATCCCGAAGGAGTCACGATTTCTGATTGCACGTTGGGAACCGATCAGACTGGAGCCTGAGCGGTCTGAGCCCATCCTGATCGGTCTGGTGACCGATCAGGAGTCACTCTGATTTCAAAAGCGATGTCAGACTTTTGATTTCCTACTGATCTCACTCTAATTTTCTCTGCTATCACTGATGTAACTTTGATTTCATTTGCTAAACCTCTGATTGAGTGTGCAAGTGACAGGGATGGATTCAAACACTCAAGGAGGGTCAAAGGGAGACTTTCCATCGAGTAGGTTTGGATGCTTTCATTTCTCAGGTCTCAACGAACGCTGGCGCTGCTGGAAGCTAACCTGGGGCTCGACTGGGGCTCAGCTGAGGAGAGGTCAGGGAGTCCAGGAGAGGTCAGGTAGATGGGCTATGCAGATGAGCAGCTGGCAGCTGTTGAGGAGCGTATGGCGACAACAGCAGCAGGTTAAGTGGCTGGCGATGAAGAGAAGAGGAGAAGTCTCTGCGTGCGATATCTTCTTGCTTTAGCTATAACTGAGAAGTGAGGTTGCTACTACACATATTCTGATCCTTGAAGCAACCTGTGGAGACATTGAATACTTGGGCGCTTGGAAGAAGAAACAAGGAGCTCGACGAGTCCATCAGCAAGAAGACACGAAGAGGGAGTTCTTGCGTGAGATCTGTGCTGAGTGGAGCTCGGTGAGGAGTTCGCTTGTGTTCCTACTGTCCTAAGTGCTCTGTAAGCTTCCTTTGTGTTTCATTGTACTTAATATCTTCATCTTGATTGAAACGCTATGGAGAGGTCACTCCACAGAGAAGGAGGTTCCATTCTATTCGGATTTTCCGGGGCTTGATCTGTCGACGATCAAGGGATCGCCCACCTTACGGGCACGCCAAGGAGTAGGGGCAAGTTATCCCCGAACCTTGTATATCCTCTTGTTAGTGTTCTTGTTTGTGCTTAGCTTAGGGTTTAATTTCTGCAATACTCTGTTTTGTGTTGTTTGCTTCCGCTGTCTAACCTTGAAGTACAAAAATCCCTAAAAGCTGAAAGAATTTGTGTCTGGCTATATTCACCCCCCCCTCTCTTGCCATCCAAGCTCCAACAAGAGAGTGGTGTGAAAGACTAGGTATTCGCTAGGCCTTCACGTTAGTTGCTTATCCTCAAGGCAACAGCCAGGCAGAAGTGGTCAACCAGGAGATTGATGGACCCAATATCAAGTGTCACGAATGAGTCTCAAATTTAGATATTTATAAATTGAAAACTCTTAGCTCACACAATTAAAAATGTAGTACAGGGGCCTCAAGTCGTATTTTTCCAAGGAGTAGTTAATTCAAGCTTGAAATGTGTAGTTAAATGTTTTGGGTTTTCTTGTAAAATGGAGGTTTTTGCGATAAGGAATGAAATAACAATTCAGAATGAAATAGACTTAACTAAGCAGAAATGACTTACGAAGTTGCATAAACTAAACTTAACCTATTTAACAACTAAGCAATTAAATTCAAGCGACGGAATTGAAATTTAAGAACTAATTGCAGGAAACTAATTGCAGAAAACTAATTGCAAGATAATGAAAACTAGATCAAAACATTGCTTAAGAACTCGACTTGAAGTGTAATGGAAACAAACTAGAACAACTTGAAGAATTAAGTGCTTAAAACTATAGAGTATCCTAAATTAAACATCAAACCAATTCATTATCAAGACTTCCCTTTGCCATCACACAAAGGTTGAGTTTGAAACCCTCCAACTCAAAAACCAATGAAGAAACCCTCCTTTGATCAGTTTGCAATGGAATGGTGTGAGTTCCTCTTCCTGATCGGTCACGGGACCGATCAGGACCACTTCTGATCGGTCCCTCAGACCGATCAGGACCTCTTCTGATCGGTCCCTTAGACCGATCAGAAGCATGTCTGTCCGATCGCGATGAACGTTCAGTAGCTGGAAAACTCCTCGATCTCCTCCTTCTTGAAACGCTGAGTGTTGATCTCGCTCGGACACACTCAGATCACTTCGGAGAACCCCTCCAAAGGCATCTGATTGCTCCGCTCAATGAGAAAACCAGCAATCAAAGAAATCGATCCATAGACAGAGCGTCGGGCGAAACCCTCTCCCGAACTCCTTCAGCTGCGAGATTTTGATTAGCAAAACTGAACAAGAAAACTACCTCAATGATCTGAATCTTGAAAACAACGGATCTGATGTTGGCCGTTCGCGATCGGAGAAGAAAAAACGATGAAGAAACGACCAAGAACGGAAGAAAAACTATGCAACTCGGCGACCTGGCGACGACCCAAATCTGTGCGGAGAAGTTTCGATTTTATCAGTTAGAAATGAACAGTTGTGATCGTTCTGGCCTCATCCGACGGTCAGATTAACTCGGATCAAGCCCAAACTATCCAGATCTCCATCAATGGTCAGGATCTGCTCCTCCTCAACTGGGATCGTTCAGATCTGCAACGGGCGGCTCAAATTCCCCTGATCTTTGAATGACGGCTTAGACCTCTTGAGCTTGATCCAACGGCTGGATGATCTCTGATTTGGACCCAATTTTCAGATCTTGATCTGTGGTCATGATTAACTCTATCTTGAAATTGGATTGATCAGAAGTTGACAAATGGCTCAGATCACTCCGTTTCTTGATCGGACGACCCACATTGATCCATCTCTTGATCCCCTTGATCGAAGCCAAGTCCTGACTCAAGTTTGACCCAATCTTATCTAGGTCCATGATCGTTCGAAGCCTACAAAATTAGATTCACATTTTAGTGTCAAAATATCTCAAATATAGAAATATTTGAATCAAAAGCTAAAATAGAGACAATTCATGAAACCTAATATAAATGCAAACTTAAGCATATAAAAATGGATCAAAACATAGATTTGAGAACCTAAATTGATCAACAAAATGGTAATTATCAGAGATCATTAGAGGGCTCAAGATAAATCTAGATAATGTCGGAGGTAGTTGGGTCGAAGAACTCCTGAGTATCTTATGGTCGTACCGTACTACTCCCAAAGAAGGGACCGGTCAGAGTCACTTCAATTTGGTATATGGAGCGAAAGCGGTGATTCCTGTGGAAATAGGCGATGAGTCAATCCGATGACGACAATACAGTAAGGAAGATAATAATCAGGAACGACTAATTGACCTAGACTTGGTGACAGAAGTGCAAGATAAAGCAACTGCCCGACTAGCTGTATATCGCCAACGTATGCAACAAATGTACAATTGTCAAGTGATCACTCGGACTTTCCAAGTTGGGGATAAGGTTTGAAAAAGAATCAAACCAGTCAGCGACACTGGAAAACTCGAGTCTCAATGGAGTGGACCTTACATTATTGTGAAAAAGCTTGCAGGAGGTAGTTATTACTTACAAGATGCTGAAGGCAAAGGTTTGAGAGACCATGGAATGCAAGTCACCTCCAGCTGTATCATACCCGGTGAGCCGAGTGAGTAACACATGTATTTGTAAGCCTGTTTGTACTTCCTTGAAGCTTAAGTAATTAAAGAAATAGAAGAGATGTCTCACCAAGACCAAATGGAAGAGTCCAAGATCATACCATCTTGTGTTGCCGAGGATGCCTATGATGTGTAGACCTGACCAAGATGCTGAGGATGCTCGACCGGGAGCAGCCCAAGACCCTACCATCTTGTGGTACCGAGGATGTCAAAGATGTATAGACCTAACCGAGGTGTTGAGGATGCCCAGCTAGAAGTAGCCCAAGATCCTACCATCTTGTGGTGTTGAGGATGCCCAAGATGTGTAGACCTGGCCGAGATGTTGAGGATGTTTGGCCGGGAGCAGCACAAGATCCTACCATCTTGTGATGTCGAAAATGCCCAAGATGTGTAGACCTAGCTGAGGTGCTAAGGATGCTCGGTCGAGAGCAGCCAATGATCCTACCATCTTGTGGTGTCGAGGATGCCCAAGATGTGTAGACCTAGCCGAGGTGCTGAGGATGCTCGGCTGGGAGCAACCCAATATCCTACCATCTTGTGATGCCGAGGATGCCCAAGATGTATAGACCTGGCCGAGGTGCTGAGGATGCTTGGCCGGGAGCAACCCAAGATCCAATAATCTTGTGGTGCCAAGGATGCCCATGATCTATAAACCTGGCCGAGGTGATGAGGATGCACGACCGGGAGCAGCCCAAGCTCCTACTATCTTGAGGTGAGGTGTTGAGGATGCTAGGTCTTGTTCTTGCTAGCACAGGAGAATAACAATGCACCAAGTCCTCGCCTCCTCCTTAATATTAGACTTCACGGTTGCAAATAAGTTTATAAGGGGGAAGTGAGAGGCACATGCAACATAGTCACAATTCATAACCTGGGAAGCAAGGTGCAGAAAGAAAAAAAGATTTCATTCAAAAGATTAATTTTACATACTCTAGGACATTTTAAAAATAATAAATAAATACAGAGACAAAGGGAGACTATAGCTCCTTCTCCTCCGCCGAGAGCTCCTCCCAGACTTGACCGACACTGAGAAAGCCCAGGTCGGTACCCGGCTTAAGTGCATCGGCTTGCCAAAGTTGTTGGGCAGCTCCATTGAAGCCCTGCTTGAGCCGTCTCAACATATGGCCAGCCAAAATATCGCCAAATGCCTCAGATTGGAGGAATTTGGCCTTGAATATCGCCTCTGCCTCTGCTTGTCGGGACTCCTCGTCAGTCTTGTAGTTCTTCAATTCTTATAAGGCTCAATCCCGAACAGTCATTAGCTCAGCTACTTCAGAGGACACTTGATCCCGGGTTGCCAGTGCCTCCTCGAGCTGCTCGGAGATGGTCGAGAGAAGTAACTTGGTTTGCCCGAGGTCCTCTTGTAGATCATATACGTGAGCGGTAGCAACTTATATCACTATTTCCTTCTCTGCTAGCTGATCCGCCTGCTCTTTAATCCGACCATTGAGGGCCTCGGTCGATGATTCTAAGAGACGGACATCTTTTGACAGCTTCGCCGCCTGAGCTTGGAGGCACCCATTCTCTTGAGTCAGTTGACTCACCTCTGTAGAGAGTGTTGTCGCTCTCTCGGACAGAAGTCGTTCTCGGTGGCGGGCACTGTGCAGAGATGACTCGGAGGCCAAAAGAGTGTCCAGGCAGTGGTCCACCTTGGTCCGAAGGTCTCTGCTAACCTCCTCCTGCATCTGGCCTTCTAGCAAGCTCGATAAACCTCTGCCTCTAATTCTATCACTTGCTGGTGCAAGGCTTCGGTTTCCTGCTCGGGGATACGATGGCCCAGAAGGAGATAGTCAAAAGTGGACTGACACAGCAAATAATAAGGGTCAGAAAAGAAGATAACAGTTACAAGAGCGGACGGGAATTTTACATTTAGAAGCGATTCATATAAGCTAGCGATCACCCCAACCGAACTCACCCCTCGGAGGGAATCGAGGTGTTCTCTGGTCCTCTCCCTCATGGCTTCTCAGCTCCTCGGAGAGGGCACGACAGAAGTGGCTTCGGAGCGGAGGAGGGGGAGAGGTCGGAGACTCGGTGCTTCGAATGACACAACGGAGGAGGTCGGAACACCATTGTCGATGTTGGAGGATGCATCCCTAGAAGGGTGGCTCTCTGGTAGAGACTCCCTAAACTCCACGGTCTGGGGCTCCAATGAGGTCGCTCTCTCAGTCGCTTAGACCTTCTGGCATAGATGAGCCTCATGAACTTGGGCTCTTCCTATCTCACCCTCTAGCCTTTGGGAATGTCGTGGGAGACAATAGATCATTCGACCTTAGCCTGGGGCTCTGCCACAGTAGATAGCACCTTTCGATGGTGCTTGGAAAGGGGAATTGTATCCTCCTCTTCCTCCAGGACTGCGGGAGAAGCCTGGGTTGAGTGGGTTCTCCTCTTTCGGGGAGCAGGGGGAACCGATCACTTCAGGGGGAGGGGGGAGGCCAGTAGCTCGCTCTCCTCGTCCTCCTCATCGGGCAAGACAAGTCGTCTTCGTTCGAAAGGGAGGGAGTCTGTTTTCCTGGTTGGCTCTGTCACTAACATAGGAGTCTGAGCCAGTGGTTCCCCCCTCACCACCTCCTGCCCCAACGGGAATTGGAGAAGGGTCGACTTCCTGAGCGTCAGGCAACTTCGGGGTAGTTAGCTCTTGGTCTTGAGTCCGCTCGGAATCGTCGGAAGGCTCGACCGGCGGGGAAATAGAAGCTGGAGGTGGGGGCAAGTGCCCGCTCATCTACCAACTCCCATTTGTGAAGATTGCTCATAGCCCAGGAGAGCATGACGTTCTCTACAACACACAAACAATGGATCATCAGTTAGAATAGATAAGTGTGTAATGAAATAGTGGACTTACTGAGATCATAGCTAAAATTGATGACTTTGGGGCAAATCCCAGCCCGATACAGGAGTTCTTCATATTGAACCAAGTTAGGGTCATGGAATTCCATTTTGGCCAAAATACTTCTGGCTCGTTGATAACCCTGATCATGCTGGAGGTCGCCCATGTCCGGAGGAGAGGGTAAATCATCTCGCCAGCGAGCAAGGCAGAAGGGACGCTCAGAAAATTGAATAAAAAAGAAACACTCCTTCCATCCCTTATGGGGTGAAGGGAGGCTTCCGATGAATTTATGGATGGGGCGAGCAGTAAAACTAAAGGCTCCCCTAGAAACCAGTTGGGGAGGAAGAAGTATTGGAAA
>JAGFNQ010008357.1:0-116944 GCA_024364735.1 Boesenbergia rotunda | reverse complement strand
TAGCAAGCCGTACTAATTGCTTCTGCCCAATATTGGTTAGCTAAGTTGAATTTATTGAGCATAGCCCTAGCGACTTCCTATAGGGTTCTATTTTTTCTTCGACTATCCCATTTTCTAGGGGTTCTAGGACAGAAAATTCGTGTCCATACCATCTACCTTACAAAATTCCTCGAACCGTTGATTTTCAAACTCTCCCCCGTGGTCACTCCTGAGTCTTTTAATTTTGGTATCGTTTTGATTTTCAATTAACTTACAAAAATCATTGAATAGTTTTAGGATTTCCTCTTTGGTCTTTAGAAACCTAACCCAGGTAAACCTAGAGTAATCATCAACTATTACTAAGTAGTACCGGTTTCCGCATAGTGACTTGGCTCCATGTGAGTCAAATAAGTCAAGGTGCAGGAGCTCAAGTGTGGTTTGAGTTAGATCAGACTGAATTAGTTTGTGATTGGACCTGGTTTGTTTACCTTGATTACATGATTTACATATTATGTTTTCATGATTCTTAATTTTAGGGATACCTTTAATTAGGCCAAGTTGGGTGATTTTTGAAATTATTCTCAGATTAGTGTGACCTAATCTCCTATGCCAGAGGTTTGATTGTTCTAACTGAGTTAACATGCATTTAGGTACTAGAGGTAGGTTTATAGTGTAAACATTATTTTTCCTAATGCCCTTAAGCATGATTTCTGAGTCTTGCAGGTTTCTAATCAGGCAGTTAGAGTCAGTAAAGGTAACTACATAACTAGTATCACACAATTGACTTATGCTAAGCAAGTTAAATTTAAAATCTTCAACCAAAAGAACTTTCTTAATAACAAAGTCAGATTTAAGTTCAATGTTACCTGACCCAATCACCTTGAGTGTAGCATTGTTGTCGAATGCTACTGAGCCTAGGTTTTTGAACTTGAGTTTGGTGAATTTTCAATTTATCCCCAGTCATGTGTCTGGAGCACCCGCTATCCAACATCCATTGGTCCAAATCTTTATGTTCCTACACATAAAGAGTATTGTTGATTTGGATCCAATTAGAATCAGGAATAGCCTAAATTGATTTTCACAACCTAATCTGTCTCACCCAATCTAAAGTAGTCAATCACGTTAGCCTTAAGGGTTTTTGTGAGACAGGTTTTTAATAGATAGAATTTTTTTTTTGAAAAATCATAATTTATTTTGAAAAAGTTAGGTTAATTTTGAAAACAATTGTTTTGAATTTATTTAAAAAAATGTCTGAATCTAGAATTAACTAAAGATTTGTGTTAGATTCGAATTTGACAATGAATAATTTGAATCTAAATTTCAAAGATTGGCTTCCAGGTCTTGACGAGGCACTAGGCCTTCTTTGGCCGTAGCCTTATTGGATCATCAACCCTTTCCTTGACAAAGCCTTTCAATGAGATTTCATTTTCAAAATTAGTCTTTGAAAAATTCTGGTCTAACTAGTTTGGGTCTTGGATCGGTAGCTTCGGCTAGTTTCACCAGTCTAAAGAGACCAAGTAGAGTATACTTGACGTTATTAGAATTGGCTTCCATAACGTACTATCATCTCACCGCCTCCCAATACTAGGTTGTTCAAATTTCAGTTAAGTTGGTTTAGTCCTTAAACTAACCAGTCCTAAGACTAAACATGATAAATTCCAGAAATTAAATAAACAAGCAATCAAGCAATTTTAAATACAAGAATAGAAGTTTATCTAACTATGAATATCATTTTTAATTTGGCTCCCCCTGGACTAAAGCCGCGATAATGGTTCGGCAAGATGTGAATCTTGTCCTTGGGATCCAATACTGATTTGATCCAGTTTGTTTGTTCAGGCACAGTTTGGGTACCCATGCCTGAGTTTTAGGTCTGGACTGGTTCAGTACAGCATAGTATGATCTTTGTCTAGATTTGGTTCTATAGCCTAATCGGATCGATTTAGAACCGACTTCTGTTTTCCAAGGATCATGTCAAGACCCTTGGAACTAAAAGTGAATCATTCTAAGGCTATTCTGAGATCCATGACTTGAGTTTTCAAGGAGGAGTTTCTTTCTCAAGTTTTTCAACTTGAGTAGAGGTTCCTTCTTAAACCTTCTCAGTTAAGGATCCAGAGTCAGCTCCCTCTTTCAGGAGTTTTACTTCCTGTCGGAGGGATTCGACTCGGATTTTGGCTTTCGCCAAGTCTCGAGAAAGATATGTAATTAATTCGTTTAATTGACTTCTAGAAAAACCACTTACAGTGATTCCGCCATCCTATGAAAACGTGAGTTTGCCGTCGTCCGGCTCCGATTCTGACTCGGTCTCGATTTCTTCTGAGGCGGTTAGTGCAAGCAGGTTCGACTGTGGGGTCTCTTCTTCTTCTTCGGAGGAAGACTCGTCCCACGTTGCTTGAAGAGCCTTCTTTCTTCTTGCTTTCTTGGCTTCTTTTAGGTTAGGTCATTCCGATTTGAAATGACCCTTTTTGTTGCATTTGAAACAAGGTACACTTGATTTGTTCTTCGTTGGTTCAGCTAGATCGTCCTTCTTTCGGCTGGCTTTTCTTCTGTTGGATTGATTCTTCAATTCCTTGTAATAGTTCTGGGCAAGCCGGACCAGCTTGGGTCGATCTCCTTCGTTGACTTCTGAGTCTGAATCTGAATCAAACTCGGGCTCAGGTTGAGGCTTCTTCTTGGTTGTCTTTCCAATTTTACCTGCAATAATGGCAATGCCTTTCGCGGCCAGTGTGCAGTTAGTCTGCTCATGTAATTCAAGTTCAGAAAATAGTTCATCCAATTTAATTTTAGACAAATCCCTTGAGACTTTGTGCGCATCTACCATAGATGCCCACAAGGTGTTTCTTGGGAAGGCGTTAAGGGTATACCTAATCAGATCACGATTTTCTACCTTGTGACCGATGGTGTGTAGACCATTCATCAGCTCCTGAATTCTGGCGTGGAGCTGAGCTGCAGATTCGTTGTCGTTCATCTTGATAGTATACAGCTTGTTCAGAAGTAGGTCCCTCTTGCTGATTCGGGTGTCGAAGGTTCCTTCGTGTAATTCAATCAGCTTACCCTAGAGTTCTTTTGCGCTGTTGAATGGACTCACCCGGTTCAGCTCCTCTTTAGTTATGCACATTGGAGCGTTTGGGTCGCTTTGGCATTAGCTTCAATTTTCTTTTTGAGTGAAGCGTCCCAATCAGTGTAAGATTGTTGTACTCTGTCAACATTCTTTGGTATTTCCAGTCCGGACTGGATTATTATCCACATATCCACTTGAGTTTTCAGGTGGACCTCCATCCTGCTCTTCTAGTAGGAGAAGTCGTCCCCACTGAAGAGCGGTGGTCTTGCGGTACTGAAGCCCTCTTGCATGGCCATTAAGGATTTACTGAAAAAGAAAGAGAAAAGGGAAAAAGTGTCCCAAGACTTAGTCTTGGATTAGTAGTGCGGGAAAAAAATAATTATCGAGTGGTGTTGCACCGGCCTCAATTAACAATAAAATTTCAAAGAAAAAATTAAAACAATTCGAAGAAAATCCGAAAAATTCTCAATTTGGTGGTTGCACCAAATTTGAGCTACCTCGCTCTGATACCACTTATTGGATCGAGAAAATAAGATAGAGGGGGGGTGAATATTGTAAAACGTTTTCGGATTCGTAAAGAGAATAAGCAACGGAAAATAGAGAAACACACACGCGAACTCAAGCAATTTTACTTGGTTGAGAGTCGCGGTCGGCTCCTACTCCAAGGCCCACGGTCGTTGACCGTTTACTGCGGACAATTCTATATGTGCACAAATGTTTACAGAGAAATTTTATAGTTGTAGTACAGTAAACAAAAAATTAAGATCTTTCGTTACCAACGCCTGATGTGGATTGTACTTCAGAGCAGAGGGTCGTCGTCGGCGCTTCAATCTCGAGATGGGAGGTTTCTGGAGCAGAGTGCTTGAGTAGAAGAGCGTATTGGCGTTGGAAAGTTGTGTTTTGAAGCCATAGGGGTCGAGCCCCTTATATAGTGCACCTGGGGGCGCCCTCCACGTGTCTCCCGATCCGCAAAGCCTCTATCCGAACTCGGTCAGCCCTTATCCCTCCAGGATCGAGCTCGAGGTTTGACGGGGGCGCCCGGGAAGCAGGGGGCGCCTGGGTTGACTCAATTAGCTAGCTTCTCGGCTGGATAACCTCTATCCGCTTCGTTGGCTTGAGTCCAGGGCGCCCAAGGTATCCGGGGCGCCCGGGAGCACGGGGCGCTCGGGAGCTTGGGGGCGCCCCGCCCAGTGAGCTTCCGAAGCTTTACTTGCTCAGCTTGTCTTGCCTTCACCTTGGGGGCGCTCGGGACCTCCAGGGCGCCTTGCCCAGCTGCTGCCCCTCCTTTGGGGCATTCTGAGCTGCAGAAACTCATTCCTTCGGTCCTGCATCCAGGGTTAGTGCCACACAAAACAAAGCAAGAATGTTAGTGAGTCTTACAGCCGTAGCTATCTTGGTTCTGACTTCGAGTCTCCCAAATGGAGCCCTAGGTCGAGCCGACGCCTATTGTTCTCTCGACGGGGAACACGTCCTCACCTACTCCTCTCAGGAGAGTTTACTTTAGCCAACCGACTCCTCCGGTTGGACTTTTGCCCGATGCACCTGACCAAGTCTTCGTGCTCACCTTCCGAGCAGGTCTTCGGTGCCCAGCTCTTTGCCAGGACTTCGTGCCCAGTCCTCGACTAGGACTTCGTGCCCACCTTCCAAGCAAGTCTTCGGTGCCCAGCTCCTTGCCAAGGCTTCGTGCCCAGTCCTCGACCAGGACTTCGTGCCTAGTGTACCTAGGGCTTCTTTTCCTGTACACTTAGTGAACATGTTAGATAGACATAACATCTTAACTTTTGAACCCTTTGCCATTATCAAAACACAGGTTCAACTTGGGTGCTGTTTGCACCAACACACTGTGTTTAGGATCATTATGGATTAAAAGAACCAATAATTGGGATATTATTGGGGTCTTTTTGATGTATGGCAAAGGGGGAGAAGTTTGGGTTTAAGTTGGGAAACCAAACTTATCTTTGCAAGAAATCCTAGGTTTAGGGGGAGCTGAGTTTGAGGGGGAGCATGGTTGCTCCATTCTTGGCGTAAAGGGAACCTGGGAGAGGTTCTTAAAAAGCCTTTGTAAGTCCAATGTAGGGGGAGCTTGGGAGAAGCTTTAAAAAGTCCTAACTTGGAGGGTTAGGTGTGGAAAAGTCCTATCTTGGAGGGCTAGGTGTGTAAAGTCCTAGCTTGGAGGGCTAGATATGTAAAAGTCCTATCTTGGAGGGCTAGGTGTGTAAATTCCTAACTTGGAGGGTTAGGTGTGGAAAAGTCCTAGCTTGGAGGGCTAGGTGTGAAAATTCCTAACTTCGAGGGTTAGGTGTAGGATGCATTGAGATAGGATCCATTGTTGCATTGCATATACATTTGTTTAGCATGGTTTTTGCTATTGACTACTATCTTATTTCCCTAACTTAAATGTATTGCCAAACATCAAAAAGGGGGAGATTGTTGAGGCATTCTGTGGTCCGGAGTGACCAAGTGTTTTGATGTTTGGGCAAAGGGTTTAAGTTAGGTTTACCCTTGTTATCTCATATGTGTATGTTGAGTTTGCAGAATGTAAATGTTACGCATATGGACTTGACTAGATGGCCTCAGTATGGTGAAAGGTGGCATGGAGACAAGCTGGAGGCTTGTGTGCACCCGAGGGACCTTGGAGAGCAGGGACGATGAGATAATGGGCGCGGACTTCGAGGCATACGTGAAGGGTGGCATGGAGGCAAACTGGAGGTTTACGTGTGCATCCGAGGGACGAGGGCCGAAGATGAAGAGGCGCGAAGGCAATAGTCGAGGCTGCGGAGGAGGAGTCAGTCGAGTCGTGAGGATACGAGTGCTGAGTGATTGTACTCGGGAAGGGTTTAGCTGGGGACCAGTCGACTATTCTGGGAGCAGTCGACTGGTAGGTGGCTGGTGAGTTGGCTAAGAATTCGAACGTTGGGGTGCAACGGTCGAATTTCAGTGGCACTAGTCGACTGCCCTAGGGGCACTCGACTGGTAGCGAGGGTTTCAGCCCAAGTCCTATTTAAAGAGGACTTCGTGGTGGCTGAGATTTTTGACGAGTTTGTTCTTAGTTAAAGGCCAAACAGTAGTCTTTGTGCTCAGAGGTTCTCAAGGTGTTGTGGTGAGGTTTCTCCACCCTCAAGGAGCGACGAGAGCTAGCCGGAGGTTATCCGGGGAGTGATCCACCGACGGATTCTTGGATTAGTCACCCGGCCGGGGTGGATACCAAGTAAATTCTCTTTGTTAGCGTTGTTAGTTTTCTGTATTATTGTTTCCGCTGTGCAACTAACAACGCAGGTACAAGAAAGATCCGAAAATCACTATTTACCCCCCTCTAGCGTATCGGAATCGATCCTACATGCTTTTCTAAATGGATTTATTAAGGAAGAAGTTTATGTAGGACAACCCCTGGTTTTGAGGACTTAGAAAAACTTGACCACGTTTACAAACTCAGGCCTGGTATCAACGCTTATCAACCTACCTAATTTCTAAAGAATTTAAACAAGGACAAATTGACTCAACCCTATTTATTAAGACCTTAGGAAATGAAATCTTTATTACCCAAATCTACGTCGATGACATAATCTTTGGGTTCACCAACTCGAATTTCCTAAAAGAATTTGTTAAAATTATAGAAAATGAATTTGAATGAGCTTAGTTGGTGAGCTCAATTTCTTTCTAGGGTTACAAATTAAACAAACTAGGGATGGAAACTATGTCCATCAATCTAAATATGCTAAGGAGTTAATAAAGAAATTCAAAATGGACAACTCCAAAAGCATAAATACCCCCATGGCCACAAATGTAAAAGTAGATAGTGACCCTGATGGTAAACCAATAGACCTTAAACTCTATAGAAGTATGATTGGAAGTCTACTGTACCTTACAGCCAGCAGACTTGATATCCTTTTTGCCGTAGGAATGTGTGCTAGATACCAAACCTGTGCTAAGGAAACACACTTAGCAGCCCTAAAAAGAATACTAAGATATGTTAAGGGCACCCTAAATGTAGGGATTTGGTATCCTAGGACCTCAACCGTTGACTTGTCAGGATACTCGGATTCTGATTACGCTGGTTGTAAATTAGATAGAAAGAGGACAAGTGGAAGCTGCCAACTGTTAGGAAATAGTCTAGTAAGTTGGTGCAGCAGAAAACAACATTGTGTAGCTCTATCCACAACTGAAGCTGAGTATGTAGCTTTAGGAGAGTGTGTAACACAGCTCTTATGGATGATGCACACTCTCAAAGACTTCCAGCTTAGCTACACTCAAACTCAGGTCTACATTGATAATATAAGCTCAATTAACCTAACTAAGAATCTAATCCAACACTCCAGAACTAAACACATAGAAGTCAAACACCACTTTGTAAGAGATCACGTAGCCAGGGGTGAGATAATCCTTAAGCATGTAGACTCTAAATCTAACTTAGCTGACATATTCATCAAATCCCTACCTGAGTCTGAGTTCAGCTCACTAAGAAGGCAGTTAGGGTTATGCTTGGTAGAAAAGGGTTACTCTACTTTTATGTTTTTTTTTAAACTGCTTTACTTGATTTTTACTTAGTTTGAAAAATCTTTTTGCAACTTTAAAAATAATTTTTCGACTTAGTTTTTTTTTAAAAAAATACCCCCTTCAAAACTAGGGGTTTTCTTCGCAAATGGACTTAGCCTAGGCCCTAACCCTAGAACTGCATGTACCTATAGATCTAGAAGCCAGCATCTCACAAGCACCTTAGGGTACTTTTGATTGATAACCTAGAATGGGTTGAGATGCTTAGGTCTTTGCCTTAATTCAAGATGCTTTAAGTCAGTGCATCTACAGTAATTGGGGTACTAAATACAAAGTAAACAGTAATCAAGTTAAGTGTCAAGCTAAGAAAATCTAACTTGAACAGAACACTTAACTTGACTAACCCCAGCGAAAACTACTGTCTATAACAGCTAGTAAGTAGCTAATTGGGTTAGACAGGTCCCGAGCGAGCTAATTCAAATTGATTTGGTCCAAGTTTATACTGTAACGCCCGCCTTTTCGCATACACCCACACCTCGTGGTGTGGCGAGGGAGGCGGCGTTACGCTAAACATACATGTACTTAGACATTATCTTAATGCAGCGGAATCATTTTTTTCTAACATGCTTATAGTCATGCAACTAACACATGGAACATTCATCATATCATAACTTAACCATTTCATAACTTTATTCATAATCATCGTAAGCAATATGTACTTATCCATAAAGGTAGCATCATAAGTCTTAAGTTATCTATTAATCATAACCATAAAACGTAACACAAGAATCTTTTGCCAAGTCACCGTCACACACACACATGCTTCTGCCTCCCCTGCCGCTTCCCTTAATAACTTTTTGGTTGATCTGCGGTATGAGGAAAGTAAAACTATAAGCACATAGGCTTAGTAAAACCCTTTCCTACTCACTAAAACCATACGTCACGTAAACATAAACATATCAAACATCCGACATAACATAACTTCGAGCATAAAGATAAGCATTGTCATACATGGCATAAATGATCATACATGAACATAGCTTAATATATATCAAGCGATGTATACATGACATAAAGCATACCTACATGAACATGAAACATGCTTATACATGGCATAACATGAGACTTACTTATACATGGCATACTTCTTAGCATTCATGTACATAATGCATACTTATACATGACATGAATCTTAGCATACTTAAACATAATTCATACTTATTCATGATATACAATATGAGCATAAATACAAGCATAAAATATACCTACCTTGGCGCGATGCATAACATAGATGTATGAATGAATCTAATGCATTTACTACATAAGGATGCTTAGTTTTGAAATTATACTTTTCAATGCTTAACATAACATCATTGGGGGTCCCCTGGCTTGTACCACATACATACTTCTTAGCGCGCATCCCTAAGTAAATACGAGGTAGCTAGCCTCGACCTACTAGGGTAAGGACAGCATAGTCGGTAGTCCTCGAACCGGGGCGTTCTTAAGGTGCCCATCCCTGTTGCACAGCTTCGGTAGTGCCAGAACCGTGGATAGCATAGTCGGTAGTCCAGAACCGGGGCGTTCTTAAGGTACCCATCCCTTGGACCCTTCGGTCCGGTACAAGCCTTATGCATGAAAATAAACATGCATGCTTCATTTTCATAATTGTCATTCATACTTATCATTCATACTTATTTCTTATCATCGTTATGCCTTCATCATTCATACTTATCATTAAGGCATAACCATCATCTTTATTCATGCTTATCATTCTTCGTTCATAACATAGAACATACTTACATAATCATGTTTCTAGTCGTAATCTTATCCGAGTTCATAAAGCTTGCATGATCATGATACAAAATAACATACATCTCATACAAGACACATTTTATCTTACATACATGATCCTAGTATCCATCATAAGGCATGAATGGTAAGCTACATATAAACCTAACACATACTACTAGGATTCATAGTATTCATCACAAAACATGTATATACCTTCATGAGTCATAATTTCATTATAAGCATTTATCAACATACATGCATTATTCCATTTATCATAATATACTCCTACATAAATTTCATGTAATCATGGTATATGATCTAAATATTCATGATTAAAACATAACCTAAAATCAACCATACAAGTCATGTCACATAACACATAAACTAATGTTTTAGTCACATGGGAGTTCTTACATCATGCTTAACCAAGTCCTAGTATCATGGAAACTTATAAATATGTATTTTCGAGATCTTAACCCAACCCAAACCCTAGGGTTGGGTCTTGGCCGAAAGTCAAGGGCCATGGGTCCATGGAAAATTTTCCTAGATCATGATTACATCTCTTATCTACATATCATGCCATAAAGAAATTATTTGAATCCTTGATTGGACTTAACTCCAAGTCTTAGACCCTAAACCCAAGTTGGCCGAAAACCCTAGAAGGGTGCCAAGCCCATGTAAGAGTTCATTTAACACCATTCTTACTCATAAGGTATCATAAAAACCATATTAATCATACTTGGAAAGGTTGGAGTTTCCCTTAGCCTCTTAACCTTGGTATGGCCGAAACTTGTAAGGGTATCCTCCCCTAGAAAAATTCATATAAGTCCCTATTTTCTTCCATACTATATCATAGTAGGACACATTAAGCATTCTTGAGGGATTAAAATTAATCCCTAGCCTCACACTATAGGTGGCCGAAACCCTAGATTGGTTTTAGGGCCTCCAAAATTTCTCTAAATCTCAATCCATGCCTTACATATTATCATGAAATAATTAAGAGCACAAAAAGGAATTTACATCATCCCTAGGTCTAATCCAAAGGTCTTGGCCGAAAGTTCCATAAGCCCAAATCATGAATTTTCTTTCCACATGTCATGTAAACAATATCTAAATCTTATCCAACATCAAGAACAATCATACCACAGGTGAGAAGGTTTTACCTTCCTTGATCTTGCTTACAAACTTCGAATAAAAGTTAACAAGAGAACCTTCTTCTCTCTAAACTTTACTTAGTCCTTGTGTCCTTGTAGGGGCTTTAGATCTTCAAGATGGGGTCCTTGGTGGAACTTTTCTCAAGGGAAAGGGAACCTTGAAATTTCGGCCAAAGCAAGGAGGAGGAAGAAGAAAGGAAGAAGAGAAGGGAAGTTGTAACTACCTCTCTTATTTATACTTTTCTCTTGAAGAGACATGTCTCTTCACTTCCCTAGCTTTTAACAAGCATACTCCTTCTTCTCTAACAAGACAGATGGCTTGGTGCATTAGTTATGACATGATTAGTGCAACTAGGAGGTTCAAGGTTCAATCCTTGGTCCATGCACTAATTTTCTATTTTATTTCTAATTTATTTCCTATCATTTTCGAAAATTCCTAAAAATTTCCCCATAATTATGTTAATATTTTCCATTACAATCCATCTATTTTTTTATATAAATTTCTACCTAAAACCATTCGTAATAATGGCACTAGAAAGCCCCTAAAAGGTCCCTTAGTACTTAGTCTCTCAATTAATTGAGAGAACCTTGGGTTTTTAGGCTAAGGTTCGTACTCATATTTCTAGATCCTACGAAAATTTCCTAGACATGCTTAATATTTCCAAGAAATATTAGGAGAATTTTTCGGGTTGTTACATATACCTTGAATTGGTTCAGTACAACACATTATTCTTTTGCTATATTCTAATGCATTTTTTTTTTTGCTATTTTGCTTTGTTTTTTGATATATGGCAAAGGGGGAGAGATTGAAAAGGAGAGAAGATTTGAAAATTAAATTTTTTTTCAAAATTTAAAATAGTTGTCATAGGGGTAGTTTTTCGCCTTCGAAATTCTCCTGCACGGCAATCAAGTTCCACACTTGTCTCAGCCTTCCAACAATTGCACCACCAAGGCACAACAAGTTCCCAATGCCCTTTGCAAGAATTCCCACAGAAAGCCACAGCAAGCAACAAACCAACGATTACGGGAGAAACTCTCAACCTTTTATTAATCTGTATATTAAAGGAATACAAGAGAAGAGTTACAGAACTTGCTTACAAAACACTCATGATCCGCCCATATAGATCACTCACACTTTTGCTTACAACTCCTGCAGAATTTTCTCTTGCCAATGTCTCACACTTTGCCCTCAAAGTGCACACTGCCCTCTTGGATAACCTTGACTCTCACCCTTGAGTGTCTTGGATCACACCACCATGACACTTGGGTCACACCCTCATGACCACTGAGTCTCACCCTCATGACCACCCTTCCAATGACAACCCCCATGCCTATTTATAGCACCATAGGTGGTAGTTGCATTGGAGGTTATGGTGGTTACTTGGTGGTTACACCAACTACTTGGTGGTTACAACAACTACCTTGCAACATGTGCATAACCGCCTCAACTTCCAAAACAGCTCATGCCCATATGTCATGGCTTCATTGGTTCCACGCTAAGTGGCAGCCAACATTGCTACATGGTCCGCTGATGTGGCACCGCGCCACATGTCAGTCCGCACGCCAAGTGTTCGCTACATGGTTCCGCTTCTTTGGCACCACCCCAAAGTCCATATGCACGCCCAATGCATGGTCCATGGTTCTGCCGCATAAGCCCCGCGCCAACGCCTCGTATGAACACCTCGCGCATTGCCCATGGCTTCGTCACTTTGGCACCGCACAAAAGTCTTGTATGCACGCATTGTGCATGGCTCCAGTCCCGCGCAATGAACTCGTGCTAAACAGCCCCTTCCTGCTCTGTTGCTTTGGTCCCGCGCCAAAGTCTTGTATGCACGCATTATGCATGGCCCAAGCTCCACCATGAACATAGGCAAAACAGCCCCCCGCTGCTCCATCCATTGTTGCACGCGCTCGTCGCATACAACAGCTTGCTTTATCTTGCAAGTCTTCATGGCTAATGCTCAGATCCAGCAGGTACAATCCTTGCACATTGTTCGCCACATTCCAAGTCTTTGCCCTTGCATGACTTGAGGTTAGACGGCCTAGCACACCGCCCCACCTTTGCTGCTCAGCATGTTGTGCAGACACGCCTTGCTGGCATGACCACCGCATCTGATGGTCTTGGACAACACCCTCACACTATCGCTTTCTCCATTGCTCAACATGTCATCTGCCCATGCTCGCCTGGATGGTTGTCAAGTCTGTCCGTAGCTTTACTTGGGCTTAAGCAAGCCCCGTGCTATAGCTTTGGTGCATGGCATGAAACGCATGCCATGGATGATTTGCCAAGTCTGCCTTCCACATACTTGGGCTTGGACAGCCCCGTGCTGTCGCTCCGTTGTGCTTGGCATGCCTTGTGCTCATGCCATGCTCGAACATTTGCCAAGCCTTCCTCCTGCAAGGCTTGGGCTTTGGCAGTGCCCCGCGCACTGTTGGATCCGCTCCGGTTTGGCATGTCCTGCGCACATGCCACGCCTGTTGATTTGCCAAGCCTTCCTCCTGCATGGCTTGGGCTTAGGCAGCACCCCGCGCCCTGCCAGATCCGCTCCGTATTGGCATGCTAAATGCACATGCCACGCCCGCAGATTTGCCAAGCCTTCCTCCTGCAAGGCTTGGGCTTAGATGACGACCCGCGTGCCATCGTTCCGCTACTCGGCATGCCTTGCGCGCATGCCACGCCCACGGATTTGCCAAGTCTTCCTCCTGCAAGGCTTGGGCTTGGGTGATGCCCCATGCACCACCGGTACCGCTGCTTGTTGTGCGCCCCGCGCACATGGCCGAAGTGCTGGATCAAGGGAGCAGTGCCCAATCCTTCATGTCCTGCCGAGCCACGGACTAGGGGTCTAACAAACCACCCCCACCCATTGAATTCGACGCCCTCGTCAAACTCTTCCGTCGGCAGGCCTCTTGTTCCAACAAAGTCTACATAAACTTTCTGAAAATCTCGTAGAGACCCTTCCAAGAGGAGGCCAAATCATCACTGTTCTGACCACCAGAACAATTTGCTCCATCAAAGACCACGGATCTTGCAGAATTGAAGTTCCCCGCTTGTCAATCTTGTCCATCAAATTGTATACAGTAACTTTTCCCGTGAAAGAAGTGATCAATCCTTCAAAATTTGCCATCCGCTCTTTGACTTCGTGGTTGCTTCTAGCCATTTTCTTGGGAAATTTTTCTGCCAAACTTGAAATTGACACCAATAGTCACAAGTTTGTAGGCACGAACTTACTTTGATTCCAAGTGTCACAGAGATGCAGCAAGAACATTCCTTCCGAAATCAATTGCACCCTTGCAATCTTCGACAGAACTTGCTCAACTTTGCTAAACTTGGCTCTGATTCCAGTTGTCACAGGGGTAGTTTTTCGCCTTCGAAATTCTCCTGCGTGGCAATCATGTTCCACACTTGACTCAACCTTCCAAGAATTGCACCACCAAGGCACAACAAGTTCCTAATGCCCTTTGCAAGAATTCCCACAGAAAGCCACAGCAAGCAACACACCAACGATTACGGGAGAAACTCCCAACCTTTTATTAATCCGTATATAAAAGGAATACAATAGAAGAGTTACAGAACTTGCTTACAAAACACTCATGATCCACCCATACAAATCACTCACATTTTTGCTTACAACTCCTGCAGAATTTTCTCTTGCCAATGCCTCACACTTTGCCCTCAAAGTGCTCACTGCCCTCTTGGATAACCTTGACTCTCACCCTTGAGTGTCTTGGATCACACCATCATGACCCTTGGGTCACACCCTCATGACCACCCTTCCAATGACAACCCCCATGCCTATTTATAGCACCATAGGTGGTAGTTGCATTGGAGGTTACGGTGGTTACTTGGTGGTTACACCAACTACTTGGTGGTTACACCAACAACCTTGCCACATGCGCATAACCGCCTCAACTTCCAAAATAGCTCATGCCCACATGTCATGGCTTCATTGGTTCCACGCCAAGTGGCAGCCAACATTGCTCCATGGTCCGCTGATGTGGCACCGTGCCACATGTCAGTCCGCACGCCAAGTGTTTGCTCCATGGTTTCGCTTCTTTGGCACCACACCAAAGTCCATATGCACGCCCAATGCATGGTCCATGGTTCTGCCGCATAAGCCCCGCGCCAACGCCTCATATGAATAGCTCGCGAATTGCCCATGGCTTCGTCGCTTTGGCAACGCGCCAAAGTCTTGTATGCACGCATTGTGCATGGCTCCAGTCCCGCGCAATGAACTCGTGCTCAACAGCCCCTTCCTGCTCCGTTGCTTTGGTCCCGCGCCAAAGTCTTGTATGCACACATTATGCATGGCCCAAGCTCCGCACCACAAACATAGGCAAAACAGCCCCCCGCTGCTCTATCCATTGTTGCACGCGCTCGTCGCATACAACAGCTTGCTTTATCTTGCAAGTCTTCATGGCTAATGCTCAAATCCAGCACGTACAATCCTTGCACATTGTTCGCCACATTCCAAGTCTTTGCCCTTGCATGACTTGAGGTTAGACGGCCTAGCATACCGCCCCACCTTTGTTGCTCAGCATGTTGTGCAGACATGCCTTGCTGGCATGACCACCGCATCTGATGGTCTTGGACAACACCATCACACTATCACTTTCTCCATTGCTCAACATGTCATCTGCCCATGCTCGCCTGGATGGTTGTCAAGTCTGTCCGTCGCTTGACTTGGGCTTAAGCAAGCCCCGTGCTATAGCTTTGGTGCTTGGCATGCAACGCATGCCATGGATGATTTGCCAAGTCTGCCTTCCACATACTTGGGCTTGGACAGCCCCGCGCTGTCGCTCCGTTGTGCTTGGCATGCCTTGTGCTCATGCCATGCTCGAACATTTGCCAAGCCTTCCTCCTGCAAGGCTTGGGCTTTGGCAGTGCCCCGCGCACTGTTGGATCCGCTCTGGTTTGGCATGTCCTGCGCACATGCCACGCCTGTTGATTTGCCAAGCCTTCCTCCTGCATGGCTTGGGCTTAGGCAGCACCCCGCGCCCTGCCAGATCCGCTCCGTATTGGCATGCTAAATGCACATGCCACGCCCGCAGATTTGCCAAGCCTTCCTCCTGCAAGGCTTGGGCTTAGATGACGACCCGCGTGCCATCGTTCCGCTACTCGGCATGCCTTGCGCGCATGCCACGCCCACGGATTTGCCAAGTCTTCCACCTGCAAGGCTTGGGCTTGGGTGATGCCCCATGCACCACCGGTACCGCTGCTTGTTGTGCGCCCCGCGCACATGGCCGAAGTGCTGGATCAAGGGAGCAGCGCCCAATCCTTCATGTCCTGCCGAGCCACGGACTAGGGGTCTAACAAACCACCCCCACCCATTGAATTCGACGCCCTCGTCAAACTCTTCCGTCGGCAGGCCTCTTGTTCCAACAAAGTCTACATAAACTTTCTGAAAATCTCGTAGAAACCCTTCCAAGAGGAGGCCAAATCATCACTGTTCTGACCACCAGAACAATTTGCTCCATCAAAGACCACCGGATCTTGCAGAATTGAAGTTCCCCGCTTGTCAATCTTGTCCATCAAATTGTATACAGTAACTTTTCCCGTGAAAGAAGTGATCAATCCTTCAAAATTTGCCATCCGCTCTTTGACTTCGTGGTTGCTTCTAGCCATTTTCTTGGGAAATTTTTCTTCCAAACTTGAAATTGACACCAATAGTCACAAGTTTGTAGGCACGAACTTACTTTGATTCCAAGTGTCACAGAGATGCAGCAAGAACATTCCTTCCGAAATCAATTGCACCCTTGCAATCTTCGACAGAACTTGCTCAACTTTGCTAAACTTGGCTCTGATTCCAGTTGTCACAGGGGTAGTTTTTCGCCTTCGAAATTCTCCTGCGTGGCAATCATGTTCCACACTTGACTCAACCTTCCAAGAATTGCACCACCAAGGCACAACAAGTTCCTAATGCCCTTTGCAAGAATTCCCACAGAAAGCCACAGCAAGCAACACACCAACGATTACGGGAGAAACTCCCAACCTTTTATTAATCCGTATATAAAAGGAATACAATAGAAGAGTTACAGAACTTGCTTACAAAACACTCATGATCCGCCCATACAGATCACTCACATTTTTGCTTACAACTCCTGCAGAATTTTCTCTTGCCAATGCCTCACACTTTGCCCTCAAAGTGCTCATTGCCCTCTTGGATAACCTTGACTCTCACCCTTGAATGTCTTGGATCACACCATCATGACCCTTGGGTCACACCCTCATGACCACCCTTCCAATGACAACCCCCATGCCTATTTATAGCACCATAGGTGGTAGTTGCATTGGAGGTTATGGTGGTTACTTGGTGGTTACACCAACTACTTGGTGGTTACACCAACTACCTTGCCACATGTGCATAACCGCCTCAACTTCCAAAACTGCTCATGCCCACATTGTTAGTGATATGAGAGAAGTATCCTAAGGCAATCGCCTTATGATTGTAAACATTTATTTTTAATAAATGAAAATTCACTATTTGAGTATACATGTTTGTGTATTTGATTGGGATCTTAAACTCATCTACTGAATATCCGTAATACAATTCACAGCATAAGAGAATTTGTGATGAGATCACAACTAGTGATTATCTCTACATGTGCAATTGTGAAGTATTGAAAATATCCCTAGTCGATGAATTGATAAAAACAGACACTATCAATTCTGTTGAGACTAGCATGGGTTATTCTCTAATCAGCTGATTCTCACTAGCTGGTGACATTGGGATGTCCGGAGATAAATATGGATGCTAGTTAAGGGAACTAGTTCATTGGAGTGACTAGCTATAAAACTTCATATGGTAATCTATATAGATATGTCAGTGAAGTTCTTACTGCAGCTTAAGTGCGATGTTCCTTTGACTTGCGGTGTTCAAGTCATCTTGGTCATGGAGACTTAAACTTTAACATCTTAAGCAAGCATCTCCAAGGAGGTGTGGACCCAGGATGATTGGGTATAAGCCGAAGTGCCCGAAGATGTTTGAACAGCCTACAAAGGATTTACCACTCCTTGCGAGGAGATGTATACCCAGGCCTATCGTCGGATTGTTACTCAAAGCCTCTGGCCAGAGCATGTCATGTTTAGAGTATGAGTCTCTTAAATACATGAGAGTAATTAGAAATCCAAAGGACGAGAAAGACACTACTTGGGCTAGGTGTGACGTAGTCAGCCTAGTGGGGACTGACACACACAGACCATGTCCTGAACCAAGTGGGTATAAGATGGTGAAGGGAATGGGGCACGATTCATTAGAGCTGCTGAAGGGTTTCAGAATTACTTCTGAGGTCAACCGTTGATCTTTCGATTAATTGGGGGTCATGATGTACTACTAGGTGCCACTCATGATCGTTCTATGATTAGTTGATTATAGACGGCAACATTAATCGAAAGCCTATTTAGTCACACGCACTACGAGTAATGTAACGCCCCAAAATTTCCCATATGAAATATTATCATGAAATATTATGAATTCATAAATATGAAATATTATGAAATTCATGATATATTATCATAGAATATTATGAAATATATGAATTCATAAATATGAAATATTATAGAATTCATGAAATATTATCATGAAATATTATGAATTCATAAATATGAAATATTATAGAATTCATGAAATATTATCATGAAATATTATGAATTCATGAATATGAAATATTATGGAATTCATGAAATAGTATCATGAAATATTATGAATTCATGAAAATGAAATATTATAGAATTCATGAAATATTATCAAGAAATATTATGAAATATTATGATTTTATGAAATATTAATAATATTATGAAATTTCATGATGGGCTTGGCTTGAATGGGCTTAGATGTGGATTAGTGCAAAATGTGATAAAAAGGAGGAAGCAAGGATTGAACCTTGAACCTCCTAGTTGCACTCACCATGTCATAACCAATGCACCAAGCCATGTTTCTTGTTAGAGAAGGAGAAACATGCTTGTTAAAGCGAGGAAAGTGAAGAGACATGTCTCTTCATGAGAAAAGTATAAATAAGGGAAAGGGAAGTTGGAATAACTTCCTCTTCTTCTTCCTCTTCACTTCCCCACCGAAACCAAGCCCTCCCATTCTCCATTTTTCCAAAAGTAAAACCTAGGGTTTCAACCCTAGGGGTTTGGAAAGAAGGAGATCTCACCCAAGGACCTTGCTCTCTCTACTAGGGCCAAGGGTTCTATAGAAGTACTAGGAAGGAGAACACTCACTTTACTTCAACCAAGGGCATCTTAAGAGTTTAGAGAAGGAGGAAATCAAGCGAAAGGATGTAAGTATCCCCTCGCCTGCAGTGTAATAGTTCTTGAATGTGGTATCCTTTAACATGTTGTAAACAAAAACCTAGGGTTTTTGTTCTTGTATGTTTCGGCCACCCCCCTTAGGGGAAGGCCTTGTTTTCTTTTGTTACATGATTAGACCCTTGATACTTAGGGAATATGTGTATATTGATTTCCTTCATGATAGTTGAACAAAAGGGAAGAAGAACTAGGGTTTTGGTTCTTGTAAGATTCGGCCACCCCCTTAGGGGAAGGCCTTGTTCTCTTTTGTTACATAATTAGACCCTTGGAACTTAGGATATATGTATATGTGTGGTTTATGCAAATGTTGTGAACAAAACCTAGGGTTACACCCTTGTGTAGGTTTCGGCCAACACCCAAGAAGGGACCTTGGTTACCCCTTGATGCATGTGAAGCCCCTTGGAAATTAGAGTATACCTATATGTTGTGTCCCTACATTTTTGTGATAGCAAAACCTAGGGTTTTGAACTTGGATGGGTTTCGGCCAAGGCTTAGAAAAAGGGGTTAGTGAGGGTTGAATTATCCTACAATATATCCATGTTTAAGATAAGTATACAAGGTGTTTGAATAAATGTATGTGTGAATGATTAATGCAAAAGTCCTAATATTTCCCTACTCTTGATGTTTCGGCCAACCCACTAGGACTAGGGTTTGTAAAGGTCAAACTACCCTATGATATATGTTTATGGTTGGGGATGATCATATGTATATGTATGTGGTGTTAAATGGAATGGTTGATAAGGAAACCTTATTTGTTAGCATGCTTTGATATGTTTATGTATGAGGTGTTTAAATGAGATGTCTGATTGAAATCTTAATTGATAGCATGCTACCACTTTCTACGATATGAGTATGACCTATGTGACCAAAGCTTGTCGGGTCTAAGGTAGGGTAAGTGGTTGAAATATGATGCTTGATGAAATATGATGAACATATATGAAATGTGATGTATATAAGAACATGTATGACATATGATGCATGTATGAACATGTATGAAATATGATGAATATATGAACATGTATGACATATGATGCATGTATGAACATGTATGAAATATGATGAATATATGAACATATATGAAATATGATGTATGTATGAGCATGCCTTATAGCCCATGGGGTACATTTATGAAATTGCATGTGATATGTTAAAATGCTTAAATGGATACTCAAATAAGTATGGGATCAAGAGCACCCCTTATGTTGTGTGGTGTGTCCCTACGGGATCATGAGCACCCTTGAAGAGTGGTGTGTCCCATAAGAGTGAATATGGAGTATTCCTTAGCATATATGTAACAGCATGATAAGTATTTTACTTTTGAAGTTGTGTACCCGACTCGGAAGGGGGTCGTTAAACAAATCCGGGGTGCATGTTAACGTGGCTCCGGTAGGACGGAAGGGTCCTGCTCTAATGAATTGGTGGCTCGCTACCCCAATTCATTAGGGAACGCGCAATAGTTCCGCGCGATAGTTGGTACACAACAGGGCCCAATATGATATGGATGTATTTTTAAGTAATACCATTATGGAATTGTTTTGAAAACATTCATTGAAAATATTTGTAATATGTGAAGAGTATGCTTGAGGTACTTGATACTGCATGTTAGAAACTTGGATGTTTAACATGCTTTGATGAACTCATTATGTGTACATGTTATGTTCTTTCGTACGGATTTTGCGAGTAGGATAGGATCCTTACTAAGCATTTATGCTTACTAGTTTATGTGTTGTCTTATGCTGCAGATAACACTTAAATGGAAGGAAGAGGCAGGAGGCTGAAGATGTGTGGGGTGGTGGCTCGGGAAAGAATGATCCTATATCTACTTAATGTGCCTATGTTTATGTTCCCTGACAATAAGTGTTGGTGATTAAGATTGACCTGGCATGACGATGTTTACCTTTAGAAGTCTTTTATATTTGATTATGTTATGAGTTACATTACTGGTGAATTTATCATGTTGTAGAATGACTTTGATAGTTAAACAAGCATGCTTAGTCCTTAGCCCTTGCTTTATTGTTTTAATGTCATGCTAGAAGATAGAAAAAAAAATATTACTATATGATTGAATGTACGTAACCCCGCCCCGAGAGTAGATATAAGGGCGGGCGTTACAAGTAATCCGAGGGATTTAAAACGAGTTGTAAATTGGATTTTCCAATCAAGAGAAATAAGTCGAATCTGAATTAATCAGAGGAGCAATGGAAGCTTAAAATGGCTAAGTCTTTTGAAGGTTTATCGGGCGAATTAAATGAGTATAATTCGCGTGGGATTGGGCTTGAAGTGGCCGGCCAAAGAGGGTGCCCACCCTCTTTGGTTTGGCCGGCCACAATAAAAGAGAGAACCAATTTATTTGGTTTATTTTATAAAATAAATCAAGTGCGATTTGTTTTATAAATTATGGATAAATAAATTTGTATAAAGAAATTTATATAAAGAAATTTATAGAAATTTATTCTTTTTTATGGAAATTAAAATGATCAATGGAATGGTTTATTTTAATTTTATAAAATCAATTATGAATTGATTTTTCCATAATAGAAAATATATATATTTCTTGTAAAATTTATTCCATAATAAAAGGAGAGATGTATTTGTTTTATTATAAAATTAGTTATAATAAAACTTGGCTTAAACGGAATAATTCATAAAGAAAATTTATAGGATAAATTTCTTATGAAAAATTCCGTTAAAGGGGAGACTTGGCAAGGGAGAGGCTACTATATAAAGGAACCAAGGCTAGGCTTGATTTCCTTATCAATTAATCAAGAGATCTAGTAGTTCTCTTCCTCTCTCTCTTATTCTCTCCCTTTCTCTTCCTCCTAGGGCCGGCGCCCCTTGCTCTCTAGGGCCGGCTCTCTCTCCTCCCCTAGGGCTGGCGCAAGCACCTAGGGTGCCCGTGAGTTTCCTCCACCAAGTTCGTGCCGAAGAAGAAGAAGAAGCGAGTCGCGACTCCTTCCTTCCTTTCCCGGAATTTTGATTCCGTTACTTGGTGGTTAGTTTCCATCCTTCTCTCTTGATTTTCTAGTTGTATCTTTGGAGAATCTAGTAGTTCTCGTCGACACAAAACTCGTGGCTTTGCGAAGTCATCCCGAAGAAAACTCGGCGTGGACGTGAATAGAGGCGGAGCTTCCAAGGGACGCTACGGTTGGATCTCGTCCCTTTTTACGAGTTACGCGAGGTATTAAGTAAATTAGTTTACTTTCTGCAAAATTTTAAATGTATGATCATGTCTCCACAACTTAAAGTTGCATGCTAGATACGTGGTTAAAATAATTTAAGAAATTATTTATGCTAAACCTTCCGCTGCACGTAATTAAATTTTAAAATTACGAACCCGTATCCATATCAACATGCACCCGCTCCCAACAGTGGTATCAGAGCCGGTTATTGTTCGACATAATCATATAATTGTTTTGCGGAAAACTTTGTCATAATCTCAATTTTAGAAAAATTTTCAATTATGGAAAATTTTCAATTATTATAAGTTTTAGATTTAGGAATTTCAAAGTTTGGAAATCCTCATGAAATTTCGCAAACGTTTGAAATATCCAAGTTTCTGAAATTTTATGATAATTGTGAAAACTTCCCATCTTTGGAAACTTTCCAATTTTGGAAATTTTCTATTTTAGAAAATTTTCAATTTTGGAAATATGTAAGTTTTCTTTGTACCAGAAACTTACAATTATTCTGAAAACCTATTATGAAATCTCGCAATTTTGGGCACTTTCTTTCAAGAAAGTCTAGACAAATTTATGGACAATTAATTGACAATTAAATTTGAATTGGTTTTTAAATTGACAACAAAATTCTTTATTTTGGATTGAGCCTCGGGGAGCCGTCCAATTTAAAGTTAGTTGTTGTAATTTAATTTCCCAATTTTAAATGAAATTGTCATGTTTAATTTGGTTACGCTTCCGAAGCGGACCAAATTGGATTTACGACAAATTACTTTTCTTTGGGTATCTGAGCCTCGGGGAGCCACCCTTAGAAAACGATTTGTTGTAATTAATTAAATCCATGAATAAAATATGATTTAAGAGGTGATGCTCTTGCATATTGTTGTCTCCAAAATTAATTAGGAAAATGGTTTCCTATAGAGTTTCTTAAATGAGATTTTCATGAAAATAATATGTAGTTGAATTAAGGGAATTGTCTCTTAATTTAATAAGATTTGATTTAGAGAAATCAAAGTCTTAAACATATTATTTCCGAAATTGATTATGACAATTTAGGAAATTGTTTCCCAAAACAATTCCTTTAATAAAGTATGAAATTAGAATTAGGAAATCCGGTTCCTAATTCAATTCATGGGACTTGATAAATTAAGTCACATACATACTTTATTAAGGAAATCGTTAGTCATGACATAATTATATGTCATGAATGTGCTTAGAAAAGAAAGGATGAGACCCAAAACCCCTTACAAAATATTTAGGCCAACACCTTCCATTAATATGGTTAGAATCGGAGTTTTGTTTCTTGTTTGGGTTGATGGACACATCCATGCCCAGCTTGAACCTCAACATGTTCAAACCATGGAATTAGTTTATGATTAATACAGTTGGAGTCAGAGGTCAATCCTTAGTTATGGTTGTTGGACACATCCAAGCCTGACTAAACGGTTGAATGAGCTCCAACCATATTAAAACTATTTCTTGATTAATGGGTCAGCCTTAAGCTTGGAGCATCGATTTGTTGTGTCACAGCTAAGGTCGATGTAAAGAGAGGTGCAATTGGGTGCTATGTATAATGTCGCATACTTGTTAATGAGTTAACAACCCAATGATTTATGCAAACATTCAATTAGTTGATAGCATAAAGTGATAGTTACATATATGTGATATGTAATCGGTATAATTACCTACCTTCATAGCTAAGAATAACTTGATCGCCACAGCCATGGTTATTCTTATCTATGGTTGGATATCAACCTATTTGGAGATGTTCCTATGATCTCCCGAATTGATAAAAAGGGTTATTCAATTTGAAAAATAAATAGGATTTTTATTAATGTATAATGATACATTCTTTAATCATTCTTCTCACATAAGCTCAATTTGTATTTCTAGGTCAATCACTCAATCATGTCTTCTCTAAACTTGCGTTCCATTTTGGACACCAATAAACTGACCGGGCCGAACTTCATGGACTGGCTTCGAAACCTGAGGATAGTCCTCAAGGTAGAGAAGCTTGCTTATGTCATTGAAGATCAACTTCCCAACCATCCTCCAGAAGGTGCAACTCCAGACCAGCTAGTGGCCTATCAGAAACATGTGACCGATTCTGAACTTGCGAGTTGCATCATGCTAGCCTCTATGGTACCTGAGCTGCAAAAGCAGCATGAGCATTTGGATGCTTATACCATCATCTTCCATCTTAATGAGTTGTTTGAAGAACAGGCGAGATCCGAAAGGTTCGAAGTCTCCAGACTCCTCTTCACCACTAAGATGCAGGAAGGCACTTCTGCCTCGCAGTTTGTGTTAAAGATGTTGGGGTACATTGAGCGACTGAGCACACTCGGTTTTGCAATGGATCATGAACTAAGTATTGACTTAATTCTGAGTTGTTTGCCCAAAAGTTATTCACAATTTGTGATGAACTATCGGATGAACAAACTAGAGACTACCATTCCTGAGTTGCTCAACCTGCTGAAGACTGTGGAGCCTTCTGTAAAGCCGGATCAAAAGACGGTACTGTTAGTTGGTTCCTCGAAGAAAGGTTCTAAGAGGAAGGCCAAAGAACAGAATAAAGGGAAGAAGAAAAAGGCCAAAAAGAATGAAAAGAAACCAAAAGGAACTTGCCATCATTGTGGCAAGGAGGGTCACTAGCGAAGAAACTACAAGATTTATCTTGAGTCCTTGAAGAATAAGGCATCCGATGCCCCATCCTCTTCAGGTATCTTCGTTATTGAATGTCACTCTATTTCCTCAAATACCTGGGTGCTTGATACTGGGTGCAGCTCACATATATGTAATGTCATACAGGGGCTAAGGAATAGAAGAAGACTCGTCAAAGGAGAAGCAAATTTGCGAGTTGGAAATGGAGCAAAGATTGCTGCTGTTGCCATCGGAACATATTTGCTAAAGCTCCCCACTGGACGTATCTAGAATTGGATAATTGTTATTTTGTTCCTTTGTTAATAAAGAACATTGTATCTATTTCATGTTTGAATGAAAAGGGTTATCATTTAACTTTTAGTAACAATTGTTGTTACATAACTTTAAATGGCGTTCTTTATGGGAATGGAACTTTGTGCAATGGTATCTACACGTTAGATTTATCCAGTGACGTTTTCAATATCGAAGTAAGCAACAAACGTGCTCGAATAGATAATCGAATAGACTCCTACACTTGACATTATCGTCTTGGCCATGTAAGTAAGAAACGCATGACCAAATTACACCGATGTGGAATTTTGGAATCATTTGAACCCGGTTCATTTGATACATGTGAATCGTGCTTAAAAGGCAAGATGACCAAATTACCCTTTTCCGGAAAAGGTAATCCAGTGGGAGAATTGCTTGGTCTAATACATACTGATGTATGTGGACCAATGTCAACTCTTGCACAAGGAGGCTATAGCTACTTCATCACCTTTATCGATGATCACTCACGATTCGGGTATGTGTTCTTGATGAAACACAAATCTGAAGCTTTTGAGAAATTCAAAGAGTTCAGAAATAAAGTACAGAAACAGCTTGGCAAAAGTATTAAGATACTTCGATCCGATCGGGGTGGTGAATACTTAAGTCAAGAGTTTCAAGATTATCTTAGGGACAATGGAATATTGTCCCAATGGACTCCGCCGTATACACCACAGCATAATGGTGTATCTGAGAGGCGCAACCGAACCTTGATTGACATGGTTAGGTCGATGATGAATCATGCAACTCTTCCAAAATCCTTTTGGAGCTATGCACTTAAGACAGCTGTTTACTTGCTAAACAGAGTCCCGACCAAGGTAGTCTCTACTACTCCATATGAGACATGGAATAGTAAGAAACCTCACTTAACTCACCTTAAGATATGGGGTTGTCCTGCTTATGTGAAGCGGACTATATCAGACAAATTGGATGCTAAGTCTGATAAATGTCTATTTATTGGATACCCTAAGGAAACGAAGGGTTACCAATTCTATCATCCCTTGGAACAAAAGGTGTTTGTTTCAAGGCATGCTGTATTTCTGGAAAAAGAATTTCTTTTACAAGAAAACAGTGGGAGTGACATTGAACTTGATGAAGTTCATGAAACTCCAAAAGACATTACAGAGACACCTAGTCTAGACCCACAACCAATAACTCATAATGATGAGCTATCAGTTGAACCTAAAATAACACCACCTCTTCGTAGGTCTGATAGGACACGCAATATTCCAGAGAGATACAGATTTCTCATAAGTGAATCGAACGACGTGTTACTCATAAGCGATGACGAACCTATCAGTTATGAAGATGTTCTGAAAAATTCAGAAAGGAACAAATGGCTTGAAGCCATGAAGTCGGAAATGGATTCCATGTACGAAAATCAAGTATGGGACTTAGTTAACCCACCTGAAGGGATTAAGCCCATAGGGTGCAAGTGGGTTTTCAAGAAGAAAACTGACATGGAAGGTAATGTTGTTACCTTTAAGGCTATATTAGTGGCAAAAGGATATCGTCAGAAATAAGGAATTGATTATGACGAAACCTATTCGCCAGTAGCTATGCTTAAATCCATTCGGATGCTCCTAGCTATAGCAGCTCATTATGATTATGAGATATGACAAATGGATGTGAAAACAGCTTTCCTTAATGGAAACCTGCTTGAGGATGTATACATGATACAACTTGAAGGTTTCACATCGGTTGATAAAACCAAAGTATGCAAGCTTCGACGATCCATATATGGACTGAAGCAAGCATCCAGGAGCTGGAACATCTGTTTTGATGAGACAATCAAAGAGTTTGATTTCTCACAAAATTCTGACGAACCTAGTGTGTACAAGAAGGTTAGTGGGAGTGCAGTCGTATTCCTAGTATTATATGTCGATGATATATTACTTATTGGAAACGATATATCAGTTTTACAGACAGTTAAAATTTGGTTGTCCAAAACTTTCTCCATGAAAGACCTGGGAGAAGCAACCTATATCCTTGGGATTAGAATCTATAGAGATAGATCAAAACGGTTGCTTGGTCTTTCGCAGTCTACATATATAGACCGAGTGCTAAAAAGGTTTAGCATGTCGGAATCCAAGAAAGGTTACCTTCCCATCAGGCATGGGATCAACCTTTCAAAGTCTATGTGTCCGCGCACAGAAGACGAGAGGATTTGCATGAATAAGATTCCCTATGCATCCGCGATAGGATCTATCATGTATGCTATGTTATGTACTAGGCCCGATGTATCATATGCTTTGAGCGTCACAAGCAGATACCAGTCGGATCCAGGAATGGATCATTGGGCGGCTGTCAAGACAATCCTTAAGTACTTAAGAAGAACTAAGGATGTGTTCCTAATATATGGAGAAGGAGATATGATAATACGTGGGTATACAGATGCCAGTTTCCAGACAGATAAGGATGACTCCAAATCTCAGTCTGGATACGTATTTACTTTGAATAGAGGCGTAATAAGTTGGAAGAGTTCCAAACAAGACACCGTAGCGGATTCTACCACGGAATCGGAATATATCGCAGCTTCGGAAGCAGCAAAGGAAGCAGTCTGGATCAAGAAGTTCGTCTCCGAACTTGGTGTGGTTCCAACTATTGATGAAGCAGTGCCGGTTTACTGCGAGAACAATGGAGCTATTGCACAAGCAAAGGAACCAAGGTCTCATCAGCGATCCAAACACGTGCTTCGCCGCTATCATCTGATCAGAGAGATTATAAGTAGGAATGATATACAAATTGAGAAAATTCCCACTGAAAGGAATTTAGCGGATCCTTTAACTAAGGCCTTGCCTCAGAGCAAGTTTGAGGGTCATGTTAGAGCCTGTGATATTGGATACAGTAGCGATTGACATTAGGCCAAGTGGGAGTTTGTTAGTGATATGAGAGAAGTGTCCTAAGGCAATCGCCTTATGATTGTAAACATTTATTTTTAATAAATGAAAATTCACTGTTTGAGTATACATGTTTGTGTATTTGATTGGGATCTTAAACTCATCTACTAAATGTCCGCAATACAATTCATAGCATAAGAGAATTTGTTATGAGATCACAACTAGTGATTATCTCTACATGTGCAATTGTGAAGTATTGAAAATATCCCTATTCGATGAATTGATAAAAACAGACACTATCAATTCTGTTGAGACTAGCATGGGTTATTCTCTAATCAGCTGATTCTCACTGGCTGGTGACATTGGGATGTCCGGAGATAAACATGGATGCTAGTTAAGGGAACTAGTTCATTGGAGTGACTAGCTGTAAAACTTCATATGGTAATCTATATGGATATGTCAGTGAAGTTCTTACTGCAGCTTATGTGCGATGTTCCTTTGACTTGCGGTGTTTAAGTCATCTTGGTCATGGAGACTTATACTTTAACATCTTAAGCAAGCATCTCCAAGGAGGTGTGGACCCAGGATGATTGGGTATAAGCCGAAGTGCCCGAAGATGTTTGAAAAGCCTACAAAGGATTCACCACTCCTTGCGAGGAGATGTATACCCAAGCCTATCGTCGGATTGTTACTCAAAGCCTCTAGCCAGAGCATGTCATGTTTAGAGTATGAGTCTCTTAAATACATGAGAGTAATTAGAAATCCAAAGGACGAGAAAGACACTACTTGGGCTAGGTGTGACGTAGTCAGCCTAGTGGGGACTGACACACACAGACCATGTCCTGAACCAAGTGGGTATAAGATGGTGAAGGGAATGGGGCACGATTCATTAGAGCTGCTGAAGGGTTTCAGAATTACTTCTGAGGTCAACCGTTGATCTTTCGATTAAGTGGGGGTCATGATGTACTACTAGGTGCCACTCATGATCATTCTATGATTAGTTGATTATAGACGGCCAACATAAATCGAAAGCCTATTTAGTCACACGCACTACGAGTAATCCGAGGGATTTAAAACGAGTTGAAAATTGGATTTTCCAATCAAGAGAAATAAGTTGAATCTGAATTAATCAGAGGAGCAATGGAAGCTTAAAATGGCTAAGTCTTTTGAAGGCTTATCGGACGAATTAAATGAGTTTAATTCGCGAGGGATTGTGCTTGAAGTGGCCGGCCAAAGAGGGTGCCCACCCTCTTTGGTTTGGCCGGCCACAATAAAAGTGAGAACCAATTTATTTGGTTTATTTTATAAAATAAATCAAGTGCGATTTGTTTTATAAATTATGGATAAATAAATTTGTATAAAGAAATTTATATAAAGATATTTATAGAAATTTATTCTTTTTTATGGAAATTAAAATGATCAATGGAATGGTTTATTTTAATTTTATAAAATCAATTATGAATTGATTTTTCCATAATAAGAAAATTTATAAATTTCTTATAAAATTTATTCCATAATAAAAGGAGAGATGTATTTGTTTTATTATAAAATTAGTTATAATAAAACTTGGCTTAAACGGAATAATTCATAAAGAAAATTTATAGGATAAATTTCTTATGAAAAATTCCGTTAAAGGGGAGACTTGGCAAGGGAGAGGCTACTATATAAAGGAACCAAGGCTAGGCTTGATTTCCTTATCAATTAATCAAGAGATCTAGTAGTTCTCTCCCTCTCTCTCTTATTCTCTCCCTTTCTCTTCCTCCTAGGGCCGGCACCCCTTGCTCTCTAGGGCCGGCTCTCTCTCCTCCCCTAGGGCCGGCGCAAGCACCTAGGGTGCCCGTGAGTTTCCTCCACCAAGTTCGTGCCGAAGAAGAAGAAGAAGCGGGTCGCGACTCCTTCCTTCCTTTCCCGGAATTTTGATTCCTTTACTTGGTGGTTAGTTTCCATCCTTCTCTCTTGATTTTCTAGTTGTGTCTTTGGAGAATCTAGTAGTTCTCGTCGACACAAAACTCATGGCTTTGCGAAGTCATCCCGACGAAAACTCGGCGTAGACGTGAATAGAGGAGGAGCTTCCAAGGGACGCTACGGTTGGATCTCGTCCCTTTTTACGAGTTACGCGAGGTATTAAGTAAATTAGTTTACTTTCTGCAAAATTTTAAATGTATGATCATGTCTCCACAACTTAAGGTTGCATGCTAGATACGTGGTTAAAATAATTTAAGAAATTATTTATGCTAAACCTTCCGCTGCACTTAATTAAATTTTAAAATTACGAACCCGTATCCATGTCAACATGCACCCGGTCCCAACACACATGTCATGGTTTCATTGGTTCCACGCAAAGTGGCAGCCAACATTGCTCCATGGTCCGCTGATGTGGCACCGCGCCACATGTCAGTCCGCACGCCAAGTGTTCACTCCATGGTTCCGCTTCGTTGGCACCACGCCAAAGTTCGTATGCACGCCCAATGCATAGTCCATGGTTCTGCCTCATTAGGCCCACGCCAACGCCTCGAATGCACACCTCGCGCCTTGCCCATGGCTTCGTCGCTTTGGCACCGCGCCAAAGTCTTGTATGCACGCACTGTGCATGGCTCCAGTCCCGCGCAATGAACTCGAGCTCAACAGCCCCTTTTTGCTCCGTTGCTTTGGTCCCACGCCAAAGTCTTGTATGCGCGCACTGTGCATGGCACATGCTCCGCACCACGAACATATGCGAAAAACTACCCCTGTGACAACTGGTATAAGAGCCAAGTTTAGCAAAGTTGAGCAAGTTCTATCGAAGATTGCAAGGGTGCAATTGATTTCGGAAGGAATGTTCTTGCTGCATCTCTGTGACACTTGGAATCAAAATAAGTTCGTGCCTACAAACTTGTGACTATTGGTGTCAATTTCAAGTTTGGCAGAAAAATTTCCCATGAAAATTGCTAGAAGCAACCATGAGGTCAAAGAGCGGATGGCAAATTTTGAAGGCTTGATCACTTCTTTCACGCGGAAAGTTGTGGAATACAATCTGATGGACAAGATTGTCAAGCGGGGAACTTCAATCCTGCAAGATCCGGTGGTCTTTGATGGAGCAAATTGTTCTGGTGCACAGAACAGTGACGATTTGGCCTCCTCTTGGAAGGGTCTCTACGAGATTTTCAGAAAGTTTATGAAGACTTTGCTGGAACAAGAGGCCTGCCGACGAAAGAGTTCGACGAGGGCGTCGAATTGAATGGGTGGGGGTGGTTTGTTAGACCCCTAGTCGGTGGCTCGGCTGGACATGAAGGATTTGGCGCTGCTCCTTTGATCTAGCACTTTGGCCATGTGCGCGGGGCGCACAACAAGCAGCGGAACCGGTGGTGCGCGGGGCATCACCCAAGCCTAAGCCTTGAAGGAGGAAGGCATGGCAAATCCGTGGGCGTGGCATGCGCGCAAGGCATGCCAAGTAGCGGAACGATGGCACGCGGGCCGTCATCTAAGCCCAAGCCTTGCAGGAGGAAGGCATGGCAAATCAGTGGGCATGGCATGTACATTTAGCATGCCAATGCGCAGCGGATCCTGCAGTGCGCGGGGCGCTACCTAAGCCCAAGCTTTGCAGGAGGAAGGCTTGGCAAATCAGTAGGCGTGGCATGTGCGCAGGACATGCCAAACCGGATCGGATCTAGCAGTGCGCGGAGCACTGCCTAATCCCAAGCCTTGCAGGAGGAAGGCTTGGCAAATCAGCAGGCGTGGCATGTGCACAGGACATGCCAAACCGGAGTGGATCCAGCAGTGCGCGGGGCACTACCAAAGCCCAAGCCTTGCAGGACGAAGGCTTAGCAAATGTTCGAGCATGGCATGCGTGCATGGCATGCCAAGCACAGCAGAGTGACAGTGCGGGGCTGTCCAAGCCCAAGGATGCGGAAGGCAGACTTGGCAAATCATCCATGGCATGCGATGCATGCCAAGCACCAAAGCTACAGCACGGGGCTTGCTTAAGCCCAAGTCAAGCGACGAACAGACTTGACAACCATCCAGGCGAGCATGGGCAGATGACATGCTGAGCAATGGAGAAAGCGACAGTGCGAGGGTGCTGTCCAAGACCATCAGATGCGGTGGTCATGCGAGCAAGGCGTGTCTGCACAACATGCTGAGCAGCAAAGGTGGGGCGGTGTGCTAGGCCATCTAACCTCAAGTCATGCAAGGGCAAAGACTTGGAATGTGGCGAACAATGTGCAAGGATTGTACATGCTGGATCTGAGCATTAGCCACGAAGACTTGCAAGATAAAGCAAGCTGTTGTATGCGACGGGCACGTGCAACAATGGATGGAGCAGCGGGGGCTGTTTTGCCTAAGTTCGTGGTGCGGAGCTTGGGCCAAGCACAATGCGTGCATATAAGACTTTGGCGCGGGACCAAAGCAACGGACTAGGGATCTAACAAACCACCCCCACCCATTACTTAAGCTATGTTCAAAACTTTTTCTAAGTACTTATCTTAAATAGAAAAGTTTCTAAGTAAAAAGTTTCTAAAATACTAAAGAAATTGAAATTTTTTTTAACTCAAAAATTCCTTTAGTAATAAAAACTTCAGAAGATGTTTAGAAAATTTTCTACTAAGCTATTGACTTGAATCTTTTTTCCAAGTATAAATTTTTCAAGTGCCCAGCGATATTTTTTGTTGGAAAATGTTTTCTAAAACTTCTTTTGAAAAATGTTCTAAGTGTTGAAAAATCAATTCCATTTTTAGACTTAGAAATTTTCAAACCCCACGAACCTTTGAAAAACCTAGGGGGAGATTCCTTCCAGGGGGAGAAAACTAAACCGGTATTTCACCTGTTTGTTATAAACTTAACTTTTTGAACTGGGTTGCCATAAATAAAAAAGGGGGAGATTGTTGGTGCAGATAGCACCCAAGTCGAACCTTGGTTTTGATAATGGCAAAGGGTTCAAAAGTTTAGTATTATTTGTGATCTAATATGTTACTTGAGTGTGTAGATTGAAGTCCTAGCGACGGACTGCTAGGCACCTAGCGAAAGACTACTAGGCATCGAAACCCTAAGACCTGGCGAAGGACGGCTGGGCACCTAGCGAAGGGCTGCAAGGAGTCTAAGACCTAGCGAAGGACTGCTAGGAACCAAGCGATGGACAGCTTGGTACCGAAGACCTGGCGAAGGATTACTAGTGTAACGCCTGATTTTTTTTTTCTTTCCATAAAGCGGCGTTATGTTAACATACTTAGGGCATGTAGACATCATAAGGCAGAGGCATAGCTTTAGGACTTACACATACATGCCCTACTACCATTCCTAACATAATGACATAGGAACTTGGCATATTAACTTCATACTTAGCATCATATCATACTTAGCATCATGTCATACTTAGCATCATGTCATATAGTCGCATAAGTCATTATTCAAACACATAAGTAGCAAACATAAAGTTCTAGCATAAGACCGGTAAACATATAATTTTCGTGGCCAAGCCACTACCACACACACACATTATTGTCCTCCTGCCGCTTCCTTATTGTCCCCTTGCGTGATCTGCGGTATAAGGAAATAAGACTATAAGCACATCGGCTTAGTAAGACTCTTTCCTACTCACTAAAACCATTCATCACTTAATCATAAGCACATGAAACATAAACATAACTTTATGCTTGAACATAACTATAAATAAACTTACATGGCATAATACGTGACATAACATGAACATAATTCAACTTAGCATAGCATAATACATGGCATAGACATAAACACAAATAAGCATTCTTAACATGCATGATACATGGCATAAACATCAACATAAAGAAACATTCTTAACATGCTTGATTACATGGCATAAACATAATCATAAAGAAACATTCTTAACATGCTTGATACATGGCATAAACATAAACATAAAGAAACATTCTTAACATGCATGATACATGGCATAAACATAAACATAAAGAAACATTCTTAACATGCTTGATACATGGCATAAACATAAAGAAATATTCTTAACATGCATGATACATGACATAAACATAAACATAAAGCATGAACTAACCTGTATGGCATAAACATAGGCATGCTTTCTATTATATCATATGGACATCTTCTTAACATAACCATAAGCATAAATCGTTTACTGTCATGCATATTTCTTGACATGAAACATAAGTATAAGACATTACTATCATGGCATAATGCATAACATGAATGCATGAGTCTAATGCATATACATAAGGATGCTTAACTTTTAAAATCATACTTTTAAATACTTAAACATAATCATCACATTGTTGGGTCCCCGGCTTGTACCACATACATACATCATAAGCACGCATCCCTAGTAAATACGAGGTCGCGAGCCCCGACCTACTAGGGTAAGGACAGCATAGTCGGTAGTCCCAGAACCAGGGCGTTCTTAAGGTTCTCATCCCTGTTGCACAGCTTCGGTAGTGCCAGAACCGTGGACAGCATAGTCGGTAGTCCAGAACTGGGGCGTTCTTAAGGTGCCCATCCCTTGGACCCATACTTCGGTCCGGTACAAGCCCATTCATAAAGTAAAATACTTTACATGCTTCATCATTCGTAAGACATGGCATACATCTTCATTCATAAACATGGCATGCATTTTCATTCATAAAACATAGCATGCATTTTCATTCATAAAATATGACATGCATTTCCATTCATAAGACATGGCATGCGTAACGACCCGACCTGTCTATCGGCCCATTTACCGGCCCATTTACCGGTCCTCAAAACCGTCGTACCGTCGACCATCGACCGTGCCGTTATTCATAACATGACATGCATCTTTATTCATAAACATAGCATGCACTTCCATTCATAAACATAACATGCATCTTCATATATAAACATAACATGCATCTTCATTCATAGAACCTGGCCTACTTACATAAACATCATTCTTATTCCTAGTGCTTGCATGATCATGGCATATAAGGCAAACATTGCATTATAATCATTGAACATGACATGTTTGCATAGGAAATTATCCTAATCCATACAGGTTGCATGATCATGATAAATAAGGTAACCATTTGCATTTCATACATAAGCATGGTATTCATCCCAAGCATACATATGTAGGACTTCGATAAACATACTACCTACCATTCAAGTGCATGGTATAGAACCCAAGACATTCATAATTAAACCCTAATAAGCATGGCATCCAATCATAAACATACAAACATGAAACATGGTGCTTAAGGTTAGGGTTATAGGTAACTTAATTCCTACCACATGCTTGAACCTTTATATATATATACTTCATAATAAGGCATAAACCATCATTCTTCAAACCCTAACTCCATTCAAACCTTAAACCACTTTGTTTGGCCGAAACCTATAAGGAAGGGTTCCATCATTCAATTAACATGTAAGATAGCATAAGGTAAGGAAACAACCACCCATTACCTACAAGACCATAGGAAGCCATTAGGGCTCATGATTAGGGCTAACCCTAACCTTTAGCCCTTCTTCACAAGGCTGGTCGAAACCCTTCAAGTCCATGAGTGCATGGAAAAATTCCATAAAAACCCCAATCAAACATTAAACACCAACCATACCCTACCATAGGGCCATTAGGACCCTTGCTTGAGGGAAGTCCTAACTTTTTGCCCTAGACCCCTACTTGGCCGAAAGTTATAGGATCATAAAGCCTTATGAAAATTCACATAAGTCACCCTCCATCTCCCTTATGGCATGATAATACACAAAACACATCCTTGAAGGTTTAGATCCAACCCTACACATGGGTTCAAGGTGTTGGCCGAAACCCTAGGAGATCCTAGGGTACCCCAAAATTTCTCAAAATCTCATTTTAACTTATACTCATCATGGAAAAACATTAGAAAGTAAGAGTAATATTTTTAACATCCTTTTGGACCCAAAAACCCTAGTGGCCGAAAGTCATAGGGTCACACATCATGGTTTCATCAATATAAATCCCAAAACCAACTTTATATCATGCTAAAAATCATAAAGGAACTATTATACCACAGGTGAGGGAGTCTTACATTGGTTGATCTTGATTATAGACCTTAGATTTGAGAGAAGGATGGAGATCTTGTTGCCTCTTGACCACCCCTAGCCTTTGTATCCTTGTAGAAGCCTTGGATCTTGGGGATGAAGCCTTAGGTGAATTTTTTTCCAAGGGAGAATACCTCTTGGGGTGTTCGGCTAGAATGGAGAAGGAGGGAGGAAGAAAGGTGACTTGATGGATGAAGAGAAGTAACCCCCCATGCCTCTCTTTATAACTCATCAAGGAGGGTAAGTGAAGAGTCATGGTGTCTCTTCATTTCCCCCTAAGCCTTAACCATAATCCACTTCATTTCCTCATAGCACTCCCTTGCTAGGTGAATTTGTTAGAGCATACATGGTTGTACAAGAGGTCCAAGGTTCAATCCTTGGTGCATGCACTAATTTTTTTTCATTTATTTTTATTTTATTTTCCTATTATTTCGAAAATCTCCTAAAAATTCCCCCATAATTATGTTAATATTCCTCATCAAAATCCCACTTTAATTCTATAAATTTTTACCTAAAATTCACCAATAATCATGGTACTAGAAAGCCCATATAAGGTCCATTAGTGCCTATTTCCCCAATTTTAATTAGAAAAACATGGATTCCTAGGTTAAAATTCGTGTTAATATTCCTAGGTTCCTCGGAAAATTATCTAGACATGCTTAATATTTTAAAGAAATATTAAGAAAATTTTCTGGGTCGTTACAATCCCCCATACCTCGTGAAAGTTCGTCCTCGAACATAGAATAGCTCCGGGTACTTGCGCCTTATCTCGTCCTCGCGTTCCCAGGTAGCTTCTTCGAAACGTTGACTTTGCCATAGAACCTTGACTAAGGGTACTTCCTTACTCCTTAGCTTCTTGATTTCCCGATCCAAGATCTGGATAGGTCTGCTTTCATAGCTTAGGTCCCCCTGTACTTGTACTGTCTGTGGCTTGATCACTTGGTCCATATTTGGGATACACTTTTTAAGCGTTGACACATGGAACACATTATGGATGGCCGACATCTCTGAAGGCAGCTCCAGCTCATATGCCACCTTACCAACTCTTTTCAGAATCAGGTACGACCCCACATAACGCGGACTTAGTTTTCCTTTCCTCCCAAATCTTGTCACCCCTTTCATCGGAGCCACTTTGAGGAACACCAAGTCTCCAACATTAAATTCCAGTGGTCTACGCCGGACATCGGCATAACTCTTCTACCGGCTCTGAGCAGCTTCTATCCGTTGTCGAATATTCCGTATAGCTCGGGTGGTGCTGTCGATGACATCTGTTGTGAGCCCCATTTCCTTCTTTTCACCACCCTCGTACCAACAGATCGGAGATCTACATCTCCTCCCGTACAACGCTTCATAAGTTGCCATTCCGATAGTAGCTTGGTAGCTATTGTTGTAAGCGAATTCCGCTAAGCATAGATATCGACACCAACTTCCTTTGAAATCCAAGGCACAAAAGCTCGCAACATGTCTTCTAGTACTTGATTTACCCGCTCAGTCTGCCCATTCGTCTGAGGGTGAAAGGTGGTGCTAAATCGTAATTTAGTGCCAAGAGACTTCTGAACACACTCCCAGAAATGCGAAGTAAAGCAACCATCCCTATCTGAGATGATGGTCTTGGGGACTCCATGAAGTCTGATTATCTCCTTAACATACAATTGGGCCAGTTGCTCCATTGAATCAGTCATCTTGATTGTCAGGAAGTGAGCAGACTTCGTCAGCCTGCCCACAATTACCCAAATTGCATCATATCCATTCGTAGTCCTGGGAAGCCCTGAAATAAAATCCATAGAGATGTCTTCCCATTTCCACTCTGGAATTGCGAGTGGCTGCAGAACTCCTCCGAGTCGCTGGTGTTCTGCTTTTACTTGCTGGCAAGTCATGCAAGTACTAACATACTGAGCCACATCCCTCTTCATTCCAGACCACCAGAACTTCTCCTTCAGATCTTGATACAACTTGGTGGATCCTGGATGCATCGAATAAGGGGTTTCGTGAGCTTCTGCCAGTATTTCCCTTCGAAGCTCCGGATCATTAGGAATACATAGACGATCCCTAAGGTAGAGTACTCCCCCTTTGGCGATACGAAAACCATCACCCTTTCCTTCTAGGATCTCTTGTTTTATTTTCTGAAGATTCAGATCACTATTTTGTTTGTCCAATATGTCCTCAAATAGCGTGGGTGATATTGTCATGGTGGAAAGTTGCCCGGAGATGACTTCGATCCCAAAGTTCATAATTTCTTCTTCGAGTGGTCGGGGTAATACCGCTATGGACATCAAGGTGGCACTTGACTTCCAGCTGAGTGCATCGGCCACTTTGTTTGCCTTCCCTGGATGGTAGAAGATCTCGCAATCATAGTCTTTCACCAACTCGAGCCATCGACGTTGTCTCATATTCAGGTCTTTCTGAGTGAAGAAATATTGCAGACTCTGGTGGTCTGTATAGATCTTACACTGTGCTCCATATAGATAATGCCTCCATATTTTAAGAGCGAAGACTACCGCAGCCAATTCCAGATCATGAGTGGGGTAGTTCTGCTCATGTTCCTTGAGCTGCCGAGAGGCATAAGTAATGACCCTACCACTCTGCATAAGCACGGCTCCAAGTCCCAATCGGGAGGCATCGCTATACATATCGAAGCCTTGGTTACTACAGGGTAGATGAGATCTTATTTATTAAGTCTTATAAGTCTATATACAGAAATTATCCGAACTCAGTGAGCTAGATGGGCTACCATCATACCCATAATAAAGAACATCATAGCGATGACTACCGCCCCCCTCGCTCATCTCCCCTTGGCCTGCCTCCCCTTGGCCAGCCTCCGGATCTTCTACCGTTTCCATCGGGTCTTCTTCTTCAATCTCGGGAACCTCCTCGACCACTTCAAGGTCTTCCTCGAACATCCCGGGGTCTTCCCCAAACATCTCGAGCATCTCGGGATCCTCCTTGAATGGCTCGGGATCCTCCTCGTACATCTCGGGATCCTCTTCGTACATCTCAGGGTCCTCCTCAAATATCTCGGGGTCCTCCTCGAACGGCTCAGGATCCTCTTCGTACATCTCTGGATCCTCTTCGTACATCTCAGGGTCCTCGTCAAACATCTCGGGGTCCTCCTGATCATCCGAGTCCCCCAGATCTTCTGGAAACTCATGGCGGAGAAGTTGCTTACAGAATTCCGTATATGAGAGACGGCACCCGTGCTACCCCCAGATCTGATGAGCAACCTCTCTCGCCCGATTGGGCAATGAGCGAAGCAGAGCTCCGATCCTGTGATCATCCACAACTGGAAACCCTTCCTGCTCCAGTTTCCAGAATAGCCGATCCAAGAACCCCATGTTGCCTTGAATTCCAAGGGTCGGACTATACTCAACTTCCTCTATTCGTCCCATCAGTTCGCGGCACCTCTCAGTGTAGTTCTCATGCAACATTTGGAATTGGAAATAAAAAAATGACATAGCTAGTACTAAACCGACCAAGCCAGTACAGAACCATTTTTTTTTCAATTCGCAAATATATATACAGAGAAAACACACGCGCAAATCAGTTTCTTCTACCCTAGTGATTAATATATAACCACTTTTCCTACCCTTAAATTCTAAATATTTGATTCATGAAAGAAGATAAAATATAGTTCATAGTTACATATCCTAAGGTACTTTTCATCATAAACATCGTATACTTGCGTATCCTAAAATCATAAAGTATCCTAAAAGTGCTTACTATCATAAGATATGCAAAAAGGTACTTACTTGGAAGCTGTAGGAAGAGGACTTGATGTGTGTGTAGTGAGATAGCGATTGGCTCGGATACCAACCTGTAACGCCCGCTTTTTTTTTTCTTTCTATAAAGCGGCGTTACGTTAACATACTTAGGGCATGTAGACATCATAAGACAGCGGAATAGCTTTAGAACTTACACATACATGCCCTACTACCATTCCTAACATAATGACATGGGAACTTGGCATATTAACTTCATACTTAGCATCATATCATACTTAGCATTATGTCATACTTAGCATCATGTCATATAGTCGCATAAGTCATTATTCAAACACATAAGTAGCAAACATAAAGTTCTAGCATAAGACCGGTAAACATATTGTTTTCGTGGCCAAGTCACTACCAAACACACACATTCTTGTCCTCCTGCCGCTTCCTTATTGTCCCCTTGCGTGATCTGCGGTATAAGGAAATAAGACTATAAGCACGTCAGCTTAGTAAGACTCCTTCCTACTCACTAAAACCATTCATCACTTAATCATAAGCACATGAAACATAAACATAACTTTATGCTTGAACATAACTATAAATAAACTTACATGGCATGATACGTGACATAACATGAACATAATTCAACTTAGCATAGCATAATACATTGCATAGACATAATCACAAATAAGCATTCTTAACATGCATGATACATGGTATAAACATCAACATAAAGAAACATTCTTAACATGCTTGATACATGGCATAAATATAAACATAAAGAAACATTCTTAACATGCTTGATACATGGCATAAACATAAACATAAAGAAACATTCTTACCATGCATGATATATGGCATAAACATAAACATAAAGAAGCATTCTTAACATGCTTGATACATGGCATAAACATAAACATAAAGAAATATTCTTAACATGCATGATACATGGCATAAACATAAACATAAAGCATGAACTAACCTGTATGACATAAACATAGGCATGCTTTCTATTATATCATATGGACATCTTCTTAACATAACCATAAGCATAAATCGTTTACTGTAATGCATATTTCTTGACATGAAACATAAGTATAAGACATTACTATCATTGCATAATGCATAACATGAATGCATGAGTCTAATCCATATACATAAGGATGCTTAACTTTTAAAATCATACTTTTAAATACTTAAACATAATCATCATATTGTTGGGGTCCCCGCCTTGTACCACATACATACATCATAAGCGCGGATCCCTAGTAAATACGAGGTCGCGAGCCCCGACCTACTAGGGTAAGGACAGCATAGTCGGTAGTCCCAGAACCGGGGCGTTCTTAAGGTGCCCATCCCTGTTGCACAGCTTCGGTAGTGCCAGAACTGTGGACAGCATAGTCGGTAGTCCAGAACCGGGGCGTTCTTAAGGTGCCCATCCCTTGGACCCATACATCGGTCCGGTACAAGCCCATTCATAAAGTAAAATATTTTACATGCTTCATCATTCGTAAGACATGACATACATCTTCATTCATAAACATGGCATGAATTTTCAATCATAAAACATGGCATGCATTTTCATTCATAAAACATGGCATGCATTTCCATTCATAAGACATGGCATGCGTAACGACCCGGCCCGTCTATCGGCCCATTTACTGGCCCATTTACCGGTCCTCAAAACCGTCGTACGGTCGTACCGTCGACCATCGACCGTGCCGTTATTCATAACATGGCATGCATCTTTATTCATAAACATAGCATGCACTTCCATTCATAAACATAACATGCATCTTCATTTATAAACATAACATGCATCTTCATTCATAGAACATGGCCTACTTACATAAACATCATTCTTATTCCTAGTGCTTGCATGATCATGACATATAAGGTAAACATTGCATTATAATCATTGAACATGACATGTTTGCATAGGCAATTATCCTAATCCATAGAGGTTGCATGATCATGATACATAAGGTAACCATTTGCATTTCATACATAAGCATGGTATTCATCCCAAGCATACATAAGTAGGACTTCCATAAACATACTACCTACCATTCAAGTGCATGGTATAGAACCCAATACATTCATAATTAAACCCTAATAAGAATGGCATCCAATCATAAACATACAAACATGAAACATGGTGCTTAAGGTTAGGGTTATAGGTAACTTAATTCCTACCACATGCTTGAACCTTTATATATATATACTTCATAATAAGGCATAAACCATCATTCTTCAAACCCTAACTCCATTCAAACCTTAAACCACTTTGTTTGGCCGAAACCTATAAGGAAGGGTTCAATCATTCAATTAACATGTAAGATAGCATAAGGTAAGGAAACAACCACACATTACCTACAAGACCATAGGAAGCCATTAGGGCTCATGATTAGGGCTAACCCTAACCTTTAGCCCTTCTCCACAAGGCTGGCCGAAACCCTTCAAGTCCATGAGTGCATGGAAAAATTCCATAAAAACCCTAATCAAACATTAAACACCAACCATACCCTACCATAGGGCCATTAGGACCCTTGCTTGAGGGAAGTCCTAACTTTTTGCCCTAGACCCCTACTTGGCCGAAAGTTATAGGATCATAAAGCCTTGTGAAAATTCACATAAGTCACCCTCCATCTCCCGCATGGCATGATAATACACAAAACACATCCTTGAAGGTTTAGATCCAACCCTACCAATGGGTTCAAGGTGTTGGCCGAAACCCTAGGAGATCCTAGGGTACCCCAAAATTTCTCAAAATCTCATTTTAACTTATACTCATCATGGAAAAATATTAGAAAGTAAGAGTAATATTTTTAACATCCTTTTGGACCCAAAAACCCTAGTGGCCGAAAGTCATAGGGTCACACATCATGGTTTCATCAATATAAATCCCAAAACCAACTTTATATCATGCTAAAAATCATAAAGGAACTATTATACCACAGGTGAGGGAGTCTTACATTGGTTGATCTTGATTATAGACCTTAGATTTGAGAGAAGGATGGAGATCTTGTTGCCTCTTGACCACCCCTAGCCTTTGTATCCTTGTAGAAGACTTGGATCTTGGGGATGAAGCCTTAGGTGAATTTTTTTCCAAGGGAGAATCCCTCTTGGGGTGTTCGGCTAGAATGGAGAAGGAGGGAGGAAGAAAGGTGACTTGATGGAAGAAGAAATGTAACCCCCCATGCCTCTCTTTATAACTCATCAAGGAGGGTAAGTGAAGAGTCATGGTGTCTCTTCATTTCCCCCTAAGCCTTAACCATAATCCACTTCATTTCCTCATAGCACTCCCTTGCTAGGTGAATTGGTTAGAGCATACATGGTTGTACAAGAGGTCCAAGGTTCAATCCTTGGTGTATGCACTAATTTTTTTCATTTATTTTTATTTTATTTTCCTATTATTTCGAAAATCTCCTAAAAATTCTCCCATAATTATGATAATATTCCTCATCAAAATCCCACTATAATTCTATAAATTTTTACCTAAAATTCACCAATAATCATGGTACTAGAAAGCCCATATAAGGCCCATTAGTGCCTATTTCTGCAATTTTAATTGGACAAACATGGATTCCTAGGTTAAAATTCGTGTTAATATTCCTAGGTTCCTCAGAAAATTATCTAGACATGCTTAATATTTTAAAAAAATATTAAAAAAATTTTCTGGGTCGTTACAGCTAGGCACCAGGCGAAGGACTGCTTGGTAACGAAGGCCTAGCGAAGGATTGCTGGGCAAACGTCCAACAGGAGGAGCCGGTTGGTAACAGATAAATTCTCCTTAGAGGAGTAGGTAAGGGCGCGTTCCCCGTCGAGGGAACAGTAGGCGTCGGTTCGACTTATGGATCCATTTAGGAGACCCAAAGTCAGAACCAAGATAGCTACGACTGTAAAATTCACTAACATTCTTGCTTTGTTTTGTTTGGTACTAACCCTGGATGCAGGACCAAAGCAACGAGTTTCTGCAGCTCAGAACGCCCCAAAGGAGAGGGGCAGCAGCTAGGTCAGGCGCCCGGGAGGTCCCGGGCGCCCAAGGTCAAAACCAAACATGAGTTAGCAAGAAAACGCATCGGAAGCTCATTGGGCCAGGCGCCCCCATGGTCCCGGGCGCCCCGGATGCCTCGGGCGCCCTGGGTCCAAGCCAACGAAACAATTGGGTTGAAGTTATCCGAGAAGCCAACAAGACCAAGTCAAGCAGGGCGCCCTCTGTGTCCCAGGCGCCCTCGTCAAACCTCGTGCCCAATCTTGGAGGGATAAGGGCTGACCGAGTTCCAGATGAAAGTTTGCGGATCGAGAGACACGTGGAGGGCGCCCCCAGCGTCTCGGGCGCCCCGAGGTGCACTATAAAAGGGGCTCTACCCCAAAGGCTTCAAGACACAATTTTTCAACGCCTCAATACTCTTCGCTCAAGCGCTCTGCTCCGGAAACTTCTGATCTCAAGGTCCTAGCGCCGACGATGACCCTACGCACCGAAGAACGATCCACACCGGGCGTCGGTAACGAAGAGTTAGACTTTTGTTTTTACAGCAATACTACTGTACAACTTTCTGTAAAACTTTACGCATTATAGAATTGCCCACAGTAAACGGTCAAGGACCGTGGGCCTTGGAGTAGGAGCCGACCACGACTCCGAACCAAGTAAAAAACCTTGTGTTCCCGTTTGTTGTTTTAATTTCCACTGTGTATTCTCTATCTTATAATCCGAAACGGTTTTACAATATTCACCCCCCCCCTCTATCGTATTCTATCGATCCAACATATATCCTAAACACCAAGGACTACCTAGGTAAATTTCAGTCTAAGTCAACCCCTGGAATATTCTTAGGATATTCAACAACAAGTAGGGCCTATAGGGTCTACAATAGACAAACTAATAAAATTGAAGAACAACGAATTTAATATTGACGAGGAAACTAATTCAAAACTCTGATAATCCAAACCTGAATCCATCAAATATTGATCAGGATGATAATGAACAAATTATTGAACCTTCAATTAAACCAATAGTTGAACCTCTAAATGAACTGACTATTAAACCAACTACTGAGTCGATTGAACCAATAATTGAACCAACCCAAGTAATTCAACCAAATACTGAACCGAACCATCCAGCCGGACCTGGTGAACCAAGTTCTAGAAGAATCAAGAAACCCAGACTAAGTCACCCAACTGATCAAATTGTGGGTGATCCAACCTTAGGAGTCAGAACTAGGTCTTCCTATAGAAATCTTAGTCAGATCGCACTAATTTTGAAAATTGAACCTAAGACTATAGAGGAAGTCTTACCTGATCATGATTGGATCATTGCAATGCAAGAGGAGTTAGCCCAATTTGAGAGGAACCAAGTCTGGGAACTAGTACCTAAACCTGAGGGCAAATCCATTATCGATACTAAGTGGGTGTTTAGGAATATGCTAAATCACCAAGGGAAAATAGTTAGAAACAAAGCTCGCTTAGTAGCTAAACTGTTCAGTCAAGTCGAAGGGTTAGACTATGACGAAACCTATGCCCCAGTAGCCAGACTTGAGTTTATTAGAATGTTGTTAGCCTTTGCAGCCTATAAAGGATTTAAACTTTACCAAATGGATGTTAAGTCAGCCTTTCTGAATGAGTTTATTAAAGAAGAAGTCTATGTAGGACAACCCCCAATTTTGAGGACTTAGAAAAATCTGACTACGTTTACAAACATAATAAGGTACTTTATGGACTAAAACAAGCACCTAGGGCATGGTATGAACATCTATCAACTTACCTTATTTCTAAGGAATTCAACCAAGGACAAATTGACTCAACTCTTTTTGTCAAAACCTTAGAAAAAGACATCTTCATTGCCCAAATCTATGTTGACGACATAATTTTCGGATCCACCAACTCAAACTTCTTAAAATAATTTGTAAAAATAATGGAAAATGAATTTGAAATAAGCTTAGTTGGTGAGCTCAACTTCTTTTTAGGACTACAAATTAAGCAAACTAGGGATGGAAATTATATTCACCAATCCAAATATGCTAAGGAGTTAATAAAGAAATTTAAAATGGATAACTCCAAAAGCATAAATACCCCTATGACCACAAATGTAAAAATTGATAGTGACCCTGAAGGTAGACCTATACGCCTCAAGCTATAGCGGAGTATGATTGAAAGTCTACTTTACCTTACAGTTAGCTGACCTGACATCCTATTTTCTATAGGAATGTGTGCTAGATACCAAACCTGTGCTAAGGAAACACACTTAGCAACCCTAAAAAGAATACTTAGATACATTAAGGGCACCCTAAATGTAGGGATTTGGTATCCTAGGACCTCAACTATTGACTTGTCAAGGTACTCTGACTCTAACTATGCTGGATGTAAACTAGACAAAAAAAGTACAAGTGGAAGCTGCCAACTTTTAGGAAATAGTCTAGTCAGTTGGTGCAATAGAAAGCAAAACTGCGTAGCTCAATCTACAACCGAAGTTGAATATGTTGCTTTAAAAGAGTGTGTAGCACAACTCTTATGGATGATGCACACTCTTAAGAACTTCCAACTTGATTACACCCAAACCTAAGTTTACATTGATAACATAAGTTCAATCAATCTAACTAAGCACTCAATCCAACACTCTAGAACATAACATATAGAGGTTAAACATCACTTCGTATGGGATCATGTAGCCAGGGGGGAAATAGTCCTTAAACATGTTGACTCAAAATCAAACTTAGCTGATATTGTAACGACCCGGAAAATTTTCTTAATATTTTCTTTAAAATATTGATCATGTCTAGATAATTTTCCGAGGGACCTAGAGATATTAGTACGAACCTTAGGCTAGAAATCCATAATTTTCTCATTTAAATTGAGAAACTAAGTACTAATGGGCATTATATGGGCTTTCTAGTACCATGGTTATTAGTAGATTTTAGGTTAAAGTTAATATAAATATAAATGGGTTTTAATGAGGAATATTAGCATGATTATGGGTGAGTTTTAAGGGAATTTCGAAATAATAAAAAATAAAATAAAATAAAAAATATATATAAAAATAAAGTGCATACATCAAGGATTGAACCTTGGTCCTCTTGTACTACCATGTATGCACTAACCAATTCACCTAGCAAGGGAGTGCTATGAGGGAATGAAGTGGATTTTTGTTAAGGCTAAAGGAAGTGAAGAGTCACATGAGAGAAGGCACCATGTCTCTTCACTTACCCCTCTTCATGGTGTTTAAATGAGAAGTAACTTAATAATTAAGATTCATTCTCTTCTCTTCATCCACCAAGCCACTCCTCTTCTTCCTCTTTCCCTTCTAACTGAAACCTATAGGAAGATTTTTCCCTTGGGAAAAGCTCACAAGAAGGCCTCTCCTTCAAGATCCAAGGTTTTTGTTCAAGGTGACAAAGGCTAGAGGTGGTAAAAAGGCAACAAGGTCTTCATCCTTCTCCCAAATCTAAGGTCTATAACCAAGATAATCTAAAGTAAGACTCCCTCACCTGTGGTATAATAGTTCTCTTTGATGTTTATCATAATATGAAGTTTGGTTTGGATTTGATGTTGAGAAAACCATGATTTGGACCCCTAAGACATTCGGCCACCATAGGTTTTGGGTCCAAGATGATGTTTAAAATTTCACTAATGCTTTCTAATGTTTTCCCATGATGAATATAGGTTAAAATATGATTTGGAGAATTTTTGGAGTACCCTAGTACCCTTTAGGGTTCGGCCAACACCATGAATCCATGGTTAGGGTTGGATCTAAACCTTCAAGTATGTATCTTGTGTATCTTCATGATACAAGAGAGGTTGAGGGTAATTTATGTGAATTTTCACAAGGCTTTATAACCCTAAAGGTTTTGGCCAAGAAGGGTACTAGGGCAAGGAGTTAAGGTTTGCTTCAAGTATGGGTTCCAAAGGACCCTATGGTATGGTATGGTTGGTGTTTAATTTTTGATTGGGAATTTTATGGAATTTTTCCATGCACCCATGGCCTTGTAAGGTTTCGGCCAACCCTAAGAAGTAGGGCTAAAGGTTAGGGTTAACCCTAATCATGAGCTCTAATGGTTTCCTATGACCTTATAGGTAATGTATGGTTGTTTCTTTACCTTATGCTACCTTACATGTTATTTGAATGATGGAACCCTTCCTTGCAAGTTTCGGCCAAGCAATGTAAATAGGGTTTAGGTGGAGTTAGGGTTTGAAGGATGATGGTTTATGGCTCATTATGATGTATATATATAGGTTCAAGCATGTGGTAGAAATTATGTTACCTATAACCCTAACCTTAGGTACTATGTTACATGTTTGTATGTTCATGTTAGATGCCATGCTTAATAGGGTTTATTCATGAATGTCTTATGTTCTATGCAATACACTTAGATAGTATGTAACAGGTTTATAGAAGTCCCACCTATGCATGCTTGTGATAGATACTATACTTATGTATGAAATGCAATGCTTACCTTATGTATCATAATCATGCAAGCTCTATGGAATAGGATGATGGTCTAAGTAGACATGTCATGTTTAATGAATATAATACAATTCTTACCTTATATGCCATGATCATGCAAGCACTATGAACAAGAATGATATTTTATGTAAGCATGTCATGTTTATGAATGAAGTTAATGCAAGCACTATGAACAAGAATGATGTTTTATGTAAGCATGTCATGTTTATGAATAAAGATGCATACCATGTTTTATGAATGAAGATAATGATCATGCCTTTAAGGCATCATGATGCTATGCATTAAGTATGAACAATGAAAGGTCAAGTATGCTTTATGTCATGCTTCATGTAACAAAGCTATGCTATGTCTAAGTATGCTATAAATGTCTTATGAATGATGAAGCATGTAAAGTTATTTTACTTTATGAATGGGCTTGTACCGGACCGATGTATGGGTCCAAGGGATGGGCACCTTAAGAACGCCCCGGTTCTGGACTACCGGCTATGTTGTCCACGGTTCTGGGACTACCGAAGCTGTCCAACAGGGATGGGCACCTTAAGAATGCCCCGGTTCTGGACTACCGACTATGCTGTCCACGGTTCTGGGACTACCGTAGCTATCCTTACCCTAGTAGGTCGAGACTAGCTACCTCGTATTTACTTAGGGATGCGCGCACATGATGTATGTATGTGGTACAAGCTGGGGACCCCAATGATGTGATGATTATGTTTAAATATTTAAAAGTATAATTTTAAAGGTTAAGCATCCGTATGTATATGCATTTGACTCATGCATTCATTCATGTTATGTATTATGCCAGGATAGTAATGTTTTATGCTTATGTTTCATGTTAAGAATTATGCATGATAGTAAACGTCTTATGATTATGTTTATGTTAAGAAGATGCCCATATGCTATGTTAGAAAGCATGCTATGTTAAGTTTATGTATGTTTATGTTTATGTCATGTATCATGCTATGTTAAGTTTATGTATGTTTATGTTTATGCCATTTATCATGCTATGTTAAGTTTATGTGTGTTTATGTTTATGCCATGTATCATGTTATGTTAAGTTATGTATGTTTATGTTTATGTCATGTATCATGCCATGTTATGTTTATTTATGTTTATGTTCATGCCATGAGTTATGTCATGTTAAGTGTATTTTATGTTCATGCACTATGTGAGAACTATGTCAGGCTAAATGATTTTAGATGCATATGTCCTATGTAGAGCATCAAGTTATGTTAATGTTTTATGTGCTTATGATTAAGTGATGATTGATTTTAGTGAGTAGGAAAGAGTCTTACTAAGCCTATGTGCTTATAGTCTTATTTTCCTTATACCGCAGATCATGCAAGGGGACAATAAGGAAGCAGCAGGAGGGCAAGAATATGTGTGTGGTAATGACTTGGCCAAGAAACAATATATTACGAGTCTTATGCTAAACTTTATGTTTGCTACGTATGTGCTTAGATGATGACTTATGTGACTTTATGACATGATGTTAAGTACGACATGATATGATGCTAAGTATGAAGTTAATATGCTAAGTTCCCATGCCATTATGTTAGGAATGGTAGTTAGGTGCATGTATGTGTATGTTTAAAGTTATTCCGCTGCATTATGATGTTCACATGCCCCTATGTATGTTAACATAATGCTGCTTTATGGAAAAGAAAAAAAAGCGGGCATTACAGATATCTTCACCAAACCCTTACCTGAGTCTGAGTTTAGCTCACTATGGGCAGTTAGGGTTATGCTTAGTAGAATAGGACTGCTCTACTTATGTTTCTTTTTCAAAAACTATTCTATTTCTTATTTGTCAAATCATTTTTATCTTGAAATTTAAAATGATTTCCGACTTAGGTTTTTTTAAACTTACCTCCTTCAAAACTAGGGTTTTTTTGCAAATGGACTTAGCTTAGGCCCTAACCCTAGAACTGCATGCACCTATAGATCTAGAAGCTAGCATCTCACAAGCACCATAGGACACTTTTGATTGACAACCTAGACTGGGTTGAGATGCTTAGGTCTATGCCTTGATTCAAGATCATTAAGTCAGTGCATCTACAGTAATTGGGACAATAAATACAAATTGAACAGTAATTAGGTTAAGTGTCAAGCTTAGAAAATCTAACTTGATCAAATCACTTAACATGACTAGCCCTAGCGAAAGCTACTGTTTATAACAGTTAGTAAGTAGCTAACTGGGTTAGACACGACCCGAAAGAGAAGAATTTAAATTGATTTGGTCCAGTTTATCCTTAGAATTGGTTCAATACAACACTTTACTTTCCTTACTGAATTTTTTTTGGTATATTTTTTTTGATATATGGCAAAGGGGGAGAGATTGGAGAGGAGAGAAAAGAGGTTTTTAAAATTTAAATTAAAAAAAATTAATTAAATTTTGTTTCAAAAACTTTTCATCTCCTTTTTCAAAAAGTAAAGTAACGAAAATTCTTTTAGAAAATTGTCTAAGTACTTAATTCAAAACTCTTTTTGAAAATTTTAAAAGTACTTAATTTAAAATTATTTTGGAAAATTTTCTAAGTGTTAAAACTTTAAAATTATTTTAAAAAATTTTCTAAGTGTTAAAACTTTAAAATTATTTTGGAAAATTTTTTAAGTTCTCTTTGGAAAAGTGTTTCTAACTTGAAAATCCTTTTTGAAAATTTCTAACTGTTGAAAACCTGAAAAATCCCCTCATGACAAGGACTTAGAAATGTTTTAAAAAATCCCACGTATTTTTGAAAAATTCAGGGGGAGAATTCTTCCAGGGGAAGGAAATTAAGTATCTTATTTGATTCATTAACTTAATTTTTTGAAATGTGTTGCCATAAATCAAAAAGAGGGAGATTGTTGGTGCAGGCAGCACCTAAGTCAAACCTAGGTTTTGATAATGGCAAAGGGTTCAGAAGTTAAGGTATTATTGTGATCTAATATGTTCACTGAGTGTGCAGGAAGAAGTCCTAGGTACACTAGGCAAGAAGTCTTAGCATGGGGCTGGGCAAAGAAGTCCTGGTCACGGACTGTGCAAGAAGACCTGACCGGAGTCTGGCAAAGAAGACCTGATCGAGGACTGGGCAAGAAGTCTTGGTCACGGACTGTGCAAGAAGACCTGACCGGAGTCTGGCAAAGAAGTCCTGGTCGAGGACTAGGCAAGAAGTCCTGCCAAGGGGCTGGGCACCGAAGACCTGACCGGAAGTCCGGCAAGAAGACCTGACCGGAAGTCGGGCAAGAAGACCTGACCGGAAGTTGGGCACGAAGACCTGGTCAGGTGGATTGGGCAAAAGTCCAACCGGAGGAGCCGGTTGGCAAAATGTAAACTCTCCTAAGAGGAGTAGGTGAGGACGCGTTCCCCGTCGATGGAACAGTAGGCGTCGGTTCGACCTATGGTTCCATTTGGGAGACCCGAAGTCAGAACCAAGATAGCTACGACTGTAACTAATGCTTATTATGTTTTGGGACTAACCTTAGTTGTAGGGTCGAAGGACTGGTCATTTGCAAGTGAGGTACTTCACAGGGCCTAGGCGCCCGAATGGAGACAGGCGGCCGAATGGGCTCAGGCGCCCGTATGGATACGGGCGCCCAAGAGTGAAGGCAAAACTCAAAAAACAAGCTGCGTAGCCACTGGACCAAGGCGGATCAGGCGCCCGTGAGGTCACGGGCGGCCCCATCAGCTCAGGCGCCCAAGTCGGGGTGGATAAGCGCTGACCGAGCTCGCGGATAAGGATTCGCGCAGGAAAGGCCACGTGTTAGGCGCCTGTGTGAGCACTATAAAAGGGGGCTAACCCCCAAGGCTTCGAATCCATTCTTTCCAACGCTCCAAACACTTTCGCTCATGTGCTGCGCTCCGGTAAAGCTCCATTTCGAGATTTCAGCACCGACGACGACGCTCTGCTCCAGAATTCGATCCATCTCGTGAGTCGGTAAAGTTTCAATTTACGAAAGTGTTGTGATTTAGTTTTCCAAATTCTATATTTGTAGTATCAATCTGTAAAAAACTTTCCGAATATAAAATTGCCCAAAGTAAACGTTCAAGGACCGTGGGCCTAGGAGTAGGAGCCGATCGCAACTCCGAACCAAGTAAAAAATCGACGTGTGTTCTTATGCACTTTATTTTCCACTGCGTATTTGCTCTTTCTTAGTCCAAAAAATTTCATAACGATATTCACTCCCCCCCCCCCCGCTCTATCATTTTCCTCGATCCTGTTGGAATCCGGATGGCTAGAGAGGGGGGGGGTGAATATAGCCAAACACTTTGACCTTTGGCACTTATCAAATTTCTGCACTCAACCTTATCGGTAGCACAGCGGAAGAAACAATGGAAACAAAGCAGTGCAGAAAACAAAAACAGAAAACGAAGGCAAACAAACACAACTAGCAAGATTGCTAACAAGGAGGATTTACAAGGTTCGGGCATAACTTGCCCTTACTCCATGGCGTGCCCTTAAGGTGGGCGATCCCTTTATCGTCGGCAGATCAAGCCCCGGTTATCACCGGATAGAAAGCAACCTCCTTCTTGGTGGAGAAACCTCTCCACAGCATTTCAATCACAGATATATGTTTAGGCATAATGAAACAACAAGAATGATCTTACTTAGCACTTAGCAAAGACAAGAACACAGCAAGCTCCCTCAGAGCTCCATCCAGCGACGATCTCACGCAAGAGCCCTCTCCTCGTGTCTTCTCGCTGTTGGACTCGGAGCTTCTTGTTCCCTCCTTCAAGCGGTTAAGTAATGAATGGTTGCTTCACATATTGTAGTTGCTTGCACAAGATGATAGAACTTCAGAGCACGCATGCAAGATGTGGAGAACACAAAGGCGCAGCAAGAACTCAGTTAGCGAACTCTAGATCTCTGCTTCAACGAAGCCTTCTTCCGCCATTTTGTTTCTCCACTCAGCACCACGTGACAGCATCTCCTGCAGCCTCCAGCTGCTTCCCTGCCAACGCCAGCTACCACTGAGCCCTCCCTGGACTTCCTAAGCTCCCCTCAGCCAAGCTCCAGTCAGCAGCTCCAGTCTACAACTCCAGCCGTTGCAACCTGAGATGGAAAACGGACAAATCTGCTCCAAGGAAAGCCTCCATTGACTTCTCCTTGAGTGTTTGAATCCTTCCCTGTCACCTGCAGCTTGATCAGAGTATTAGAACAGCATTTCACTCAGTAAATAAAGAATCATAAGTTAAGCGCAGAGAATCGGATACGTTCAGACGTGATTAGAGCGTCTGACAGTGTATTTTGAATTAAAGTGATCGGTCACCGGACCGATCAGAGAGCCTCCTGATCGATCACCAGACCGATCAGGCTGGGTCCAGACCGATCAGGCTCCGTCCTGATCGGTCCCCAACGCTCAATTAGAAATCGTGATTTCTTTGGGACTCTACTGGATCGATCACCAGACCGATCCCAGGTTGTGGATCGATCACCCGACCGATCCACCCCTTTATCGGGCAATTTCTGAGCTTCGCAGTCCAGATCTCCTGATCGATCACCGGACCGATCAGGAGACCTCCTGATCCGTCACCAGGCCGATCAGGTCGTGACCAGACCGATCAGGCTCCGTCCTGATCGATCATATTGAGGAACCTACGATGCTGGATCGTTCTCCAGAACGATCTACACAGTGATCCTGATCGGTCACCAGACCGACCAGGAGCAGTTCAGCAAGGGAACTCAACCTCACTATTTGCTCCCTGATCGGTCACCAGACCGATCAGGAGCAAAGCAATGGGTGAAACGCATACTCCCTGATCGGTCACCAGACCGATCAGGCATCGCTGGATCGGTCACCAGACCGATCCACGAAGGAGCACCGTGCCAACTCCCTGATCGGTCACCAGACCGATCCAGGGGCTCCAACCTAGCCCTCCAAGCTAGGGTTTCATCCACCTTAACCCTCCAAGCTAAGGATTTTTCACCTAACCCTCCAAGTTGGGAATTTGCACCTAACCCTCCAAGTTAGGACTTTTCACCTAGCCCTCCAAGCTAGGACTTTTCACCCAACTCTTCCGGATTAGGACTTTCCAAACCTAGCCCTCCAAGCTAGGACCTGACCCTCCAAGCCAGGACTTTTTCACCTAACTCTCCAAGATGGGAATTTTCACCTAACCCTCCAAGTTAGGACTTTTCACCTAGCCCTCCAAGCTAGGACTTTTCACCCACCTCTTCCGAATTAGGACTTTTCACACACCTAGCCCTCCAAGCTAGGATTTTCAACACCTAACCCTCCAGGTTAGGATTTTCCAACACCTAGCCCTCCAAGCTAGGATTTTCCATACCATGCCTGATCCCCGACCAGGACTTAATCATAATCATCATAATCAACCTAAACTAAAATTGATGTCAACACCAAAACAACAATTAGGGTCAGACTGCATCAACAATCTCCCCCTTTTTGTTGTTTGACAATCCGATTTTAAGTTTAGGGATTCTCAATCAATTTCTCAACTTCCAGAATCATAGGGGAATCAAGATCCTCCCCTTACAATATAATCATCCTAAACTTAACCAACCAACACTCTCCCCCTTTGTCGAACACCGAAAAGGGGTCTAGAAGGGTTGTTTAGTTTAAACCATACTCCCCCTCAACCCTAGGGGTATCCCAAAACAATAAAGATTTGACTGATTTTTGATAAGCATATGAATACATATGACAAACAGATATAGGCATGGCAAAACAAGCATATGTATCATATGAGCATGGCATCATACGCATGAACATAGCTATGTATTAAATATGCAGATAGTACAACATAGCATCAACAATAAGCATACACAAGTAAAATAGACATGCAAGGCAAACTCAGAAAAATCAAAGCAAAAACCATCCAGAGAAATAACAAGATGCAAGACACATGCATCAAAGTCAAAATACGTGTGACACAAGGCCACAACAGATAAGTCATGGGGCATACAACCCAAAAGTCACACAACTAAACAGTCAAATATACTGATCACCAGGAGAGGCAACAGACATCCAAACTCAACCGTCAGCGGGGGGGGGGGGGGTCGTCATCGCTCATGAGATCATCCACCGTGGCATCAACAGACCCTGGTGCAGCACTTCCTGAAGGAGCATCCCCTGGAAATGTATGGCGGCGCCACTCTGCGTACTAAGTCTGCTGCAATGCCTGGACCCCAGAGATAGTAGACTCTACGCCGGTCAATCGACGATCAAAGGAATGGAAATCCAAGCGGGCCTCCTCTCGATGGAGCTCCCTCAAATGAATATCCTCCTGGAGGATCCGATCCAGCTCGGAGATCTGCCATCGTAGATCTGGGTCAGGCTCATAGTCGTACTCAGCGTCAGCAACAGGAGCCTCACGAGGTGCAGCAGCCTCGGGTGGTGCCTGAAAATGTGGTGCTCTGCCAGATAGGTCACCGAGTCCTCTCCTATCCTTCCAAACCAAGGCCCCATCGCGCTCACGAATAATAATGCCAGATTTCACAAAAGCCTGCCGACCGAGCCAACAATCCTGTTTGACCATGGGCACGGTCCTGCCTTTAGTGACATCAACACCAACTGACATAAGCCAATCAGTGATGACATGACCAAATGGCATGTAGACCGTGCGACGGCTCGGCTCTCGATAGGATAGGATAGACTGGAAGATGCTCTCCATGATATCGATGTCCATCCGGCGGTGCATGCCGTAGATCATAAGGCAATGGTAGGGTCGGATCTCAGTCAAAGGCTTTGAGGTGATGGGCAAGATGCAATTTGTGATTATCTTGAAAAGGATGTAGTCAACTAGAGCAAGTTGTAGGGCTGTAAAGGTAGGAAAATCAGGACCCAACTCATCAAGCCCGGCGGGGCGTGGATGACCAAAGAAATGTTGATAGATGGAGTCGGGGGTAACATCTGAAAAAGGTGCCAATAAAGGATCAGGAAGCTTAGGGTAGATTGAATACAGATTCGGTGATCGTCGACCACCTAAATACTCTGCCAAGATCTCGTAAGAAAAATTAAGGTTCCTCTTGGCGACTCGAGTGGTGAACTCGAAACCTCCTTGAGGTCCCTGCAAAAGATTGTTATAGAATTTTGAGACTAGGTCGTAATTGATGGTCCGTTCCAAGGAAAGAAGGAAGCCCATGTTGTAAAACATGACTATCTCCATGACTGACGGACAATGTTCAGTCAGAAAAGGGATATCAATGGATCGGCAGGATAGTAATTTGAAGGTCCTCGATTGGAATGCCTGTTCACAGACTGCATTTGGAAACCGGGAGCTTGAAGAAGGCTGTGGCCTTCTGGAAGGTGCAGATGAAGAAGGGGTTTTCCCCCTCGAACTGCCCTCAGCAGCTTCGTTGCCCTTGGAAGATTTTCTAAAGAATTGAATTGATTGAATTGACCATACACATAGTTTGAATCAATTGGGCAATATTGACACGAACATAGGTTGAATCAAAAATTCAAGAGTTGATCATACAAAGAGTAATCATAAGGTAGACATTAGATCAGAAAGGAGGACAATAATGAGGTGAAAGATAGATTTGAACATAATCATATGTTGAAGCATGGAAAGAAAGGTCATGGCCAACAAAAGAAGATCACGACACAACACAAAACATGGTTAGCGTTAAAGCATAATCTATGAATTGATTTGAAGGAAAAACTGAGACAAAAACTTACTTAGGTGCCATTGGTGAGGTTCTTGAAATCTGAAAGGAAGAAAGGCTTGCGCAGGAGAAACCTTCGGCGCAAGAGAGATCGCAAAGCCCCTCAGCAAGAGAGAACGTCGCAGGAAGCAGGAAGAAGACAAAGCTCGGAAGAACCCTCTTAGAACCGCACGTGCACACTCACGAGAGGAAGACGAAGGCACTGGGGAAGCTCTCGCATGAAGTGAAGGTCGCGCAAGTGGGAGGTTTCGGCGCTAGGGTTCGGCAATGAAAGGTTTCGAAGGAATTAATCGGTTGGTGGATCGGTCCACCAACCACAATTTAATGCGTTTGAATGGATCACCGTTCGATCTGATAGCGCCCGGACCGATCAGGCTTTAGCCTGATCTAACTGACCTGGGCCTGATCGGTCGGGTGACCGATCAGGCGCTCTCCTGATCGATCTGCTGATCGATCAGGACACGAACAGTAGGGTTCGGAGGAAAACCTGTGAGCCCCCTGATCGGTCTGTGGACCGATCACCATAGGGTGCCAGATCAGTCCGGGGACCGATCCAGGCTAGCTCAGTAAGTTTGGTCAAGATTTCGTAAAGTCACTGCTGCCCCTCCGATCGGTCTGTGGACCGATCGTTACAGGATGGAGCCAGATCGGTCCGGGGACTGATCAGCCCTACTCTTGATCGGTCCAGTGACCGATCAGGGTTCCTGAAACTTTCAGTTTCAGATTGTTACATGATTTCTAAAGGGATTTGGTGAAGGATATCGATCTTGGAAGCCGTCCCTCGTCTATAATTGATCCCCAATCAAGGATCAAAGGTCCTTAGGGTTTGAACAAGTCACTTTGCTCCACCAAAGTGGAGTCAAACTCAAACAACAATCATTCAAACAATTTGTGTCAAATCCAAGGTTCCAATCAAGTTTTCTTGATTGGAATGTCCAAGTATGATCATGGAGCCAAATACACATATGTTATGCATTGGTTTGCCCCATACTTGGTCACCAAAGTGATTATTATCTCGTCAACTTAATTTCTCAAGGGATGCATTGACATTTTGAGAAATTTAGTTGATCCTAACATCTCACCCCATTTATAACAAACAAAAATGTTTTGGTAAACCTTATAGTTTGTGTGAGATATCCCCAAAGTTACCCAATTGTTTCCCAACAATTTGAAATAATCATGAAGGGTTTTGAATGCATTTAGGAAAACTATGAAGCGCGACACATTCCCAACTCCCATCTTAGGAAACTAAATTCATTTTCGGGGAGTGGTTTAGTGAAAATATCAGCTAGGTTTGATTTGGACTCTACATGTGAGAGTACAATTTCTCCCCTAGCCACATGATCTCTAATGAAGTGGTGACGCACTTCGATATGTTTAGTCCTAGAATGATGGACTGGATTTTTGGTTAGGTTAATTGTGCTAATATTATCACATAACACTTGCACACTCTTGTAACTCAATCCATAGTCCTCTAATGTATGTATCATCCACAACAATTGCGATACGCTCTCTCCCATGGCAATGTATTCTGCCTCGGTCGTGGAGAGAGCAACATAATGTTGCTTCCGACTTGACCAACTCACTTAGGACGAGCCTAAGAATTGGCAACCCCCACTTGTGCTCTTCCGGTCCAACTTACATCCAGCGTAGTCGGAATCCGTATAGCCAATTAAATCAAATGATTCGGTACGGGGGTACCATAGACCGACTCCAATTGTGCCTTTGAGATATCTCAAAATTCGCTTAACAACGATCAAATGAGATTCCTTGGCACACACTTGATACCTAGCGCACATACCCACAGCAAATAGGATATCCGGTCGACTAGCTGTGAGGTATAGTAAACTACCTATCATGCTTCGATATTGAGTTAAATCAACGGGTTTACCACTCTCATCATTGTCTAATCTTGTGTTTGTAGCCATGGGAGTGGTTACCTCTTTTGAATCACTCATGTTAAATTTTCGAAGCATTTCTTGTGTATACTTTGATTGGTGCACATGGATACCATCGTGAGTTTGCTTGATTTCAAGTCCAAGGAAGAAAGTCAACTCTTCCACTAGACTCATTTCAAATTCACTCTCCATGTGTCCAATGAACTCATTTAAATAGCCCTTATTGTTTGAGCCACAAATTATGTCATCGACATATACTTGGGCTACAAAAATATTGTCACCATCTCTTCGTAGAAATAGTGTAGGGTCTATTTGGCCTCTAACGAAGCCCTTCTCAATTAGGAATGTCGACAACCGCTCATACCAAGCCCGGGGTACTTGTTTAAGGCCATAAAGTGCCTTTTTGAGCATGAACACGTGGTTTGGAAATTTGGAATTCTCAAACCCCGGTGGTTGTTCGACGTAGACCTCTTCTCTTATTAAACCATTTAGAAAGGCCGATTTGATATCCATTTGGTATAATTTGAAGCCACGATGTGCTGCAAATGCTAGCATCAATCGAATGGATTCTAATCGTGCCACGGGAGTATAGGTTTCATCATAATCAAGGCCTTCAACTTGACTATAGCCCTTGTCTATCAAGCGTGCCTTGTTTCTAATGATTTCTCCCTTATGGTTCAATTTGTTTTTGAAGACCCATTTGGTTCCAATGATGGTGGTCTTCTTATGTCTAGGGACTAAGTCTCAAACTTGACTCATTTCGAATTGACCTAGTTCATCTTGCATTGCAATGATCCAATTGGGATCATTTAATACTTCATCAATTTTTCTAGGTTCAATTTCGGAAATTAGGGCAACTTCATTAGCCTCATTCCTGAAGAATGATCTAGTTCTAACCCCATAATGGATGTCTCCAACAATTTGGTCTTGGGGATGACTAGAGGCTAATCTAGTTTGCCGTGGTGTTGGTGGTGCTTCGTGAATAGGCTCACTAGACACAAGTTCAGCCTCAGGATCCGACTGATCTATGGATTGTCTAGGCTCACAATCATCGGATTCATCACCATCAACAACATTTTGACTCTCATTCAAACTTAGTCTCCTAAGTTCGAATTGGACTTCATCTTTTGGTTGACCATTGACTTTTGGAATTTCTTCAAAGACAACATCAGAAGACTCTTCTACTAATCTAGACTTCTTGTTGTAGACTCGATAGGCTTTGCTAACGAGGGAGTACCCGACTAGTATCCCTTCATCAGCCTTTGCCATGAACTTTCCAAGATGGTCCTTGGTGTTTAGGATGAACACCTTACAACCAAACACCCTAAGGTGTTTAACGTAGGTGGTTTCCCAAACCAAAGCTCATGGGGAGTCTTTCCTAAAAACCTATGAATGAGGACCCAGTTTTGCACATAGCAAGCTGTATTTACAGCTTCGGCCCATAAGTAACTCGGGAGTGAGTACTCATTAAGCATGCTTTGTGCAGCCTCTTGTAGAACACGGTTCTTCCTTTCTACAACACCATTTTGTTGTGGTGTTCTAGGAGTAGAGAACTCATGTCTATACCCTCTATCCTGACAAAATTCTAAAAATCTCTGATTTTGAAATTCACCTCCATGATCACTTCTAATTGTCTTAATTGTTAATGATTTCTCATTTTCTACCCTCCTACAAAAAGAGATGAAAACATCTATGGTTTGGTCCTTATATTTAAAAAAGTAAGTCCATGTATATCTAGTGAAATCATCAATGATCACAAAGCAATACCTACTTCCATTCAATGATATGATAGTACTACAATCAAATAGATCCATGTGAAGTAAATCTAATGCAGTAGAAGTACTTACAGCGCTTTTACCTTTATGTGCAGATTTTGTTTGCTTACCCATTTGACATGCATCACAAAGTTCTTGGTAAGCCACAAACTAACCCCTTGTTGGCCAACCTCCGGATGTTCTTCATGTTCACATGTGCAAGTCTTCGGTGCCAAAGGGTGGACTCTTCTTCTTTTGACATTAAACACTTAGCAGAAACATTAGTAGCACTTTTAAATGAAACTTGATAAATATTGTCTACTCTTGTTCCTACTAGTACTGTGTCCAAAGTGTCATGTTGTCTAACTAGACATTGACTTGGCTGAAAATCAATTGTGTAACCCGTGTCACACAATTGACTGACACTTAGGAGATTAAATTTCATCCCCTTGACTAGAAGGACATTTGAAATTCTAAGACATTCGGATATTTGAATGTCTCCTATTCCTATGACCTTAAGACTACCATTGTTACCAAATGAAATATTACCTCTACTTTTCTTGTGAAGTGTGGTAAACAATGATCTATCCCCGGTCATGTGTTTGGAGCATCCACTATCAACGAACCAAGTTGATAGATGCTCCGCCTCAATCATAACCTCTTCATCATCCGAAGATGATGAAGCCGCGTTTGATGAGTTGGAAGATTCATCACTGCTCTCTTGATCTCCCAATGCCATGAATGCCACATGTCTTGTGCTCTTCTCCTCCTTCTCTTGATCAGATGAGCTTGAGGATGACTCATCCCAAGTGGCCTTCAAGGCCTTCTTCTTCTTCTTGAATTTTTCTTCTTTCTTTTTGGATTTCTCCTCCTTCTTCTTTAGTTTTGGGCATTCATTCTTGAAATGCCCTTTCCTACCACACTCAAAGCAAGAGACATTAGTCTTATCAAGTTTAGCTTCACTGGAGTTACCTCTACTCTTGAAGCGTCGATCCCTTCTCATCATCCTTCTCACAAAGTTTACCATCTCGGAGGATGAGGAGCCGCTGCCATCTTCCTCGGAATCGGACTCGGATTCGGAAGAGGATGAAGATGAAGAGACCTCCTTCTCCTTCTTCTTCTTCTTCTTGTTGGATCGGTCCCCTACAACTAAGGCAATTCCCTTCTCCTTGGGGCCTTTATTAGTCATTTCATGCAATTCCATTTCACAAAATAAATCATCTAACTTAACAATGGATAAATCCTTGGATACTTTGTAGGCATCCACCATGGATGACCACAAAGCATTCCTTGGAAATGCATTTAGTACATACCTCACAAGGTCACGATTCTCGACCTTTTCATCAATCGAATGAAGCCCATTGAGGACTTCCTTGAACCGGCTATGGAGCTCACATACCGTTTCATTCTCCTTCATGGAGAGATTTTGGAGTTGATTGAGGAACAAGTCCCTCTTGGCGATTCTTGAATCTCGGGTGCACTCATGAAGTTCGATGAGCTTGTTCCACAAGTCCTTTACACTTGTGAAAGGACCAACCTTGATGAGTTGGTCTTTGTTCATGCCGCATTGTAGAGTGACGACCGCCTTCGCGTCGGCTTCACTCTTCCGAGTTTGTTCGGCTGTCCACTGCCATGATTCGAGTTCTTTGCCTTCATCATCCTTAGGAGGGGTGAATCCCTCCTTCACCGCAAACCAAGTGTTGATGTCCATCTTTAAGTAATATTGCATCTTCGATCTCCAATATTGGAAATCATCGCAATCGAAGAATGGAGGTCGGGTGGTGGAGAAGCCTTCCCTCAATGCCATGGATGTAGCTCTCGGTTGTTAATATGCAAAAACAGAGCCCCAAGCTCTGATACCACTTGTTGGAACCCGGATGGCTAGAGAGGGGGGGGTGAATATAGCCAAACACTTTGACTTTTGACACTTATCAAATTTCTGCACTCAACCTTATCAGTAGCACAGCGGAAGAAACAATGGAAACAAAGCAGTGCAGAAAACAAAAACAGAAAACGAAGGCAAACAAACACAACTAGCAAGATCGCTAACAAGGAGGGTTTACAAGGTTCGGGGATAACTTGCCCCTACTCTTTGGCGTGCCCTTAAGGTGGGTGATCCCTTGATCGTCGGCAAATCAAGCCCCGGTTATCACCGGATAGAAAGCAACCTCCTTCTCGGTGGAGAAACCTCTCCACACCGTTTCAATCACAGATATATGTTTAAGCATAATAAAACAATAAGAAAGATCTTACTTAGCACTTAACAAAGACAAGAACACAGCAAACTCCCTCAGAGCTCCACCCAGCGACGATCTCACGCAAGATCCCTCTCCTCGTGTCTTCTCGCTGTTGGACTCGGAGCTTCTTGTTCCCTCCTTCAAGCGCTCAAGTAATGAATGGTTGCTTCACAGATTGTAGTTGCTTGCACAAGATGATGGAACTTCAGAGCACGCAAGCAAGATGTGGAGAACACAAAGGCGCAGCAAGAACTCAATTCGCGAACTCTAGAACTCTGCTTCAACGAAGCCTTCTTCCGCCTTTTTGTTTCTCCACTCAGCACCAGGTGACAGCATCTCCTGCAGCCTCCAGCTGCTTCCCTGCCAACGCCAGCTACCACTGAGCCTTCCCTGGACTTCCTGAGCTCCCCTCAGCCAAGCTCCAGTCTGCAACTCTAGCCGTTGCAACCTGAGATGGAAAACAGACAAACCTGCTCCAAGGAAAGCCTCCATTGACTTCTCCTTGAGTGTTTGAATCCTTCCCTGTCACCTGCAGCTTGATCAGAGTATTAGAACAGCATATCACTCTGTAAATCAAGAATCAGAAGTTAAGCGTAGAGAATCGGATACGTTCAGACGCGATCAGAGCGTCTGACAGTGCATTTTGAATTAAAGTGATCGGTCACCAGACCGATCAGGATGGGTCCAGACCGATCAGGCTCCGTCCTGATCGGTCCCCAATGCTCAATTAGAAATCGCGATTTCTTTGGGACTCTCCTGGATCGATCACCAGACCGATCCACCCCTTTATAGGGCAATTTCTGAGCTTCGCAGTCCAGACCTCCTGATCGATCACCGGACCGATCAGGAGACCTCCTGATCAGTCACCAGGCCGATCAGGTCGTGACCAGACCGATCAGGCTCCGTCCTGATCGATCATAGTGAGGAACCAACGATGCTGGATCGTTCTCTAGAACGATCTACACAGTGATCCTGATCGGTCACCAGACCGACCAGGAGCAGTTCAACAAGGGAACTCAACCTCACTGTTTGCTCCCTGATCGGTCACCAGACCGATCAGGAGCAAAGCAATGGGTGAAACGCATACTCCCTGATCGGTCACCAGACCGATCAGGCATCGCTGGATCGGTCACCAGACCGATCCACGAAGGAGCACCATGCCAACTCCCTGATCGGTCACCAGACCGATCCAGGGGCTCCAACCTAGCCCTCCAAGCTAGGGTTTCATCCACCTTAACTCTCCAAGCTAAGGATTTTTCACCTAACCCTCCAAGTTGGGAATTTGCACCTAACCCTCCAAGTTAGGACTTTTCACCTAGCCCTCCAAGCTAGGACTTTTCACCCAACTCTTCCGGATTAGGACTTTCCAAACCTAGCCCTCCAAGCTAGGACCTGACCCTCCAAGCCAGGACTTTTTCACCTAACTCTCCAAGATGGGAATTTTCACCTAACCCTCCAAGTTAGGACTTTTCACCTAGCCCTCCAAGCTAGGACTTTTCACCCACCTCTTCCGAATTAGGACTTTTCACACACCTAGCCCTCCAAGCTAGGATTTTCAACACCTAACCCTCCAGGTTAGGATTTTCCAACACCTAGCCCTCCAAGCTAGGATTTTCCATACCATGCCTGATCCCCGACCAGGACTTAATCATAATCATCATAATCAACCTAAACTAAAATCGATGTCAACACCAAAATAACAATCAGGGTCAGACTGCATCAACAGATTCAATATTCTTCTTCCTGCCTTTCAGCACAGAACAAGAAACCCTTTGAGTTACTAAGGTCTGCGAGTTCTGACGAAAGAGTCCCTCTACCGCCTGGATGTCTCCTAGCAGTTCACCCAACGTATAATCCCTTTTGATCATATTATAGTTGAGCCTGAACTGCTCAAAACTCCTAGGCAGAGACTGGAGTATAATATCGACCTGGGATTCCCTGTCGATTTGTGCTCCCAATACCTCAATCTCAATGAGGTGAGCCATCATTTTTAGGACATGATCCCTTACGGGTGTTCCTTCGACCATAGTGGTCGTCATCAGACTCTTCATCGCGGACTGCCTAGCAGCTCGACCTTGGTGTCCGAAGAGATCATTGAGGTTCTGCATCATGCCACTAGTAGTGAGCATGGCCTGATGCTAATGTTGCAGCACATTCGACATAGATGCCAGAATGTAGTACCGCGCCATCTCATCTGCCTTGACCCACTTCTTGTTACGCTGCTTCAACTCTTCACCAGAGTCCTCTCTAGGCCTTTCCGGACATTCCTCGAACAGTACAAATTTGTACTCTTCAGCAGTGAGGAGAATGTCAAGGTTCCTCTTCCAGTCTATGTAGTTTAGGCCAGTAAGATTATTTTCCTTAAGAATTGTTGCTAGTGGGTTAAAGACCATTATGAAAAACCTGAGAATCACAACATACACTACTTTAGAAATCAAAAATAAATTGATTCCTCAAAACAATTAATTTTCGAAATCAACCAACACCCCTATACACCGAGAAATTCGCATGCCATGATGGTGTGGACGTATACGAATCCCTACATTCGTAAGGGGAGGTTTTACCCATCAATCTTACTATCTTGTCAACTTAACTTTTTGACAAGTAAGATCAATAGTTGGTTCACTTTGGCTCTGCGAAATAATAGCAGTGACTCCGATGGGGAGGATAATATTATTCGCATATAAGTGTGCACAATTACACGACACTAAGAAAATTATTTCCAATTATGTGCCTTCCGATGGGGAAGTACACACGCTCTTCAATAATTTTCTATAGTCTTTTCCGACCCAGTGATCCACAGAACAAATCCATCCGATGGGGAGGAAGGCACTCAGAGCCGACGCGCTGACTTGTTCGCATCACTTTTCGGATTGTAATGGAAGTCGTGGGACCCTGAGGGTCACTCTCCCACTTAGTAATTTATTTCGAGGAATTTTAACTTAGCACAACCACACAACCAAGCACATAACCAAATATATGAAAAAATTGCAGAAAATCCTCGATTTTCCAACTTTCATGGTCCTTGGTCTCTAATGTGCCTCCAGTCATGTCGTCACTTCGTCCACTCCTCCCTTCCTTTTGCGCAAGCTACCTTGAGGGATCTCCGAGCCGAAATGACTAGCTACTTATTTACATCATCGATCCTATACTCCACAAGGGTGTGTACATGAAAACTAGATCGAAAACAAAGTAAATAGCTTGGCTAAACATGTGCCATATTTAATTACAAAAATTAAATACCTAGCCTCGTCAAACCCGAGGTTTAATTAATTACATTAAATTTGCACAACCATTCACACAAGCATTATTTGGCCATGAAGTTGGAATCTCGTGCCTGCAACACAAAGTTAGCCTACACACATCTACGCATCATCCAGAAAAATAAAATGTATGAAAATGCAAAAATTAACCAATCTTAAACATACAAAGCCGGAAACCTCAACTCTGATACCAATTGTTGGGTATGGCTTGGCGGGTTTCCTAAGCGAATACTTGGTCGTTCCTAGAGACCTCTCCATGTCTACGAATTAAAAACATAATCCGAATGGAGACCCGTCTCCCAACGACCATCTCGTGCCGTATCGAATGATCCAAATTACAACTCGGCCAATTACAAAAATCGGCCTTGTAATTTGCTTGACCGTTCGACCGCGGAAAAGGCGATGAGTGGATCGCTGGCTTTTGTGTTTATGTCGGGCTCCAGTTAGTAAATTATTGGCTATGATACAAAATAAAAATAATAAACTAACTAACATAAAATGACGAGGTTAGCAAACATGGCACACAACAGACATAAGGATAATCAAGGAGCTTGGGAAAGAGATATACCTTCCCGATCACCTCGCGGTCTTCTACCTTATGTCCCTCCCTTCACGGATGTCGAGTGGGCACGATCTACTTTGAACCGAGCTCACCGAGGCACTCCAACTAATCCCTTTCCCTCTCCTTTACTTGCGCCAAGAAAACCCTACAACTAGGGTTATCGCCGGTGCAACATTCCTCTCCACCGAGCGCCGCCGAGCTCCTCCGGTCACCGTCGGGGATTGAGGAAAAGAGGAGAAGGATGAAGGAACTGATGAAGCGGAGATCAAATCTCTTCCTCTCCACCGAAACCTAGCCGCCGCAACCTTCTCTTCCCTTGCTTCTGCCAGCGCCAACAAGGAAGGAGAATTCCTTGTTCTCCAACCACCGACCACCCTATCTCCTCCTTCTACTAGCTGCCGCCAACAAAGGAAAGGAGAGTAGAGGGCTTTCTTCTCTCCAAATCTCGCCAGAAACCTTCCTTTGAAGGTAGGTGGTGCCGGAACCCTAGGGGGCTTGATGTACCACTGTCGGCCACTTCTTCACCCACCCAATCCCGCTCCGACCAAGAAGATAAATAGGATACTCTTCTTCTTCCTACTGTCGTGCCTCAGGTGTAGAAGAAAAGGAGAGAAGAGAGGAATTGGAGCCTCTCCTCTTCCTTCATGCCGCCGGCCACATCCACCCTAGGAGAGAGAGGAATAGAGAGAGAGAGAGGGAGAATCCTAAGAATTGTTACGTGTTGGATTAAGCCCCCGGTTTCATGATCTCATGGGGTTTATATAGGGCTAAGGTAGGGACCAAGAGGAGGAGTTGGATCTTGGCCCACCAAAGGATCTAAACCCGATCCATTAATTAAGATCCATTCCACTAAAGCATCCTAATTGAACATCCTCACCAACTCCCATATTTTCATATGAGCTCCCTATATTACGAGTCGTCCATCCCCCCGTGTTTAAGATCTCGAATGTCCGTTAATTAATTTAAATTACTGATAATTCAAATTAATTAATCACTGAGTCCTTGACTAGTACCACTCGACCTTATCATCATGCCGGATCAAATCCACCTGTAGGGTTTAGCATGATGAACCTTTCGAGCTCATCATGGGGGCATCATCAACCCAACTCACTAGGACATGGATTCCATCAATAATTAACAACACATCATATTACTAATATTATCTCCCAACACACTGGGCCTATCGATCTAACAGAATAGATCTCGTCTATTGGTAAATCAAAGAAATAATAGTTAATAATATATGCCTGTTATTATATCGGAATTAAGGGATCGTACTCTATAATATAAACTGAGGTCCTTGATGGACCCGTTCTAGGTGTTACGAATGTGGGTCTTAAAATTTAGATGTGTGTAAAGCTGGAAACCCTTTTTGCTAGCAAAGATGAAAACGTAGTAAAGGGGCCACAGGTCGTATTTTTCCTAGGGCTAGTTGTGGTTGTTTGATTCGAGCTCGGGTTTATGTGTCGTTGATATTTTTGGGTTTCGAATATGATTTGGGTTTGGTTTCAATTAGACATGGAAATGGAATGCAAAGAAAGTAAACTTAACTAAATGAACTAATAAGATAAATGCGACTCATGAGCTCAACTAATGTTGAATTTAATCTATCAATGTAAAGTAACCAAACTTGGAAATCAACTCTGACTTAAATTGCAAGGTTCACTACAGATTGTATGGACTTCGGAATTTACCCATCAAAACCGAAACTTCACTAGATATAAATGCAGCAATGAATAAGAGAAAATTTGATACACAAGGGATAAAAGAAACCTATGTGCCAAAATGATACTAAGTGCAGTTTTGAATTGTTACTTGATACAAAAGAAAAGTGCAGCACTACAACTAATGTGAATCAACTGGTATTAAGCAATGGAATCTGAAGCAAACAATTCGAATGCAAAATTCAGAAGCAATACAATGCAGAGATGAAGTGAAGAGCTTAATGAATCGAATGCATGCATGCAGTAACAAAATGAGTGCTGAAAACTAACAAATGCAAGCTAAACTCCAATCACTAATCTAAAGTGCAGATCAAATTTAGCAGAGCTAACTTTCACTCGATACAAACTTCAGCAACTAATAACCGAATGTGCAGAAATGACTGAATGACAGGAATTAAATCTGAATGGCAGAAATGAAGTTCGACACAAGACAAGTTGATACAAAATACAGATATTGCTACTAAACTATTTGTAATTGAAACCAGCAACAATGTAATTATGCAAAAGAAGATCTAACACCTGCTTAAGACAAAATTCAGATACCGAAGAGAAAACTGATACGCAAGCAACAAAACAGAAAATAAACTGAAATTGAATACAATTGATCACTGAACAAGATCCCTAGCTAATTTACTAGCAGAATTAAAACCTAATTAAAGCAGAACTATTCAGGAAAAGAACTATAGCAATTGATACGAAGATAGAAACAGAATTGGTTTGTAGAACTGAAATTACAGCTAAAGCAAAAGAAATGCATTAAGAAACTAAGCCTCGATCCATCCCTTAGCATCAAAATCTCCTTGCCGTCACACAAGAGCAAGCCAAGAACCCCTTCAGCTCTGCAGATCAATTGGAAAATGGCCTCATCATTGACTCTGCTCACAGACTGCACCCAGCTGAGAAAACCAATCGATCTCTTCGATCTCGTGATGTCGAAGTGTGATGATGATTTGGTGATGATCAGAGCATATCAGAGGACCCTCCAGATTGCTCCGATTGAAGAAAACAGCACGAAATTGTGATCCAATCGATCAGATCACAGAGTTGATGAAACCCTCAATCAATCTCTGTCTAGATGCAAATCTGAGCTAGAATCTCCACTGACACTTCTTCCCAATGATCCAGATCATGTTCCAAGGTCGAAATCGAGTTGGCCATGCCTTCGGATGAAGAAAACTGCGAACGAAACGAAGAACAACTGAAGAAACGCGAAGAACTGGCGAAGACGCGACAAAGCTGCCCTGTGGAGAAATTTGATTAAATACTTAGCAATGGACGACCTAGATTTCCTTAACTCAATCCAACGGTTGGATCTAATCCGATCTGAACCAAAATTTGATGATGTTGATCAAGGGTTAGGATCTACCTCCCAGTAACTCAGATCCTCCAGATTTGCATCGGATGGCTCAGATCAACCTGATCTTTGAATGGATGCTCTAGATCCCTCTGATCTTGATCCAACGGCTGAATGATATCTGATTTGGATGAAACCTTCAGATCATGATCCAAGTGTTTGATTAACCTTAACCCCAGCTCGGATTCACCAGATCAGTGGTGGATGGTCCAGATCTTCCCTTTTCTTGAATGGATGGCCTAGTACATCTTGAGCTTGATCCAATGGTCAGATCACTTCTGATTTGGCTGAAATTCTCAGATTATGATCTATGGTCATGATTGACTCCATCGTGAACTCAGATTGACCAGAAGTTGACCGATGGCTCAGATCCAACTATTTTTGAATCGGACGGCCCATATTAGTCGATGCTTGATCACTCGATCCGGGTCCACTTCTACTCAAGTTTAACCTAGCCTGGCCTAGGTCCATGATCCTTCCAAGCCTGCAAAAGTAGATCAATAATTTAGTGGCAAAATAATTCAAATATATCAAGATTTACAATAAAGCCCAAAATAGAATAGATTCATGAAACCTAGGCTAAATTTGATATTAAACAAGTAAAATATTGGTCAAACTTGGATTTTAGCAACTAAAATGATCAACAAAATGATACCTATTAACTCCCCCACACTTAAGCTTGAGCGTCTCGTGAAACTACTAAGTATGTATCTCTTAGATTATTCCCAAACATAGTTAGAAGCAAATGAAAAGAAATTACCTAAGGTTATCAATTCTCAATAATCTAAGCTCTATGGATTAGTATCTCATCCTTAAATCAACAACTTAGCCTTTTCATCCTTCATGATTCATTGAGATGAATTTAACTCACTAGCCTTTCAAGGGAAAATTTTGGTGGCTCTCTTCTTGAGTTCTAAATTCTGATGAAAGTGGAGCTCACTCAAACACACATGTTTTTTGCACTAGCATAGGCTTGCTTGTTATCTAATCTCCACCATTATTCATGATTAGGATCCACATCTACAAAAACAAGTGAAAGACATAGAGAATGGTAAGAATGAAGTGAAAGCCACGAAAATAGCAAATTTGATGAAGTGGAAGATTTGGATGCTCAAGGATATTTTCGATGCACTTTGCCCTCTTGCCAGTCCTCATATCGAAGTTAAAACTGTGGTGGAGTAAGTCTTGGATAATACTTTTGATTCGGATGAAAAGAACCCTTTTTGTCTCAATGTGCCAATTTGGTTTTTGTGTGCCACTTGTTTTCTTTTTCTCTTTTTTTTTCTTTTTTTTTCTTAAAAATCCTCTAGCAAGGTCAGACTTGTAGTAGAGCAAGACATTGATTCGGATGAAAAAAAAACTTCACTTGCTTCATGGTGCCACAACTTCACTCTTGTCACTTTGTTCCTTTTGTTTTTCTATTTTTTTCTTCCAGCTGCTGACTTCCTGATTTTGCTGCAGCTTCTCCTTGTTAATTCATGGTGTGATCAGCTTCCCAAATCCTTATCAAAACCAGTTCCAATCCAATACTGCCATGAGCTTCAAATGGATTGCTACTTGCTATTTTTACTCTGCATTTAATTTGTTTCTGCATTCAATCAGTTCCCTCAGCTCTTCATAGTTTTACAACTCTAGAATATGGTACCAAATGAAACTCCAACAAGCTGATTGATATCAGCTTGTGCCTCAGTCGGATTGCTTCTGAAATTCAATATGTTTTCCCTTTAATTTCCAGCTCTTCTTCTTTTCCATAGCTGCATCTTCCAAACTATTTTTTTTTTCATAACTGAATTTGTCTCAGCTTTTCAATAAATTCAACACTTTGCAGCTTACTTCCAGGTTTAGCTTGTATCATTCAACAGCTCTCAGATTCAGCACATTGCAGCTCACTTCCCAGTTTTTTTTTCATTTAATGTGCTGGATACTCATTGGCCTCACTGTCATTCCATCTGATTTTTCCTGGCTGCATTTCCAGCTTAAGTCTCAACTTTGCTGCTCTCTAATTTTCTGATCTCCAGAATTACTGCTAGCTGTTGTTTTTAATCCTTGTCAGCGCCTTTACATTGGATCCAAAACAAATCAGTCCAGATCAGTTTTTGATCCAACCCATGCTTCACAAAAATTCTTTGGCATAGATTTTTTTCGTGCCACATGACTTTGTTTTGTTTTGTTTTTTTTCTTCTTCATCAGCCGAATAGAATGATGGTTGCAATGAGAGAACCACTTCACATCCAATTCACAACTGAATTCCCACTTATTCTTGATACCAAGCTCCACTCAATTGGGCAAATTTTTTTTTTTTCCGAAATGAAGTAAATCCTTGATAAAAATTTATTCTAAAACACTAACCACCTCCCCCACACTTTATCTTTTGTCCGTCTCGGGCAAAGTAGCATCAAGAAATATCCCAAACAAACAAGTCCATAGAAAAGTATGGTTAAGAGTAGGAAAAATAGAAAGTGAAATAGAAAAGATTATGTATCAAGTATGATTATTGCTAAAAATGATGTGAAAAGAGAAATAAATTGATTAGCCTTTATAGATGTGATCCAATTATTGAAATATGGTTTTGAAAGAACCTAAGCAAGTTCTAGAGTACAATTACATATGTGTGACACAAAAATAAGGCTAATTCTCACTAGGCACAAATAATTCATCTCAAGTCATCAATTAAGAATCTAAAGCCAAGTAGTACTCAAGCATCCAAGAATTCATCCATTAGCTCAATCCTTAAGTTTTAACAACCAAATTTAATTTATTTTCAAAAGACTCTAAAATGACATGAAGACAACCTATAGGGATACATTTATTCCTACTCATTAAGAAAATTTGTCAAAAGAAATAACATGGTATTTACAATGTCTATTTATTCATTCTACTCTACTCACGCATTTATTAGCAAGAACTCATTTTAAAAGCAAATTCTACTTCTAGAAAACATAAAAATGAAATATGCAATAAAAGAAAATGTAAGAAAAAAACAAACTCCCTTTATTTCTGGCGATCAGAGTCTATCAAGAAATAACCTCCATTGCGGGAGTGGAGGGGTATGGGTAGCTGAGAGAGTTTCCTTCATTTGTTCAATTTTATGGTGCATTACTCCCCCACACTTAGACTTTATAGCAAAATGTTCAGGTGGCCGAAGGCGATTTAGGTACAAGATCCATGTAAGAGGTGGAGTGCTTCGAATTAAAGTAAGATCATCTCCTCCTTCTTGATGCCTTTTGGAAGTTCTTCTAGGAGGTTGAAGTCTGTTCAGATGGAGAACCCACTCCAAAAGTCTTCGGGACCCTGCAAAACCATGTAATACCTCTCTCATGTGTGCAGGGTAAGAAAGAAATGAAATAGTATAAGTCTCTACATAGAATTTATCCACGAATGCTTCACATCCAATTAAAACAATTTTTGGCACCTCAACGAATTTTTCACAATTAATATCCACCACAGGTATATCAAGAAACTCATCACCACCAATGAAATCTATTTTGGATACTTATGGAATTTTTACAATTATTTTCCACCATGGATGTATCAAGCAATGTATTACAACCAATGAAATAAACTTTAGGTACCTCTATCGAATTTTCACAATTAGTTTCTACATAAGGTATATCAAGAAATATTTCACAGCCAATAAAATCAATCTCAGGTACCTCCATAAGTTTTTCACACTCAACTTCAGCATAAGATATACAAGAGATTCATCATAATAAACAACATCAATTTCAGGCCCTTCTAAAAAATTTTCACAATCAGTTCCAGCATAATATGTATCAAAAATATCATCGCAATGAATAAAATCAAGCCTGGGTACCTCTATGGAATTTTCATAATTATTTTTCACAAAAGATGTATCAAGACATGCTTCACAAGCAATTCTAGACCCCTCCCTGAAATTTTCTAAAGGAAAAAGAAAAATACTTACCTGATCGTGCCAAAGAATACTTGGAGGTTCTACAAGAGTAGATGTATCCATGGTCTCCTCCTGGTCAAGTACATGCTCCACTTCAGGTTCAGGTTCTGGTGGACACTCAACTGGAACAGGTGATTCTTGGGTTCTTGCTTCCACCATGCAAAACCCTACACTTTCTGGCTTATCCTCTGAATTTTCTAATGTATCAGTCAATGATGGTAGTCTCTGGGGCTCTGTGCAATCCCCTACACCTGTAGAATCATCTCCCATGCATGCTTTCTCAGTAATATCTGTAGCAACCATATTAGAAAAATTAGGACCATCAATAGCAATATCATCACAAAATAAAAGATGAGAAGGGTCCTGTAAAGCTTCAGTTTCGAATTCAAAGCAGTCACAAGCTTTTCCATCCATCTCCTCCAATGCCTCTGTCTCTATTGCATCTTCAACCCTATCTGTGCTCAAATCTCCTCCCACTGGTAAAGAGACTTTTGGTTCTTCAGGAGGAATGCATGCTGTAGGTGCCCTAATTTTGATGTTTTCTTCTTCTTCTTCCACCAAATTTGCAAGATCACTTGAAGAAGGACTTGGCCATGCATTAGGGTCACCTTGAACTGATATAAAATCAACTCCGAGGATGTCTTGAATGGGAAAATTGGATGCTAGAAATTTTTCAGGAAATTCGACATTTGGAGTGTTTAAACTTGAAACAACCTCTTCATTCCCCAAAGTTAGATCACACTCATGCCCCTCAGAATTAAGAGTAGCTTGAGAAGATAATTGTCCTGATCTTTGGGCTTTTATTTGATTCATTTGATCAACCAATTGTCCAAGGCGTCTTCCGATGTCTTGAAGCTTCTGTTGTTCTTTAAATGTGACATAAGGTTGCTGAAAATCAAGAGTAGGTTGTGCATTCTGAAATTGGAGCTGTTGGGGCTGCTCAATTGGTTGAATGGGCTGATTAAACTGCTGAAAATTTGACTGATAGCAAGGATGATGTGGCTGGAAATTATTGTTCTGAAAAATCTAAAATTTGGGCTGGCATTGTTGATTGAATTGTTCAAATGCATGAGGGTGAAAATTTTGAGTGTCTTGCTGAAAATTCTGACCTTGAAACTGTTAGTAATATAAGAGAAGTATCCTAAGGCAATCGCCTTATGATTGTAATCATTTACTTTAATAAATGAATATTCACTATTTGAGTATACATGTTCATGTATTTGATTGAGATCTTGAACTCATTTACTGAATGTCCGCAATACAATTCACAGCATAAGAGAATTTGTGATGAATTCACAACTAGTGATTATCTCTACATGTGCAATTGTAAAGTATTGAAATTGTCCCTAGTCGATGAATTGATAAATACGGACACTATCAATTCTGTTGAGACTAGCATGGGTTATTCTCTAATCAGCTGATTCTCACTGGCTGGTGACATTGGGATGTCCGGAGATAAACATGGATGCTAGTTAAGGGAACTAGTTCATTGGAGTGACTAGCTGTGAGACTTCATATGGGAATCTACATGTAGATATGTCAATGAAGTTCTTACTGCAGCTTAAGTGCGATGTTCCTTTGACTTGCGGTGTTCAAGTCATCTTGGTCACGGAGACTTATACTTTGACATCTTAAGCAAGCATCTCTAAGGAGGTGTGGACCTAGGATGATTGGGTATAAGCCGAAGTACCCGAAGATGTTTGAACAGCCTACAAAGGATTCACCACTCCTTGCGAGGAGATGTATACCCAAGGCCTATCGTCGGATTGTTACTCGAAGCCTCTGGCCAGAGCACAACATGTTCCGAGTATGAATCTCTAAGAAACATGAGAGTAATTAGAATCCGTTGGACGAGAAAGACATTACTTGGGCTAGGTGTGACATAGTCAGCCTAGTGGGGACTGACACACATAGACCGTGTCCTGAACCAAGTGGGTATAAGATGGTGAAGGGAATGGGGCACAACTCATTATAGCTGTTGAAGGGTTTCAGAATTATTTCTGAGGTCAACCGTTGATCTTTCGATTAATTGGGGATCATGATGTACTACTAGATGTCACTCATGATCGTTCTATAATTGGTTAATTATAGACAGCCAACATAAATCGAAAGCCTATTTAGTCACACGCACTATGAGTAATCCGAGGGATTTAAAACGAGTTGAAAATTGGATTTTCCGATCAAGAGAAATAAGTCGAATCTGAATTTATCAGAGACGCATCGGAAGCTTGAAATGGCTAAGTCTTTTGAAGGCTTATTGGACGAATTAAATGAGTTTAATTCGCAAGGAGACGGCTTGGTTTGGCCGGCCAAAGAGGGTCCCCACCCTCTCTGGTTTGGCCGGCCACAATGAGGAGGGAATCCAAATTATTTAGTTTAAATTATAAAATAAATCAAACGTGATTTGTTTTATAAAATTATGGATAAAGAAATTTATATAAAGAGATTTATTTTTATGAAAATAAAATAAACCTAGGATTGATTTATTTTATTTTATAAAATCAATTATGAATTGATTTTTCCATGATAAGAAAATTTATATAATAAATTTCTTGTGAAAATTTATTCCATAATAAAAGGGGAGATGTGTTTGTTTTATTATAAATTTAGTTATAATAAAACTTGGCATAACAGAATAATTCATAGGAAAATTTATAAGATAAATTTCTTATGAAAATTTATTCCGTTAGAAGGAAGACTTGGCGAAGGAGAGGCTACTATATAAAGGAACCAAGGCAAGACTTGAATTCAAAAAAAAATCAAGAGATTAAGAAGCAAGCCCTCTCTCTCTCCTTCTCTCCCTCTACCTCCTCTAGGGTCGACGCCCTCTCCCTCCTCTAGGGCCGGTGCCCCTTCTAGTTGCCGTGAGCCACATCCACCAAGAAGGTGCCGAAGAAGAAGAAGAAGCGGGTCGCAACTCCTTCCTTCCCCGGAATCTTAATTCCGTTACTTGGTGGTTAGTTTCCATCTCTCCCTCTTGATATTCTTGTCGTGCCTTTGGAGAATCTAGTAGTTCTTGTCGGCACGAAACTCGTGGCTTTACGAAGTCATCCCGAAGAGAACTCGGCGTGGACGTGAATAGACGCGGAGCTTCCAAGGGACGCTACGGTTGGATCTCGTCCCTTTCTACGAGTTACGCGAGGTATTAAGTAAATTAGTTTACTTTCTGCAAAATTTTAAATGTATGATCATGTCTCCACAACTTAAGGTTGCATGCTAGATACGTGGTTAAAATAATTTAAGAAATTATTTATGCTAAACCTTCCGCTGCACGTAATTAAATTTTAAAATTACGAACCTATATCCTTGTCAACATGCACCCGGTCCCAATAGTGGTATCAGAGCCGGTTAGTGTTCGACATAATCATATAATTGTTTTCGGAAAACTTTGTCATGATCTCAATTTTGGAAAATTTTCCAATTATGGAAACTTTCCAATTATGAATAATTTTAGATTTAGGAATTTCAAAGTTTGGAAATCCTCATGAAATTTTGCAAACTTTTTGAAATATCCTAGTTTCTGAAATTTTATGTTAATTGTGAAAAATTCCCATCTTTGGAAACTTTCCAATTTTGGAAATTTCCTATTTTGGAAATTTTCCAATTTTGGAAATATATAAGTTTTCTTTGTACCAGAAACTTACAAATATTCTGAAAACCTATGATGAAATCTCGCAATTTTGGGCACTTTCTTTCAAAGAAAGTCTAGACAAATTTATGGATCATTAATTAACAATTAAATTCGAATTGGTTTTAAATTATCAATAAAATTCTTTATTTTGGATTGAGCCTCGGGGAGCCGTCCAATTTAAAGTTAGTTGTTGTAATTTAATTTCCCATTTTGAATAAAATTGTCATGTTTAATTTGGTTACGCCTCGGGGAGCGGACCAAATTGGATTTACAACAAATTTCTTTTCTTTGGGTATCTGAGCCTCGGGGAGCCACCCTTAGAAAATAATTTGTTGTAATTAATTAATCCATAAATAAAATATGTGATCAAATCTTGGAAATTTAGGATAATTTCCTTATTTGATTTAAGAGGTGATACTCTTACATATTGTTGTCTCCAAAATTAATTAGGAAAATGGTTTCCTATAGAGTTTTCTTAAAATAAGATTTTCATGAAAATAAAATATGGTTGAATTAAGAGAATCAGTCTCTTAATTTAATAAGATTTGATTTAGAGAAATCAATGTCTTAAACATATTATTTCCGATATTGATTATGACAATTTAGGAAATTATTTCCCAAAACAATTCCTTGAATAAAGTATGAAATTAGAATTAGAAAATCCGGTTCCTAATTCAATTAATGAGACTTGATAAATTAAGTCACATACATACTTTATTAAGGAAATCGTTAGTACATGACATAATTATATGTCATGAATGTGCTTAGAAAAGAAAGGATGAGACCCAAAACCCCTTACAAAATATTAAGGCCAACACCTTCCATTAATATGGTTAGAACCGGAGTTTTGTTTCTCGTTTGGGTTGATGGACACATCCATGCCCGGCTTGAACCTCAACATGTTCAAACCATGTAATTAGTTTATGATTAATATAGTTGGAGTCAGAGGTCAATCTTTAGTTTTGGTTGTTGGACACATCCAAGCCTGACTAAATGGTTGAATGAGCTCCAACCATATTAAAACTATTTCTTGATTAATGGGTCAGCCTTAAGCTTGGAGCATCGATTTGTTGTGCCACAGCCAAGGTCGATGTAAAGAGAGGTGCAGTTGGGTGCTATGTATATTGTTGCATACTTGTTAATGAGTAAACAATCCAATGATTTATGCAAACATTCAATTAGTTGATAGCATAAAGTGATAGTTACATATATGTGATATGTAATCGGTATAATTACCTACCTTCATAGCTAAGAATAACTTGATGGCCATAGCCATGGTTGTTCTTATCTATGGTTGGATATCAACTTATTTGGAGATGTTCCTACGATCTCCCGAATTGATAAAAAGGGTTATTCAATTCGAAAAATAAATAGGATTTAATTAATGTATGTTGATGTATTCTTTATCATTCTTCTCACGTAAGCTCAATTTGTATTTATAGGATAATCACTCGATCAGGTCTTCTCTGAATTTGCGTTCCATTTTGGACACCAATAAGATAACTAAGACCAAAAAGACTGAAAAGACACCAAAAGGCACTTGCCGTCACTGCGGCAAGGAGGGCCACTGGCGAAGAAATTGCAAGGTTTATCTTGAGTCCTTGAAGAGGAAGGCATTCGATGCCCCATCCTCTTTAGGTATCTTCGTTATTGAATGTCACTCTATTTCCTCGTACACCTGGGTACTGGATACTGGGTGTAGCTCACATATATGTAATGACATAAAGGGGCTAAGGAATAGAAGAAGACTCGTCAAGGGAGAAGCGAATTTGCGAGTTGGAAATGAAGCAAAGATTGCTGCTGTTGCCATCGGAACATATTTGCTAAAGCTCCCTACTGGACGTGTCTTAGAATTGGATAATTCTTATTTTGTTCCTTCGTTAATAAAGAACATTGTATCTATTTCATGTTGAATGAAAAGGGTTATCATTTAACTTTTAGTAACAATTGTTCTTACATAACTTTAAATGGTGTTCTTTATGGGACCGGAACTTTGTGCAATGGTATCTACACGTTAGATTTATCCGGTGACGTTTTCAATATCGAAGTTAGCAACAAACGTGCTCGAATAGATAATCGAATAGAATCCTATACGTGGCATTGTCATCTTGGCCATGTAAGTAAGAAACGCATGACCAAATTACACCGATGTGGAATTTTGGAATCATTTGAACCCGGTTCATTTGATACATGCGAATCATGCTTGAAAGGCAAGATGACCAAATTACCCTTTTCTGGAAAAGGTAATCCAGTGGGAGAATTGCTTGGTCTAATATATACTGATGTATGTGGACCAATGTCAACTCTTGCACAAGGAGGCTATAGTTACTTCATTACCTTTATCGATGATCACTCACGATTCGGGTATGTATTCTTGATGAAACACAAATCTGAAGCTTTTGAGAAATTCAAAGAGTTTAGAAATGAAGTAGAGAAACAGCTTGGCAAAAGTATTAAGATACTTCGATCCGATCGGGGTGGTGAATACTTAAGTCAAGAGTTTCAAGATTATCTTAGGGACAATGGGATATTGTCTCAATGGACTCCGCCATATACACCACAGCATAATGGTGTATCTGAGAGGCGTAACCGAACCTTGATGGACATGGTTAGATCTATGATGAATCATGCAACTCTTCCAAAATCCTTTTGGGGCTATGCGCTTAAGACAGCTATTTACTTGCTAAACAGAGTCCCGACCAAGGTAGTCTCTACTACTCCATATGAGATGTGGAATAGTAAGAAACCTCACTTAACTCACCTTAAGATATGGGGTTGTCCTGCTTATGTGAAGCGGACTGTATCAGACAAATTGGATGCTAAGTCTGATAAATGTCTAATTATTGGATACCCTAAGGAAACAAAGGGTTACCAATTCTATCATCCCTTGGAACAAAAGGTGTTTGTTTCAAGGCATGTTGTATTTCTGGAAAAAGAATTTCTTTTACATGTAAACAGTGGGAGTGGCATTGAACTTGATGAAGTTCAAAAAACTCCAATAGACATTACAGAGACACCTAGTCTAGACCCACAACCGATAACTCATAATGATGAGCTATCAGTTGAACCTAAAACAACACCACCTCTTCGTAGGTTTGATAAGACACGCAATATTCCAGAGAGATACAGATTTCTCACAAGTGAATCGAACGATGTGTTACTCATAAGCGATGACGAACCTATCAGTTATGAAGATGTTCTGAAAAGTTCAGAAAGGGACAAATGGCTTGAAGCCATGAAGTCGGAAATGGATTACATGTACGAAAATCAAGTATGGGACTTGGATAACCCACCTGAAGGGATTAAGCCCATAGGGTGCAAGTGGGTTTTCAAGAAGAAAACCGACATGGAAGGTAATGTTGTTACCTTTAAGGCTAGAATAGTGTCAAAAGGATATCGTCAGAAACAAGGAATTGATTATGACGAAACCTATTCGCCAGTATCTATGCTTAAATCCATTCGGATGCTCCTAGCTGTAGCAGCTCATTATGATTATGAGATATGGCAAATGGATGTGAAAACAGCTTTCCTTAATGGAAACTTGCTTGAGGATGTATACATGATACAACATGAAGGTTTCACATCGGTTGATAAAACCAAAATATGCAAGCTTCGACGATCCATATATGGACAGAAGCAAGCATCCAGGAGCTGGAACATCCGTTTTGATGAGACAATCAAAGAGTTTGATTTCTCATAAAATCCAGACGAACCTTGTGTGTACAAGAAGGTTAGTGGGAGTGCAGTCGTATTCCTAGTGTTATATGTCGATGACATATTACTTATAGGAAACGATATATCAGTCTTACAATCAGTTAAAATTTGGTTGTCCAAAACTTTCTCCATGAAAGACCTGGGAGAAGCAACCTATATCCTTGGGATTAGAATCTATAGAGATAGATCAAAACGGTTGCTTGGTCTTTCGCAGTCTACATATATAGACCGAATGCTAAAAAGGTTTAGCATGTCGGAATCCAAGAAAGGTTACCTTCCCATCAGGCATGGGATCAACCTTTCAAAGTCTATGTGTCCGCGCACAGAAGACGAGAGGATTTGCATGAATAAGATTCCTTATGCATCCACGATAGGATCTATCATGTATGCTATGTTGTGTACTAGGCCCGATGTATCGTATGCTCTGAGCGTCATGAGCAGATACCAGTCTGATCCAGGAATAGATCATTGGGCGGCTGTCAAGACAATCCTTAAGTACTTAAGAAGAACTAAGGATGTGTTCCTAATATATGGAGAAGGAGATATGGTAATACGTGGGTATACAGATGCCAGTTTCCAGACAGATAAGGATGACTCCAAATCCTAGTCTGGATACGTATTTACTTTGAATGAAGGCGCAATAAGTTGGAAAAGTTCCAAGAAAGACACTGTAGCGGATTCTACCACAGAAGTGGAATATATTGCGGCTTCGGAAGCAGCAAAAGAAGCAGTCTGGATCAAGAAGTTTGTCTCAGAACTTGGTGTGGTTCCAACCATTGATGAAGCAATATCGGTTTACTGCGACAACAATGGAGCTATTGCACAAGCAAAGGAACCAAGGTCTCATCAGCGATCCAAACACGTGCTTTGCCGCTATCATCTGATCAGAGAGATTATAAGTAGGAATGACATACAAATTGAGAAAATTCCTACTGAAAGGAATTTAGCGGATCCTTTAACTAAGGCCTTGCCTCAAAGCAAGTTTGAGGGTCATGTTAGAGCCTATGGTATTGGATACCGTAGCGATTGGCATTAGGCCAGTGGGAGTTTGTTAGTAATATGAGAGAAGTGTCCTAAGGCAATCACCTTATGATTGTAATCATTTACTTTAATAAATGAATATTCACTATTTGAGTATACATGTTCATGTATTTGATTGAGATCTTGAATTCATTTACTGAATGTCCGCAATACAATTCACAGCATGAGAGAATTTGTGATGAATTCACAACTAGTGATTATCTCTACATGTGCAATTGTGAAGTATTGAAATTGTCCCTAGTCGATGAATTGATAAATACGGACACTATCAATTCTGTTGAGACTAGCATGGGTTATTCTCTAATCAGCTGATTCTCACTGGCTGGTGACATTGGGATGTCCGGAGATAAACATGGATGCTAGTTAAGGGAACTAGTTCATTGGAGTGACTGACTGTAAAACTTCATATGGGAATCTGCATGTAGATATGTCAATGAAGTTCTTACTGCAGCTTAAGTGCGATGTTCCTTTGACTTGCGGTGTTCAAGTCATCTTGGTCACGGAGACTTATACTTTGACATCTTAAGCAAGCATCTCTAAGGAGGTGTGGACCCAGGATGATTGGATATAAGCCGATGTGCCCGAAGATGTTTGAACAACCTACAAAGGATTCACCATTCCTTGTGAGGAGATGTATACCCAAGGCCAATCGTCGGATTGTTACTCGAAGCCTCTGGCCAGAGCACAACATGTTCCGAGTATGAATCTCTAAGAAACATGAGAGTAATTAGAATCCGTTGGACGAGAAAGACATTACTTGGGCTAGGTGTGACGTAGTCAGCCTAGTGGGGACTGACACACATAGACCGTGTCCTGAACCAAGTGGGTATAAGATGGTGAAGGGAATGGGGCACAACTCATTATAGTTGCTGAAGGGTTTCAGAATTATTTCTGAGGTCAACCGTTGATCTTTCGATTAATTGGGGATCATGATGTACTACTAGGTGTCACTCATGATCGTTCTATAATTGGTTAATTATAGACGGCCAACATAAATCGAAAGCCTATTTAGTCACACGCACTACGAGTAATCTGAGGGATTTAAAACGAGTTGAAAATTGGATTTTCCGATCAAGAGAAATAAGTCGAATCTGAATTTATCAGAGATGCATCAGAAGCTTGAAATGGCTAAGTCTTTTGAAGGCTTATTGGACGAATTAAATGAGTTTAATTCGCAAGGAGATGGCTTGGTTTAGCCGGCCAAAGAGGGTCCCCACCCTCTTTGGTTTGGCCAGCCACAATGAGGAGGGAAACCAAATTATTTGGTTTAAATTATAAAATAAATCAAACGCGATTTGTTTTATAAAATTATGGATAAAGAAATTTATATAAAGAGATTTATTTTTATGAAAAATAAAATAAACCTTGGATTGATTTATTTTATTTTATAAAATCAATTATGAATTGATTTTTCCATGATAAGAAAAATTTATATAATAAATTTCTTGTGAAAATTTATTCCATAATAAAAGGAGAGATGTGTTTGTTTTATTATAAATTTAGTTATAATAAAACTTGGCATAACAGAATAATTCATAGGAAAATTTATAAGATAAATTTCTTATGAAAATTTATTCCGTTAGAAGGGAGACTTGGCGAAGGAGAGGCTACTATATAAAGGAACCAAGGCAAGACTTGAATTCAAAAAAAAAATCAAGAGATTAAGAAGCAAGCCCTCTCTCTCTCCTTCTCTCCCTCTACCTCCTCTAGGGCCGGTGCCCTCTACCTCCTCTAGGGCCGGCGCCCTCTCCCTCCTCTAGGGTTGGCGCCCCTTCTAGTTGCCGTGAGCCACATCTACCAAGAAGGTGCCGAAGAAGAAGAAGAAGCGGGTCGCAACTCCTTCCTTCCCCGGAATCTTGATTCCGTTACTTGGTGGTTAGTTTCCATCTCTCTCTCTTGATATTCTTGTCGTGCCTTTGGAGAATCTAGTAGTTCTTGTCGGCACGAAACTCGTGGCTTTGTGAAGTCATCCCGAAGAGAACTCGGCGTGGACGTGAATAGAGGCGGAGCTTCCAAGGGACGCTACGGTTGGATCTCGTCCCTTTCTACGAGTTACGCGAGGTATTAAGTAAATTAGTTTACTTTCTGCAAAATTTTAAATGTATGATCATGTCTCCACAACTTAAGGTTGCATGCTAGATATGTGGTTAAAATAATTTAAGAAATTATTTATGCTAAACCTTCCGCTGCACGTAATTAAATTTTAAAATTACGAACCCGTATCCATGTCAACATGCACCCGGTCCCAACAGAAACTGAAAATCTTGCTGAAATTGTTGAAATTGTGGCTGAAAGGATGGTTGAACTTGCTGAGAATTATAGCCCTGAAAATTCTGATTTTGAAGTGTAAATTATTGTGGTGAGAACTGAAACTGAGTGGGCTGAAATCCTTGATTTTGTGGCTGAAAGTTCTGATTTTGAAATTGAAAATTCTGATTGTTTCGCGGAGAATATTGTTGTAAAGGTTGAAGACCACTCTGATTTTGATATTGGGAAGTTTGAATTTGTTGGAACCCTTGCTGAAAATTCTGACTTGGTTGAAAATCTTGCTGAAATTGTTGAAATTATGGCTGAAAAAACTGATTTGTTTGTTGAAAATTCGCATAGGGCTGTTGGAAATCTTGATTTGGTGGCTGATTGAAAGGTTGGTTCTGCTGAAAGTTTAAATCGGGCTGCTGAAATTGTTGGAAAGATTGACATTGTGGCTGCCCTTGCTGAAATTGATAGTTTGGTTGCTGAAAATTTGAATGGGATTGCTGAAAATATTAGTTTTGCTGCTGAAACTGTTGACATGACTGCTGGTAAGTTGATGAATGACTGTTGGGTCTTTGTTGGAACACATGCTTCACCCAAAACTTTAACTCCGACAGTGCACTTTTGATCTCTGATTGTTCTATTGAAAACATTTTGATCTTGCAGCCCTGTCACAAAACAAACAAGAAAAATGGCAGCAACCGTATACAAAAGATAAAGCAAAAGAAAATAGAATCAAATGATATGTCCATAAGCATACAAGCAAGAATCAAACATACTCGACTAGTAGTTCCCCAGCAACGACTGTAAAAATTTTAATGGACCCGATCTAGGTGTCATGAATGTGGGTCTCAAAATTTAGATGTGTGTAAAGCTGGAAACCCTTTTTGCTAGCAAAGATGAAAACGTAGTAAAGGGGCCACAGGTCGTATTTTTCCTAGGGCTAGTTGTGGTTGTTTGATTCGAGCTCAGGTTTATGTGTTATTGATATTTTTGGGTTTCAAATATGATTTGGGTTTGGTTTCAATTAGAAATGGAAATGCAATGCAAAGAAAGTAAACTTAACTAAATGAACTAATAAGATAAATGCGACTCATGAGCTCAACTAATGTTGAATTTAATCTATAAATGTAAAGTAACCAAACTTGGAAATCAACTCTGACTTAAATTGCAAGGTTCACTACAGATTGTATGGACTTCGGAATTTACCCATCAAAACCGAAACTTCACTAGATATAAATGCAGCAATGAATAAGAGAAAATTTGATACGCAAGGGATAAAAGAAACCCATGTGCCAAAATGATACTAAGTGCAGTTTTGAATTGTTACTTGATACAAAAGAAAAGTGCAGCACTACATCTAATGTGAAGCAACTGGTATTAAGCAATGGAATCTGAAGCAAACAATTCGAATGCAAAATTCAGAAGCAATACAATGCAGAGATGAAGTGAAGAGCTTAATGAATCGAATGCATGCATGCAGTTACAAAATGAGTGCTGAAAACTAACAAATGCAAGATAAACTCCAATCACTAATCTAAAGTGCAGATCAAATTTAGCAGAGCTAACTTTCACTCGATACAATCTTCAGCAACTAATAACCGAATGTGCAAAAATGATTGAATGACAGGAATTAAATCTGAATGGCAGATATGAAGTTCGACACAAGACAAGTTGATACAAAATACAGATATTGCTACTAAACTCTTTGTAATTGAAACCGGCTACAATGTAATTATGCCAAAGAAGATCTAACACCTGCTTAAGACAAAATTCATATACCGAAGAGAAAAATGATATGCAAGAGAAAATTGATACGCACTGCTTAGCAAAACTGATATGCAAGCAACAAAACAGAAAATAAACTAAAATTGAATACAATTGATCACTGAACAAGATCCTTAGCTAATTTACTAGCAGAATTAAAACCTAATTAAAGCAGAACTATTCAGGAAAAGAACTATAGCAGTTGATACGAAGATAGAAACAGAATTGGTTTGCAGAACTGAAATTACAGCTAAAGCAAAAGAAAAGCATTAAGAAACTAAGCCTCGATCCATCCCTTAGCATCAAAATCTCCTTGCCGTCACACAAGAGCAAGTCAAGAACCCCTTCAGCTCCGCAGATCAATTGGAAAATGGCCTCAACATCGACTCTGCTCACAGACTGCACCTAGTTGAGAAAACCAATCGATCTCTTCGATCTCGTGATGTCGAAGTGTGATGATGATTTGGTGACAATCAGAGCATACCAGAGGACCCTCCAGATTACTCCGATTGAAGAAAACGGCATGAAATCGTGATCTAATCGATCGGATCACAGAGTTGACAAAACCCTCAATCAATCTCTGTCTCGATGCAAATCTGAGCTAGAATCTCCATTGACACTTCTTCCCAATGATCCGGATCTTGTTCCAAGGTCGAAATCGAGTTGGCCACGCCTTCGGATGAAGAAAACTGCGAACGAAACGAAGAACAACTGAAGAAACGTGAAGAACTGGCGAAGACGCGACAAAGCTGCCCTGTGGAGAAATTTGATTAAATACTTAGCAATGGACGACCTAGATTTCCTTAACTCAATCCAACGGTTAGATCTCATCCGATCTGAACCAAAATTTGATGATGTTGATCAAGGGTCAGGATCTGCCTCCCAGTAACTCGGATCCTCCAGATTTACAACGGATGACTCAGATCAACCTGATCTTTGAATGGACGCTCTAGATCCCTCTTATCTTGATCCAACGGCTGAATGATCTCTGATTTGGAGGAAACCTTTAGATCATGATCCAAGTGTTTGATTAACCTTAACCCCTGCTTGGATTCACTAGATCAGTGGCGGATGGTCCAGATCATCCCTTTCCTTGAATGGATGGCCTAGTACATCTTGAGCATGATCCAACGGCCAGATCACTTTTGATTTGGCTGAAATTCTCAGATCTTGATCTATGGTCATGATTGACTCCATCGTGAACTCGAATTGACCAGAAGTTGACCGATGGCTCAGATCCAACCATTTTTGAATCGGACGGCCCATATTAGTCGATGCTTGATCACTCGATTCGGGTCCACTTCGACTCAAGTTTAACCCAGCCTGGCCTAGGTCCATGATCCTTCCAAGCCTGCAAAAGTAGATCAACAATTTAGTGCCAAAATAATTCAAATATATCAAGATTTATAATAAAGCCCAAAATAGAATAGATTCATGAAACCTAGGCTAAATTCGATATTAAACAAGTAAAATATGGGTCAAACTTGGATTTTAGCCACTAAAATGATCAACAAAATGATACCTATCAGTCCTATCCAATTATTAAATCAGTACAAATTGTATAATCTCTAGTTTTGTTCCTCCTGCTCAATGTACTCAAAGCACACTAGTGTAATTCTATGGTCAAGACCAACCACACCTAATTACACTACAACCATCCCGATGGGTTGTCCAATTCCATCTCGGTTATGAGCCTCTATTTATACTATGCAAGGAACTGATAACATAATCTTTCGTGTGACACCACACTCCATGTTATCTACAATGCAAAGTAATTGGACTTCATGCATGTACTAATATAAACAGGCACCTAGTGTAGTTGTGATTCTCTTTTCAAAATGAAGATGTTCACATAAAGAAATCATGTCTTTCAGTATACACATCTTACACCCAAGGGCTTATTGGTTGACCACTTTTGAATCCCTCTAGAGGTTAACAAACCAAACCTTAGAGCCAAAATATATGTTTGGTTCTACTTGGAAGGAACCTTTCTCTTTTAGTTACGATGATAAGCTATTAATTGCATCATGAGAGCTTTTGGTTTTATGTGCTAATTGCCTATCTATGTACATTAGATATTCCTTCTCTTCCACTTTTGACAAATAAAAGCAATAGAAATATCTTATTCCAAAAACTGAACAAAAAGTTTTTTCCAAAAACTAAGTACATAAAGGCAATCTCTATAAAGCCAAAACTATATCATCCTATGCTAAAGACAAATGAATAGATAAAACTCCCACTGCAAAAAGTCATCTCCATAGGTCATCCATGTAGTCAGTAATATCCTCCTTAGCTATCAGTTGGGTTTCCTGGAACCCCTGCACAAAAATACAGACATGATTAGTGGCATTCGTATCTACACACCAGGTACCGGTAGATATCACCGCTAAACATGTTACAACGACAAGAAGAAAATATACCAGTGGTACTACTCTGACGACGGGGACAATCAGTCTTCCAATGTCCTAACTACTTGCATATAAAGCACTTGCCTTTTGGCTTCTTCATGCATCCCTGAGGTCCCTGTAATCCTGCTACTTTCTTTGTCCCAAAACGTTTCTGCTTCTTCTTTCCTTTCGGTTTAGAAGTAGAAACGTCTTGAGCAACGAAAGTCTATGAACTCTGATGAGAAAACGCCTCTGCTGCCTCGAGATCTATCAAAAGTTCTGCCCACAAATATGAACGCTTGTCCATATTGTAGCTTAGGCGAAACTTCTCAAAACTCACTGGTAGAGATTGGAGGATGAGATCGACCTGGTTTTCCCCATCGATCTATGCTCCAAGGATTTCCATCTCCTTCAGCCAAGCCATCATTTTGAGGACATGTTCTCTTATGGGCATACCCTCAACCAAGATGGTTGTGGTTAAGTTCTTCATTACCTTCTGCCGAGCGGCTCGATTACTTTGACCGAAGAGTTCATCGAGTTTGGATGTTTTATCACTAGTAATGGAAGAAGACTGATTTTGATGACCTTCAATCGTCTCATCTTCTTCCAACCATTTCCTAAAATATTCAGACTCCTCTTCAGTATTAATCTTGCTAAGCTTTTTGGTACAGAACTCGGCAAGATCACACTTGGGTTCCTCGGTAGTAGAGACAAAGTCCATGTTTAATTCCCAATCCTTAACATTATTAGGGGCATTTATTTGGTTTTCTCTTTGAATTAGGTCAAGTGGGTCTAGATCCATTTTAAAGCATATGAGAATCACCACAATCACATACTTTAGATTTTGAAAATAAATTGACTCCTCAAAAATAGTTTACTACAAAATCAACCAACACCTCAAAACACCGAGAATTTTGCATGCCACGATGATGTAGACGTATACGAATTCTACATTTGTGAGAGGAGGTTTTACCCATTAATTTTACTATCACTATAAGAAAAATGCTTATTAACCACGGGCGTTCACATTTGTCGAAGGCGAAAATCACTGTTGTTAAAGGCCATGTTGTTAAAAGGGGTGGTCTACATCAACAGTTACAAACCGTTGTCGTTTATAGTAAATAACAACAGTGTAGCAATGGTTTTTCACCGTTGTATTATAAAGTGATCAACATCAGGTTAACAATAGTATTAAACCGTTGTTTGTGTGTGATTTAAATAATAGTTTGACAACAAATAAAAATCATTGTCTTTTGGATGAGACATCCAACAATTTACAACAAATGCCATTTAAAAAATAAATTATTTAAATAATTAAACAATATTGAGCAAACACACTTCAAACTATCATACATCAAATATAATCAAATATCATACATCATACTATCCAAATATCATACATCAAGATATCCCCAGTATTTGTCCAAACTGTGATAACGTCATCAAAATATCATAAAGAAAAAGGGAATTCATCAATGAGATGAAAAGAAGAGACTCTAATCTTGTGCATACTTCCACTTGAGTTCCTTCTCCACTTTGGCATTGCTGGCATAAAGCATTTCAGCATCGCCAGGCCGTCTCATAGTCAGGATCAGAGGAATTTTCTGAAATAATATTGTGTCAGAGACAAATAAGAAAGACCAAACGAACAACATGAATTTTGCAAATTTCTATCTCGACAAAAAGCTCAAGTTTTTCCCTTTATATTTCTCGGCAATTTCATACAAGTTTGACTTGAAAGCATCAAAGTTTTCACTGGCGAAGTTGAGAAAAAGCAAAACCTATTGATAGCAAGATACAAAATTAAGATAGATCCACCACAGAAAAATAAAGACTTCCATTAAAATATGAAATGTAAAATACAAGAGAAAATACAAAAGTATAATCAGAAAGAAAAATGTTATAAATTAACATGATGCAGTTAAATGGTTAAAAAGAAGATTGAAGCATGTCGTTTCAGCTAAATTACACTGTAAATTAGAGAAATACCATCTAGCACGTACCACAAAATTGAACAAAAGACAAGAAATATAATCATAAATATATAATTACCAAAAGATTTGATGCCAAAGTCACTATCAATCAATAAATAAGAATGCTCCTCAAAAAAATCCACAGGCTAATATTCAAATGATTATTATAATAATGAAATATATATATATATATATATATATATATATATATATATATATATGTTTACTGATAAATGTCAGATCTTCATTTGCAGATGAATCCATGAATAGTTTATGGATACATGTTAAGAAACATACAACTATTCACAAATAGCACCCAATATTTCATGGGGATAAGACCTTGTTGAGGTTTTCACAAAAAGAAAGATGCCAGAATATCCGGAACAAAAATGAACAAGGAGACCATATATATGATAAATACATAGAGAACGCCACATAGCTACTGATGTTGTTCGCTAAGAGTAGTAAAAGTTAATTTCTTGCACAGTTCAAGGATATAGTTGACCAAACATTATTTATTTGTTGCATTAAGAAGAAAATTTAATCAAAGTACAGCAAATCTATTCCTCTTACTTTGCTATTGGGGCTCTTAAAGAACTTCGTTAGGAAAGGGCAATTGCTTGGGTCCTTGTCAAATGTAGCAACAATAGGCATACTTGCAGATTCAATGAACTTCTCTAGACCATCAACATTAAAATCCTGCAAAAGACCAATGTCGTTTAATCACTGGAAGTGAATTGTAATATGTTATGTATCAGGGAAGTTTCATATTTAGCAAAATTGAAGCACAAAGTAAGCTAGCAAAGGTACCTCAAAATCAACAAAAAGTTCATCAAAGGGCTTGAAGAGCCTAAGTGGCAGTTTTACAGTTGGATCTCCACGTGGAAGGAATTTAGCCTCCAAGGTATGTCCAAAGTCATAGTCTGAACGTAGTTTTTCAGCAACCTTTATAAAATTCTCAAATTTCTCCCCAGAAAATTCTTGAAATATTCCAACCTGTACAATGATTTGCCAGTATAAGGACAAAAAGAATTACATAGATAACAAACATGCAAAGTGATTCCTTACAATGTAGATCTTTTTATCAACGATTAGGTTTCCAGCATCTTCTGCAGATCCAATTACAGAGGACGCAGGACCAGCTTGTTTCTTCAGGTATTCAACTATTCCATCAGCTTCACGCGGACCTTTATAGTCTTCAATGGCATCACCTCCATTCCTGAAAATCTTTAGTGTAGGAAAGCCCTTGATTTCATATTTTGATGCAAGCTCCTTGTTTGCATCATCATTTGCATCAACCTTAGCTAGAACAATTGGTGGATCATTTTTACTCAATATTGATGCAGCCTTCTCATACTACAAATAAGAGATAATAAAGTATTAGGGAGTTTGTCATTGTGCTACAGAAAATTTTACCTCAGGAGCAAGCCGCTTGCAGTGTCCACACCTATCAAGGAAAACATAAAATATCATTCAACAACTGGGTAATAGTAAAGCTAATGCATGAAGCATTATCTATCACTGAAGATGATGGCATAAAATAGAGAGTTTGAATCTCATTCAAGGAGCACCCAAACCCAGTTCATGCAAACAAATGCAAGTGCTCATAACTTACTTTATTTGGGGATGCGAGCAATCAAACTTCACGGCATATGACTAGTCTAAAGAAAATTCGATGAAAGCAAGCCCATTGCACTGAGTAATTCCTTCAGAATACAGAATGTCTTTCTCTGTGGGTTCATAGTCATTGCTAGATATTTCCACAGCCTGCACAAGCAGCCAAAGTTCTAAAGTAAATATGGTTTGAATTGCAGTTGAATGCTCAATGAAGAAACAAGCTGAAAGCATTCAATATTTCCATGAAAACAGAGAATGAGGATAAGGTTTGGGCATAATCCCCTTTCCAATGATAAGGGCAGAGATAGTACCAAGTATCTACAGGACTGCTAATGTTCAGGTACACTAGATGCGCGAGTAATTTGGCACTGTTAATTGACAATCATTAACTATTTACAAATATGACTTGATCATGACAACCCTATGACAATAAACAAATAACACTCTTGGAAGTCATTAAATTTGATCGATCATGCTTCATTCAATTTCACCCCTTTTGCCACCCCACAAATGCAAACCTCAAGAATTTCTATAATTAACAAACTAGCAAGTGTATGGCACCAATTGTGTGTTGGTGCAGGAAGCACCATATCGAACCTTGTTTTGATATTGACAAAGGATTCAAAGTTAAGTGCTATTTGAGATCTAATATGTTCACTGAGTGTGTAGAAAGAAGTCCTGGTGAAGGGTTGCTAGGCACCTAGCGAAGGACTGCTAGGCATCAAAACCCTAAGACCTGGCGAAGGGCTGCTGGGCACCTAGCGAAGGACTGCTAGGCGTTGAAGACCTAGCGATGGACTGCTATGCACCTAACGAAGGACTGCTAGGCGTTGAAGACCTGGTGAAGGACTGCTAGGCACCTAGCGAAGGACTGCTAGGAGTTTAAGACCTGGCAAAAGGCTGTTGGCACCTGCCGAAGGGCTGCTAGGCACCTGCCGAAGGGCTACTGGGCAAAAGTTCAACCGGAGGAGCCGGTTGGCAAAAGGTAAACTATCCTGGGAGGAGTAGGTGAGGACGCGTTCCCCGTCGAGGGAACAATAGGCGTCGATTCGACCTAGGGTTCAATTTGGGAGACCCGAAGTCAGAACTAAGACAGCTACGGTTGTGAAAAACTAACTAACATTCTTGCCTTGTTTGTTGTGGAACTAACCATGGATGCAGGGACCAAAGGAATGAGTTTCTGCAGCTCAGAACTCCTCAAAAGAGAGGGGCAGCAGCTGGGCTAGGCACCCGGGAGGTCTCGGGCGCCCAAGGTTAAAGCCAAATGAGTAGTTGAGCAAGAATCACTTCGAAAGCATACTGGGCCAGGCGCCCTAAAGGACCCCGGCGCCTTCATGGTCCCAGGCGCCCTATATGTCCCGGGCGCCATGGGTCTAAGCCAAGTTATGATCGAAGCAAACTCAGCCGCGAAGCCAAGCAGACCAAGTCAACCGAGGGCGCCCCCAGTGTCCCGGGGGCCCCCGTCAGCTCCGAGGCCGATTCTGGAGGGATAAGCGCTGACCGAGCTTCGGATGAGGTTTCTCGGATCTGAAGGCACGTTTCAGGCGCCCCCAGGAGTGCTATAAAAGGGGCTTGACCCCAAGGCTTCAACACATCAATTTTCCAACGCCTCTACGCACTTCGTTCAAGCGCTCTACTCTGGAAACCTTCGATCTCGAGATTCTAGCGCCGACGATGACCCTCTGCTCCGAAGTACGATCCACACCGGGCGTCGGTAACGAAGAGTATAATTTTCTTTATTGCACTACCATTGTAACAATCTTTGTAAATCTTTGCGCTATTATAGAATTGCCCGCAGTAAACGGTCAAGGACCGTGGGCCTTGGAGTAGGAGCCGACCGCAACTCCGAACCAAGTAAAAATACTTGTGTTCCGTGTGTTTTGAGTTAAATTTCCGCTGCGCATTCTCTTTTCTAATCCGAAAGGCTTTCACGATATTCACCCCCCTCTATTGTGTTTTCTCGATCCAACAAGTGGTATCAGAGCGGGGTATCAGAGCCGGGTAGCTCAAATTTGGTGCAACCACCAATTTGAGAGTTTTTTGGATTTTCGAAATTATTTTATCTATTTTTAATCTTTCTCATTAATCGAGGTTGGTGCAACACCACTCGCCTTTTTCAATTTTGAATTTTTATTTTTTTACCATAAGTCAGAATTGATAAAACGATCTATTTTTGAAAATTTATCATAAACTTTTTTTTCCTATTATTTTAATATTTTTTTCAAAATTCGTGCTACCTTAATTCGAGCAAATTTTTCTCCCAAACATTGAAGTCTTACTTTTTCATCTTTAATCAGAATTGATAAAGCCAACATTTTCAAAAATTTGTCAATTTTTTTATCATTATTTCTGCATCGAAATTCGTGCAATATTTTTGTTAGGCTATTTTTTCTCTCTCACACACTACTAATCCAAGACCAAGTCTTGGTACATTTTTGTTACTTCTTGTGTGTACGAGGTTTAAACTTAATGGCCAACCAAGAGTGGAACAGTGCCCATCCACCGCTATTCTCCGGCGAGCACTTCAATTTCTGGAGAAGTAAAATGGAGTCCCTTCTGAAGGCCCACATGGACGTATGGCAGGTCATCGAAACTGGATTCTCTTTTCCTGTAGAAGATGAGTTATCAATCGAGTGGGACAAACTGGATGAACAAACCCTCAAACAAATCGAGACCGATGCAAGGGCAATAGTAATCCTACAATGTGGCCTAACCAAGGAGCAACTCGAACTAGTAGGTCCATTCAGATGTGCTAGAGAGATTTGGGAAAAATTGATCAACCTTCATCAAGAGATCTCTGATGAAGAAGAAGATCAGGTAAGTTATCTTGCACTCTCAGTCCATGCACAAACAGCCGAGTCAGAGTCTGAACCTGTATCCAAGCCAGATTTAGAAGACGAATTGACTGAGACGGTAATCGATTTTAAATTCTTTTCAAAGTTAGAATTAAATAATCAAATAGATACTGTAATGGTCGAGGAAGGTATAAATTCTATTGCAGGGAAAACTCCAAGAAAACTACAAAAGAGGCCTCAACCAGTACCTGAGTCCGACTTAGACTCAGAATCTGACTATGAAGAAGGGGATCATCGGAAGCAGGTCCGAATGGCTCGCGACCACTACAAAATGCCGAAAAAATAGTCAAGCAAAAGAAAGATGGGTAACTTTAATTCATATGAAAATTTAATTCATAATATTGCTGATTTTGAAAATCCAGAATATTATTACGATTATGACGTGACTTAGATGATTACTTTTCTCGCTTATGTTTTTTTTGCTTAGAATTAGGATTGGTTAGTTTATGGACTAAAATGATTTAATTGAAATTTAAACAACATAGTATTGGGTGGAGGTGAGATGATAGTACGTTAGGGAAACCTTCATGGTGGAACTAGCCGAAGTTACCGATCCAAGACCCAAACTAGTTAGACCAAAATCTTTCAAGAAGTAACTTGAAGATGAATTTCCTATAAAAGGCTTTGTCAAGGAAAGGGTTGATGATCCAATAAGGCTACGACCATAGAAGGTCTAGTGCCTTGCCAAAACTAGGAAGCCAATTACTGAAAATCAAATTCACTTTACTATTGTTAGATTTGAATCTAACACAAACTTCAATTAAATCTTAGATTTTACACATTTTTCAAAATCAATAAAATTAACCATTTTTCTCAAAATTAAAATATTTATCTCACAAAATCCATAAGGTTAACATGTTTGATCATGTAGAACTGGGTGTGATATCTAGGACCTAAAAGCATAATTCACTATCCTTTTAAATAAAAAGGTTTGTAAAAGTTATTCAAACTTATCTGTATTTTGTTTTATCAATTTATTGTACTGTACCCTAATTTTTCATTTCTAACATTTTTTTTTAATTTCATGTCAAATATCACAATAAATAGAGTCTAGGGCTTGTTTTGATTTAGTCATTGTTTGGTCAAACATAGTTAACATAGTCAAACCCTAGTCAACATAGTCAAACCTGGTCATCACTGAAGTTCCTTAAGGTACCTAGATAAAGTCAGACAGTGTCAGATACAGGGGGAGTTTTTTTTTAAATTCAGATTTTTCAAAAACCTTATGCTCTAAACTTATTAACATTTCAAAATAAGGTTTTCAAAAATTGGTTCACAAACCTTATGCTCTAAAACTTATTAACATTTCAAAATAAGGTTTTCAAAAATTGGTTCAAAAACCTTGGTATATTACTATCTCATTGAAGAATTATTATCGTTTCAAATTTTTTTTCGAAAACTGTGTTATTATTCCAAAATTGAGTTTTCAAAAATTTATCTCCTTGAAAATTATCATACTCAAAAGGTTGTTCAAAAGTGTTCTTTTAATATTGATAAACCCTAAAGACACAGAGGAGATCTTCTTCATGATCAACAAGGACTCCTAGGATGTGTCAATCTTAGGGGGAGTCTAATTCAAAAAGAAAACTATTTGAATATTATTTTTCAAAAAAAAATTCTGACAATTACTTTTTGGAATTATTAGATAATTCTTTTGATCTGAACCAAATCCTAAGGATTCAGAGGAAGAGGACTTGTGGTCAACAAGCTTCCTAGGACTAGGTCAAGTTTAGGGGGAGGTCATATTAAAAGAGTTATTAACTATTTCAAAATAATATATTTTCATGCACTATATTTTCAAAATCCTGTTGAAAGTATAAATAGTTTATCTTTCAAAATACTATTTTTTCAAAACTTTTGTGGCTTACAAAATTGTTTTGAAATACTCTTTGAAATTATATTTACTTGAGTTTAGAAAATTTCCAGGACACTTAAGGAAATGTCCTTGTACTTAACAAGGTTTCCTAGGATAGTGTTAGACTGGAAAAGAAACCAAGTCAAGTAGAGTATTATGTTTTCAAAATAACATTGTTCAAAAGTACTAATACTTTTTCAAAGCACTAATGTTTACAAAGTACGAATATTTTTTAAGTGCAATACTAAACATGTTTCAAAGAATAATTTTTTCAATCTTTTTCAAAGTGAAAATGTGTTTCAAATTTTCTTTTGCATAACATTTTTTTGGAATTGTTCCAAATATACTATTTGTTAAATAAAAATATTTTTATGAGAGCAATCTTTCGAAAAAACTTTTCTAAATGAAAGTTTTTCTAAGGCAATAGTGTTCTAAGTGCGTAAATTTTCTAAAGACTTGCCTACAAATACAAAATGTTTTTTTAAAAAAATTCACAATACTTTTCAAAGTGGAGTTTTTCTTTGGTACAATTTAAGCTGCTTGCTATACTTTCAGAATTATACTAAGTATTTTTATTTTCAAAACTCATAAGCTCTGATACACACGTTTTTTCTGAAATCTTCTTTCAAAAGCTCCTTATTGATATATGGCCAAGGGGGAGAGAAATAGAAAAGAGAGAAATTTTTTTCTCATCTTCACAAAAAGCTATGTATTTCTTAGTGCTTTAAAATTGGTTTAAGCATTTTTCAAAGTACTTTCAAAATGTCTAAAGATCTTCTAAATTCTCTAAGTGAATTTATTTTGAAAATAGTTTTATTCCTAAGTAAAATTTTCCTTAGTAAACAAAGTTTGTCTGAGTAAAACCTTTGGAAATTTTTGGCAAATGTTTCTATGTAAAGTTTTCTTAGTAAACAAATCTTTGTTTTGGCAAAAACTTGTCCATTTAAAGATTTTTTTAAAATAGTTTTAAATGCACAGAATATGTTCCAAGGAAATTTTTCTACGTGTGCAAAAGTTGAAACTTTTTAAAGGAAATTTGTTTTCAAAATGTTGGCTAAGTAAGATACTGTTAAGTTTTTCTTGAAAATTATGTTGCAAGATTTTTGCAAGTTTTTTTAAAATATTCTAAAATATAAGGAGAAGAGTTGTCACATTAAGGGGGAGCTTCATGCATATTCAGAACATCCATTACGTTGAGCATCATTTTTTAAAAAAAATTATGAAATCCATTACTTAAAGTTTTTCTTGACAACTATGTTTTTGGGAAATTGTGAAATCCATTACTTAAAGTTATTTTAGAAAAACTCAAAAATCCCTCTTAGATATTTTGTTCATCCATGAAATTTTTTTTGATATATGTCAAAGGGGGAGGAAAGGTCAAAATTAAGTGTTTTATAACACAATACTTCAGGGTTGCAGGGAAAATAAATTTTTTTTCCAGTTTAAAACTACACTGTTTTTTTTCTCTCTGCTCAAATTGATTGGTCTTAACTGTCTTGCTTAAACTGTTATAATTTTTACAATTCAAAATTGCTATATTTCATTTGGTCTTAACTGTCTTGCTTAAACTGTTATAATTTTTACTTAACTTTGAATGTGTTGCCATGAATAAAAAAGGGGGAGATTGTTAGTGTAGGAAACACCATATCCAACATTGTTTTGATATTGACAAAGGATTCAAAGTTAAGTGTTATTTGTGATCTAATATGTTCACTGAGTGTGCAGAAATAAGTCCTGGCGAAGGGTTGCTAGGCACCTAGCGAAGGACTGCTAGGCACCTAGCGAAGGACTGCTAGGCGTTGAAGACCTGGCGAAGGACTGCTAGACACCTAGAGAAGGGCTACTAGGAGTCTAAGACCTGGCGAAGGGCTGCTAGGCACTTGGCGAAGGACTGCTTGCTACCGAAGACCTGGTGAAGGGCTGCTAGGCACCTGGCGAAGGACTGCTTGGTACCGAAGACCTGGCGAAGGGCTGCTGGGCAAAAGTCCAACAGGAGGAGCCGGTTGGCAAAAGGTAAACTCTCCTAAGAGGAGTAGGTGAGGACGCGTTCCCAGTCGAGGGAACAGTAGGCGTCGGTTCGACCTAGGGTTCAATTTGGGAGACCCGAAGTCAGAACCAAGACAGCTACAGCTGTGAAAAACTAACTAACATTCTTGCCTTGTTTTTTGTGGAACTAACCTTGGATGAAGGGACCAAAGGAATGAGTTTCTGCAGCTCAGAACGCCTCAAAGGAGAGGGGCAGCATCTGGGCTAGGCGCCCGGGAGGTCCCGGGCGCCCAAGGTCAAAGTCAAACGAGCAGTTGAGCAAGAATCGCTTCGAAAGCATACTGGGCCAGGCGCCCTGAAGGACCCGAGTGCCCTCATGGTCCCAGGCGCCCTGTATGTCCCGGGCACCCTGGGTCCAAGCCAAGTTATGATCGAAGCAAACTCAGCCGCGAAGCCAAGCAGACCTAGTCAACCGAGGGTGCCCCCAGTGTCCCGGGTGCCCCCGTCAGCTCCGAGGGTGATTCTGGAGGGATAAGCGTTGTCCGAGCTTCGGATGAGGTTTCTCGGATTCGAAGGCACGTGTCAGGCCCCCCAGCGTCCAGGGCGCCCCCAGGAGTGCTATAAATGGGGCTTGACCCCAAGGCTTCAACACATCAATTTTCCAATGCCTCTACGCTCTTCGTTCAAGTGCTCTGCTCCAGAAACCTCCGATCTCGAGATTCTAGCGCCGACGACGACTCTCTGCTCCAAAGTACGATCCACACCGTGCGTCGGTAACGAAGAGTATAATTTTCTTTATTGTACTACCATTGTAACAATCTTTGTAAATCTTTGCGCCATTATAGAATTGCCCGCAGTAAACGGTCAAGGACCGTGGGCCTTGGAGTAGGAGCCAGCCGCGACTCCGAACCAAGTAAAAATACTTGTGTTCCGTGTGTTTTGAGTTAAAGTTCCGCTACGCATTCTCTTTTCTAGTCCGAAATGCTTTCACGATATTCACCTCCCCCCTCTATCTGTTTTATTGATCCAACATTATGTTCCTACTAAAAAGAGAAAACCAACTAGACATTAGAAATGAAATTCACTGATAAATAAAGCATCAAAAAATCATTTATGTTCCTGTATGTGTAAATACTTCTATCAAAATCTTTACATGTGTGCTTAAAATAACCTAAATAAGGGAGTACCTTTTCCTCCATTATCTGCAGGAACCCTATAGTGTAATAAATGATCAATTCCTTCAAATTCCCACCAATAACCTTCAAATTTCAAACATGTACCAGTTTGGGATGAACAAAAAATTCAGAAAATCATTAGATATTAAAAATTGATGGTAGAGTGTGAACATATACCTTTTCCAATCTAGAATTCCCCACCAAAGTTATTAAGAATTCGAATAACTAACATCAATTTAAAAAACCATAAGATGATGCATCAAGAAATAATCACAAACTAGATTTTGCATTAGATGAAAATACTGGAAGAAGACAAAAACTAAATTCTTGCCTTAGATTAAAATGTTGGAACAAAGTGAGTCCCATTCAGGTAGAAAAATGCAAATTGAGTCCCATTCAATCTTACTAATGGTTTGTGGTTTGTTCCAACATTTTGCCTTATTAATTCTTGCCTTAGTTTGTGGTTTGTTCCAACATTATTAACAAACTAGAAAAATGCTTGATATAAAAAAGCATGTGATTTAATAGGCATTTGTGGTGATTAGGTAGAAAGGTACCATCTCAGTGCTAAGCTAGGCTTGATACTGCACATGGTCGACAAGGGTCAGGCAATGCTACAAGGCATTTATGGTGATTAGGTAGAAAGGTACCATCTCAGTGTTGCCCTATTTAGTCTGAAGAACATAAAATTGTTTTTACTAACTACTGTCACACATATAAAAAGAATGCTGAAGAAATAAGGGCATCAACAAATCATATCGTAAAAGGAGGCACTCACCGATGCCATTCCGGCAGGAGAAGTGCTTCCCGTTGGATTCTAGCATGGGATCCGAGAAGTCAGAAGGGAGAGCATCCCCTCGGAAGTTGTAACCCATGGGTGAAGAGGGGAAGCTATCGCCGTCTTCGCTCGAGACGTGGTGGACGGGGACGTTGTGGAGTCCAAAAGCGCCATCGGAGGGCGCATCATCGAGGTCATCGAGACCGACATCCTCGGAGGGGGAGAATGAGGATGAGAAGGTGTCGAAACGCTGCGACGGTAGTCAGGGGTCGTAGCCCAGGTAACCGTCGTCGTCACTGTCGAAACCTCCTCATCGTCGCCGCTGGTGAAGGCATCGTCGAAGGAAGAAGCCATCGCCTTCCCCTCCCCCCTCTCTCTCTCTCTCGCCCCCGAATCCCTCGCCCCTTTTCTTTTTGGCAACCGGTGAAGCAAACATAAGGCGGGCATTTTCATTTTCGCGCTCGCTCGCTGTTGTGTATTACCACATAAGCAACACCAATAGACAACGGTTATTTAAAAACTGTTGTCGTAACCAACCCAATAGACAACGATTTTTAAAAAACCGTTGTCTTTGACATACATAAGACAACGGTTTTTTAACAACCGTTGTCTTTTTCCGTAAAAAATTTTTCAACATCAACAGTTTTGGAAAAAACCGTTGTTAAATAAAAAAAGAAAACAGTTTTTCAAAAAATCGTTGTCTATTGGGTGTTGTTGAATCCAAAAATTCTTGTAGTGTATCTTTTTGCTGTGGGTATGTGCGCTAGGTATCAAATTTGTGCCAAGGAATCTCACTTAATTGCTGTTAAGTGAATTTTGAGATACCTCAAGGGCACAATTGGTGTAGGTCTTTGGTACCCTTGTACCGAATCATTTGATTTAATTGGCTACACGGATTCCGATTACGCTGGATGTAAGTTAGACCGAAAGAGCACAAGTGGGGGTTGCCAATTCTTAGGTTCGTCCTTAGTAAGTTGGTCAAGTCGGAAGCAACATTGTGTTGCTCTCTCCACGACCGAAGCAGAATATATCGCCATGGGAGAGAGTGTATCACAATTGTTGTGGATGATACATACTTTAGAGGACTATGGTTTGAGTTACAAGAGTGTACAAGTGTTGTGTGATAACATAAGCACAATTAACTTAACCAAAAATCCAGTCCATCATTCTAGGACCAAACATATTGAAGTAAGACACCACTTCATTAGGGATCATGTAGCTAGAGGAGACATTGTACTCTCTCATGTGGAGTCCAAGTCAAACCTAGCTGACATTTTCACTAAACCACTTCCCGAAACTGAATTTAGTTTTCTAAGACGGGAGTTGGGAATGTGTCGCGCTTCATGATTTTCAAAATGCATTAAAATCCTTCATGATTATTTCGAATTGTTGGGAAATATTTGGGTAACCTTAGGAACATCTCACACAAACTATAAGGTTCACCAAAACGTTTTGTTTGCTAGATATGGGGTGAGATGTTAGGATCGACTCAATTTCTCAAAATGTCAATGCGTCCCTTGAGGAATTAAGTTGACGAGATAATAATCACTTCGGTGACCAAGTATGGGGAACACCAATGCATAGCATATGTGTATCTGGCTTCATGATCATACTTGGACATTCCAATCAAGAAAACTTGATTGGAACACTGGGTTTGACTCAAACTTAGTTGAAATTGTTTGAATGATTGTTGTTTGAGTTTGATTCCATTTGTATGGATCAAAGTGATTGTTGAACCTATAAGGACCTTTGATTCTTCTTAAGGGATCAGTTCTAGTCATGAGATCATGTCCAAGTACGATAAACTTCATCAGATCTCGTTGGAAAGTTTTAGAAAATCTGAAACTGAATATTTCAGATCCTATCAGTGAGTATCAGGAACCCTGATCGGTCACCAGACCGATCAGGCATAGGGCTGATCGGTCTCCGGACCGATCTGGCTTCTTCCAGTGGTGTTCGGTGCCTGGACCGATCAGCGAGACAAGCAATGCCCTTCGGGATTTTAATCAAGTGTACTGAGCTAGCCTGGAACGGTCCTCGGACCGATCTGGCACCCTGCTGGGACTGGTCCACGGACCGATCAGGGGGTTCACAGTAAGCCGCCCGAGCCTACTGATCTCTCCCTGATCGATCAACCGAACGATCAGGAGCACGCCTAATCGGTCATCCGACCGATCAGGCCCAAGCCAGTCCGATCAGGCTGTAGCCTGTTCTGTCTGGGCGCTATCAGATCGAATGGTGATCCGTTCAAACGCATTAAATTGCGGTTGGTGGACCGATCCACCAACCAAATAACTTCCCGAAACCCTTTACTTCCGAACCCTAGCGCCGAAAACCCCCCTCGTGCGCGACCCTGTGTGTGCGGGAAGACCTCCTGCGTGTTCTTCTTCCTCGCGTGAGTGTGAAGGGTTCTCGGAGTCCTGTGCGCGTTCCTCTCTCGCAGAAACACTCTGCGACCATCTCTTGTGTCGAGAGCACCCTTCCGCGCAAGCTTCCTACTGTCAATCTCCAAGAACTACTCCAATGGCACTAAAGTAAGTTTTTGCTTTGGTTTTTCATTCGAATAAATCTATAATGCTTGTTTGTGAAGCTAACCATATTTTGGCTCTTGCTCTTGCTGTATTGTTGTGACCCTTCAGTTTTTGTCGTGACCCCCTTTCTCACCATATGATCAAAATTCCTTTTGATTTAACGTCTAACTTTTGATTGGGTGTTACCTTATATGATCAATTCCTTGCCGTGTGATCACTTCCTTGATTAAATCATGTGTATGACCAATTCAAATCTATAGAAAGTCTTCCAAGGGTACGGAACCTATGGAGGATAGTTCTAAGGGCAAAGGCCCTTCGTCCTCTACACCTCCTCCGAGGCCTCCATCTCCCCCACATCCTAGATTTCAGAACATTCTCTATGCCCTAGAATTTCATTGGCACAACTTCAAAATAATGCCATGTCTACTTGATACATATGAATGTTATGGCATACTCTGTGAGTTGTTACTTCATGTTCGTATGATGCATGTGCTTGCTATACCTTGCTCTGTATTTGTCACATGTGGTCATATGGTTATCTAAAAATCATACCCATCCTTGTTGATTTGGGATACCCCTAGGGTTGAGGGGGAGCTTGTTTAAAACTTAACAGCCCGTCTAGACCCTTTTCGTGTTCGACAAAGGGGGAGAGTGTGGATTGTTTAAGTTTAAGTTTGGAATGATCATGTTGTAGGGGGAGGATCTGGATTCCCCTATGATTCTAAAGTTGAGCTATTGATTGAGAATCCCTAAACTTAAAATCGAATTGTCAAACAACAAAAAGGGGGAGATTGTTGATGCAGTCTTGCCCTGATTGTTGTTTTGGTATTGACATCGATTTTAGTTTAGGTTGATTATGATTATGATGATTATGATTAAGTCCTGGTCGGGGATCAGGCATGATATGGAAAATCCTAGTCTGGGAGGCTAGGTGTTGGAAAATCCTAACCTGGAGGGTTAGGTGTTGGAAAATCCTAGTCTGGGAGGCTAGGTGTTGGAAAATCCTAGTCTGGGAGGCTAGGTGGTGAAAAGTCCTAATTCGGAAGGGTTGGGTGAAAAGTCCTAGCTTGGAGGGCTAGGTGAAAAGTCCTAACTTGGAGGGTTAGGTGCAAATTCCCATCCCGGAGAATTAGGTGAAAAAGTCCTGGCTTGGAGGGTCAGGTGCCTAGCTTAGAGGGCTAGGTTGGATGATGTTCTAACTCGGAAGGGTTGGGTGAAAAGTCCTAGCTTGGAGGGCTAGGTGAAAAGTCCTAGCTTGGAGGGCTAGGTGAAAAGTCCTAACTTGGAGGGTTAGGTGCAAATTCCCAACTTGGAGAGTTAGATGGAAAAATCCTTAGCTTGGAGAGCTAAGGTGGATAAATTCCTAGCTTGGAGGGCTAGGGTTGAGTCTCTGGATCGGTCTGGTGACCGATCAGGGACATTGGCACGCTGCTCCGTAGTGGATCGGTCCGGTGACCGATCCAGCTATGTCTGATCGGACTGGTGACCGATCAGGGAGCGCACAGTGAGATTGGGAATCTACTGTGTGGCTCCTGATTGGACCGGTGACCGATAAGGGAGCAGGTTGCTTCCTTGATGCCTTGTTCCTGATCGGTCTGGTGACCGATCAGGGAGCAGACGGTGAGTGAGTTCCCTTGCTGATCAAAGTCCTGGATCGGTCCGGTGACCGATCAGGGATCTTGGATCTAATTAAAAAATCACTGTTCATCTGCCCTGATCGGTCTGGGTGACCGATCAGGCGTCATTCTGATCGGTCCGGTGACCGATCAGGCTTCACTCTGATCGGTCTGGTGACCGATCAGGCGTGTATAGCTGCGAGAGTTGGGAATCCCAGCGAAGCAGTGGATCGGTCTGGTGACCGACCCACACGCCCTGGATCGGTCCGGTGACCGATCACTTTAATTCAAATTGCACTGTCAGACGTGGTCAGAGCGTCTGATCGTATCTGATTCGCTGATGTTTGCTTCTGATATTTGATTCACTGTATGATTTGCTGCTCTAACAGTTTGATTAAGCTGCAGGTGACAGGGGAGGATTCAAACACTCAAGGAGAGGTCAACGGAGGCTTTCCTTGGAGCAGGTTTGTCCGATTCTCCATTTCAGGTTGCAACGGCCGAGCTGCAGACTGGAGCCGAGACTGGGCTTGGCTGAGGGGATCTCAGGAAGACCAGAGAGAGCTCAGTGGTAGCTGGCGTTGGCAGCAAGGTAGCTGGAGGCTACGGAGGATATTGTCACCTGATGCTGAGTGGAGAAATAGGGCGAAAATTGGCTTCGGGGAAGCAGAGTTCTGAAACTTGTGTTCTTGCCGCGCCTAGTGTTCTCCACAATCTGCTTGTTGCGTTCTTGAAGCTGTCATCACTTTGAGCAAGCGATCGAGAAGCAATCAATCTTTACTTGAGCGCTTGAAGGAGAGAACAAGTAGCTTGGAGTCCGACAGTGGGAAGACACGAAGAAGGGTTCTTGCGTCAGATCGCCACTGGGTAGAGCTTAGGGAAGCTAGCTGTGTTCTTGTCTTTGCTAAGTGTTTGAGTAAGATCTTTCTCGTAGTTTCTTTGTGCTTAAACTTTATCCTGATTGAAACGCTGTGGAGAGGTTTCTCCACCGAGAAGGAGGTTACATTATATCCGGTGAAACCGGGGCTTGATCTGCCGACGATCAAGGGATCGCCCACCTTAAGGGCACGCCAAGGAGTAGGGGCAAGTTATCCCCGAACCTTGTAAACCCTCTTGTTAGCGTTCTTGGCAGTTGTCTTTGTTTTGATCTTATCACTGTTTTAGCTTACTGCACTTTCAGTTTCTTTTGTTTCTTCTGCTGCTGTGCTACTGATAAGTTAAGTGCAGGAAACTTGTTAATCGCAAGTGAAAAGTGATTGGCTATATTCACCCCCCCCCTCTCTACCCATCTCGTTTCCAACACCAGGCGCGCCTCTGCAGCTCCCAGCTGCTCACCAGTTTCACTGCAACAGTCTCAACTATCCTGACCACCTCTAGACTCACTGAACTCTCCAGTCAAGCCCAGGTCAGCTCGTCAGCTTCCTGCCGTTGCAAGCTTACGCCATTCGTTGTGACCTGAGAAGAAGAAACAAACAAACTGTAACTCCCGCCCTTCTCACACTAGGGCAGGGTTACGCGAACATAATTTTTTCCGTTTTAGCGGAAGCATTTTTGAAACTTGAAACTTGAACATGATACATGTATAATCTTGTACTTGAACATGTAAGGCATGAAACCTTTTAAACATCTTAGACATTGAGGAGAGCATGCTAGGTACCTTCACATTCTTATTTGCATAATAGAAGCATGCCACATGATCATTTCTTAAGACAGAGGAGTAAGTATGAGGAAGGATAACATAATACTAAAGTTCTTTAGCAAGTATAAACTAAGTACTTAACATATGAGCAAGAGTGAGCATGAAATATCCATATGAGTCTAATTATCTGCAAGTAGCAACTTAGTAAGTAGGATTCAACATTTAACATGCAATACTCAGCATATGCATAACTAAATAAAATATGAGTAGATCTTCTTCCACCATGCCACCACCACACACATCTTTGCCCCTCCTGCTGCTCCCTTTAGTTTATCCATTCCTTACCCTTTTCTGCAGTACAAGGGAAACATGGAAACTATAAGCATATAGCTTAGTAAGATCCTTTCCTACTCACAAAATCATACGTTCCATCAAGTAGAGAAAACATCATGTCATAATAGTGCATAGAATTAAAACACTTAACTTAACATAGCATAAGGGAGCATATGTACTTATCATAAGAAGCATACTTGAACTTAACATAATTTACCTTTATAGCATAATAGTCATATAGTCATGACAAGAAATGCAAATGCAAGATGCTCTTTTGAAAACATGCATAGGATGAGTTCATGCATATGCTTTTCTTAAAATCATACATATAGGTACTTAAACATACATCCATCATCATTGGGAGATCCCGGCTTGTACCTCTTACATACATACATAATGCGCGCATCCCTAATAGGCCGAGGTAGCTAGTCTCTAACCTACTAGGGAAACTAGGTCGTTCATAGTCCGTCGACCTAGGGGCATCCCCTTACTAGGTCCGTTCATAGTCCGTCGACCTAGGGGCTTCCCTTACTAGGTCCGTTCATAGTCCGTCGACCTAGGGGCTTCTCGGGAGCCCATCCCCTTACTAGGTCCGTTCATAGTCCGTCGACCTAGGGGCTGCATCCGGAGCCCACCCGTGGACCTTGCTAGGATCCGGTACAAGCCATACAAAGTAAAATAGCATGCATGGATTTTATCATATCATAAGCATAGCATATTCTTGTTTCTTACTAGGTCCGTTCATAGTCCGTCGACCTAGGGATTGCATAGCACATTCTTATCATATCATAAGCATATCATCATAACCTATCACATCATTGTCATATCATGAGCATGGCATGCCTCTTATCTTATCATGAAGAGTGCTCTTAGTCCCGACTTACAGGGAAGCATCTCTTAGGCATTTCATCATACATAAGCCATGCTTAACATAAGGGTGCTTAAAGAGCTTAAACATAGACATGTACGTCATGATTCTTAGAGCATGAAAAGCATGGGAGAAGACATGTTATCACCTATACTACTCATAGCATATCATGAGTATCCTTGGCGTGCCTAATTGGGGTTGTAGCTTCCCCCTTAGCCCACATTCTTATTTAATCAGAAAATTCCAGCATATAAACTCTATGTTTAGAGCATGATAAACCATGAAAAACATTACACTAACATCATACATTAAGGTAGGCATCATAGGGGAGACATTAGAAGGCATGTTGGGGTTGTTACCCCTTCTTAAGTCCTACTTATCATTCTTTACAGAAAATTCCAGCATACATACCTTAGTTTCCAATCATGTTAAAACCATGAATAAACCATATTTACATCATATATCATCTTACATATCATAGGAAGGGTCATTATCAAGCATACTAGGAGTTTAAACCTCTCTAAGCCCTAAAAGAGGTCCTTGACCGAAAATTCCAGCAAGCCTACTCCGGGTTTTTGGGGGCTTAAGGACAAGGAAAACATCATATTATCATCATCTATTTAGTCACACATCATGAGGAAAAACATATGCAAGTATAGGAGTAGTTTAAACTCTCGCAAGCCCTAAAAACCTTCTTGGCCGAAAACATCAAGAGCTTCATCCTATGTTTAAACCATTTTAGGCACTCGAAACTATTGTAATGCAGGTGAGGGGATTACTTACATCCTTTCGTTTGAATTATACTACCCTAACTCTTTAGGGTACCCTTTGGTTGAAAGAGAGTGAGAGTTTCTTTGCTAAGACTTTCTCTAGAACCTTTGGCCCTAGTAGAGAGCAAGGTCCTTGGGTGAGATCTCCTTCCTTCCAAACCCCTAGGGTTGGAGCCCTAGGTTTACTTTTCAAAAATTGATAAGGGGAGGGGCTTGGGTTTCGGTGGAGAAGGGTGAGGAAGAAGAAGAAGAAGAGGAAGTTATTCCAACTTCCCTTATTTATACTTCTCTCATGAAAAGACATGTCTCTTCACTTCCCTAGCTTTTAACAAGCATGTTTCTTATTCCCTCTACAAGAAACATTGCTTGGTTCATTGGTTATGACATGGTGAGTGCAACTAGGAGGTTCAAGGTTCAATCCTTGCTTCCTCCTTTTTATCACATTTTGCACTAATCCATATCAAAGCCCATTAAGCCAAGCCCATCATGAAATTTCATAATATCTCATATTCATGAATTCATAATGTTTCATAATATTTCATGATAATATTTCATGAATTCCATAATATTTCATATTCATGAATTCATAATATTTCATAATATTTCATGATAATATTTCATGAATTCCATAATATTTCATATTCATGAATTCATAATATTTAATAATAATATTTCATAATATTTCATATGGGAAATTTTGGGGTGTTACACAAACCTACTCTAAGGAAAGCCTCCCATTGACCCTCTTTGAGTGTTTGAATCCATCCCTATCACCTGCACACTTAATCAGAGGTTTAGCAAATGAAATCAAAGCTACATCAGTGATAGTAGAGAAAATCAGAGCGAAATCGGAACGCAATCAGACGTCTAACACCGCTTTTGAAATAAAGCTGTCAACTACTGATCGGTCACCGGACCGATCAAAGTGACTCCTGATCGGTCACCAGACCGATCAGGATGGGCTCAGACCGATCAGGCTCCAACCTGATCGGTCCCCAACGTGTAATCAGAAATCGCGACTTCTTCGTGATCGGTCACCAGACCGTTCCCAAGTCGTGGATTGGTCACCAGATCGATCCACCCCTTCTCAATGTAATTTCCCAGCTTCGCAGTCCAAACCTTCTGATCAGTCCCCAAACCGATCAAGGTGTGGCCTGATCGGACTGGTGACCGATCAGGCCACTCTCCGACCGATCAGGCTCCAGCCTGATCGGCTATAGTGAGAAGCTCGCGACAATTGATCGTTCACCAGAACGATCTGAATAGTATCCCTGATCGGTCACCAGATCGATCAGGAGTTGATCAGTAAGGTTCCCAAACTCACTGTATGCTCCCTGATCGGTCACCAGACCGATCAGTAGGTTTGCCAAAGTCACTGTATGTTCCCTAATCGGTCACCGGACCGATCAGACATCACTAGATCGGTCACCAGACCGATCCGCGAGGGAACTTTGTGCCAATGATAAGTACTATTTTGTTGGTCATTTCAGGTTCTAAAATCCATGTTTGACCTATATTTTACTTGCTTAATCTTGCATTTACCCTAGGTTCTATGAATTAATTCTATTTTGGGCTTTATTGTAAATCTTGATACATTTGAAATATTTTGGCACTAAATTATGAATCTACTTTTATAGGCTTGGAAGGATCATGGACCTAGGTCATGCTGGGTCAAACTTGAGTCGGAAGTGGATCCAGATCGAGTGATCAAGCATCAGACTAATATGGACTGTCCAATTCAAAAACGGCTAGATCTGAGCCATCTGCGAACTTGTGATGCGATCCGAGCAAGGGTTAAAGCTAATCAAGCACTCAGGTCAAGATATGAAGGTTTCATCCAAATAAGAGATCATTCAGCCATTGGATCAAGCTCAAGAGGATCTAGACCGTCCATTCAAAGATCAGGTAGATCTGAGCCATCCGTTGCAAATCTGGAAGATCTGAGTTACTGAGAGGCAGATCCTGACCCTTGATCAAGATCTGGAAGGTTTGGATCAGATCTGAAGAGATCTAGCCGTTGGATTGTAGCGCCCCGCCTTCTCTACCTTAGACGGATCGTTACTTTATCTACTTCTTGACTCTAATGCACGACTAGAAATGCGGAACTTCTTTTTTTTTTTCTTTTTAAATCCATCTAGGGATGATATTCTAACTCTAATAGTCATGCATGATACAATGGCACACTTCTTTTCATCTATAGGGCTTTTTTGCAATGGTACCAGTCGACTGCGATCTGACCAGTCGACTGGGATCGGCCACAGAAAGTTCCTGGGCGCGGCACCAGTCGACTGGCCTCTTGGCAGTCGACTGGTGTATCGGACAGAAGCTACTGTTCGATAGGTCAGTCGACTGGTTCTGAACCAGTCGACTGGCACGCCTGAAAACTGAAAATTCAGATTCGGAACTTAGTTTCAAAAGTCCACCAAACATGTAGTTTCAAGCCATAAAAAGACACAACACCATTTCTATACTCTATACTAGTTTCCTAAACATTTTAGCCAATCAAAACAACTTCATAAACTCGAAATTAGAACTTTTGTGGAAGTAAATAAGCTATTCAAGTTTATATGAACTTTAACCTTAGTGTTTGTACCAATCTTGACTCCTATGCATTCATAACACCAAATACATGTTCTATAACCTTGCTAAAGCATTATGAAATGTGAATGCAACTTTTCTAAAACATATTTAAGCAATAAAAACTTGATTCAAAGGGGAACTAGTACTATCTTGGCACATGCATCAATATCTCCAACAAAGTATCAATATTTCAAACTACTCACACTTCTACTCATCCAATGCAATCATAAGGATATGTATACTAAATGAAATGTCATGGAATCTTTACTCTAAGAAATTGAGCATGTAATACTATCCAAAGCTTAATGTTCGCTAAACTCCATAAAGCAATAACTTGGAATTTGAATAGACTTAAACATTGTAATTCAAATAACTAAATTGTCTCGTCTCAAGGATCTCTCCAAAATCAGCCACCACACACACGTCGCTCAGCATCGCCTCGTCGCCTTCCTTCAGAATAGCTTGCCTTTACCTTTATCTGCAGTAAGAGGAAATGCAACTAGTAAGCATAAAGCTTAGTAAGTACTATCTAGCTCACAAAATCTCGAAAAGTGCAAACATGCTTTTTCAAACAATGGAAAGTCACATGGGATACTTTTATGCTTAAAAGAAAACTAAACAAACATGTATAACTTAGAACATGCATACTCAAGCATTCATAATTCTTAATTCTCTTTTCTTGGCTTATCTTGAAACTTTAGCAATTCTTTTACTTTAAATCTTTCTTTAACTGTTTGAAACTTTCTTAAACTTTAGAAAAACTTTGCTAAAGCATATACTTGAAAATAATAATCACTTGGATCCACTTAAGACGTAAGTACCATCTTATGCACGTTCCCTAAAAGGTTGGGGTAGCGAGCCACCAATCCTAATAGAGCAGACCTTGGTCTACCAGGGCCAAGACCTTGGAATTGGACACCTGGATTTCTTTAACGACGCCCTTGGACGCCGGGTACTGGCCTTTGAAAATAAAATAGCTTTTCTCTCTTTTCTTTCTTATCTCTAAATGCCTTGGCATTTTAACGAGCCTCTTGTGTGCCCAAATCCCTAAGTCTTGACTTTTGGGGATTTCTTAAGGCCTTGGCCTTTTCTTTTCTTATATTTATCTTCTTTTCTTTTCTTATAGCTTTCTTAGACCCTAAACTCATATAGGGTATGTAATTAAACTTATACATAAGCATACAACAACTAATCTCACGTGCAAAATTATAAACTAAAGTAAAAATTGCATTTTTAACTTTCTAACGGGAAAACTTGCGGAAAACCCGCCTCTTACCGCAGGTGAGCAGTACTTACCTTGGTTTCCTTGAACTTACAACCAAAATTGACGTCTAGGGCTCGGGAGAAGCTTGAAATCTCTACGAACCGTCCGCGCCTACGTGTTCTTCTCGTCGAGACGGACGAAACGCTCCGTCTCCTTGGTTCCCTCTTGGCCGGCGCCCCCTTGGAAGAGGAGAGGAAGTCTCGGCTTGGTGTTGGCGTGCGCACAAGAGAGGGGAAGAGGATTCCCGTGCGTGTGTCGCGCGGCTAGGGTGAGGAAGAGAGAAAACCAAAAATCCAATTTCCTCTCTTAACCTATCTATTTATACTATCTTTATGGAAAAAACGTAACTACTCTATAAATATATTTCTCTCCATCTTTTGTTGTGCTTGATACCCTAGCCCAGCCGGTCACGCGCGTGCTTGCTCTTCCGGTGGTCGCGGGATCGAACCCCCTGCTGCCCTTTAACGTTTTTCCTTTTTTTAAAAATACTAAACGGACTCGGAAAATTCCATAAAAATATTCTAAAAATTCCTAAAAATATCTAGAATATTTCTTAACCATTTTTAAATAATTCTAAGGACTTTAAGAACTAAAAATGAGAATTTTGGGGCGTTACAATCCCCCATACCTTATAAAAAGTTCGTCCTCGAACTTAGAATAATTCTGGATATCTTTCTCTCATGCTGTCCTCACGTTCCCAAGTAGCCTCCTCATGCTTTTGATTCTGCCAGATGACCTTCACTAGTGGCACTTCTTTGCTTCTTAATCTTTTAACTGCTTTGTCCACTATCTGTGTCGGTCTGCTCTCATAGCTAAGATCTTCTTGGATCTGTACTGACTGAGGCTGAATCACTTGGCTAGGGTCGTGAATACACTTCTTTAGCATAGAGACATGAAAGGTACTGTGGATAGCTGACATATCCTCTGGCAAGTCCAGCTCATAGGCTACCTTCCCAACTCTCTTTATAATCTTGTAGGGTCCTATGTAGCGAGGACTCAGCTTGCCCTTTTTGCCAAATCTCATCACTCCCTTCATAGGAGCGACCTTAAGAAATACTGAATCTCCAACTTGGAATTCAAGTGGCCTACGGCGTGTGTCAGCATAACTTTTCTGTCTACTCTGGGCAGTCTCAATCCTCTGGCGGATCGTCTGGATAGCCTGAGTGGTCTCATCTATAAGCTCAGTCTGGCTGCCTAGTCCTGACTCCATCTCTTTCTTCTCACCAGCTTCCTGCCAACATATGGGTGATCTGCATTTCTGCCATACAATGCCTCATAAGGTGCGGCCTGATAGCTATTGTTGTAGGCAAACTCAGCTAAGCACAGAAATTTGCACCAACTACCTTTAAAGTCCAATGCACAAGCCCTGAGCATGTCTTCTAAAATCTGATTTACTCTCTCTGTTTGTCCATCTGTCTGGGGATGGAAGGTGTGCTGAACTGAAGTCTGGTGCCTAGGGCGTCCTGAACACACCTCCAAAAATGGGAGATGAACCGCCCATCTCTGTCAGAAACGATCGACTTCGGAACTCCATGAAGCCTGATTACTTCTTTCATGTATAGCTGTGCTAACTGCTCTAGCGAATGTGATAACTTGATGGCTAGGAAGTGGGCGGACTTGGTCAATCTATCCACTATCACCCATATTGCATCGTGTCCATGGGTGGTCCTTGGGAGACCTGTGATAAAATCCATGGATATCTCTTCCCACTTCCACTCTGGAATAGGAAGAGGCTGCAGAACTCCTCCTGGTCTCTGGTGCTCTGCTTTGACTCTCTGGCAGGTCAAGCAGGTACTGATATATCTGGCCACGTCTCGCTTGAGTCCAGACCACCAGAATCTTTGCTTTACATCTTGGTACATCTTGGTAGAACCAGGATGCATAGAGTACGGGGTACTGTGGGCTTCTTCTAAAATATTCTTTCTTAGTTCCTCATCATTGGGGACGCAAAGGCGGTCTCCAAGATAGAGGATGCCACTATCTGATACTCGAAACTCTGAATTTTCTGCCTCTTGAATCTCCTGCTTGATCTTCTGGATCTCTGGGTCTTGACTTTGCTTTCTTTGTATATCCACAAGCAGGGTTGACTCTAGAGTCAATGCAGAAAGTTGCCCAATTATTACCTCGACTCCAAAATCCTTTATTTCTTTCTGAAGTGGTGGAGACAGTGATGATAGGGACATCAGTGCTGCACAGGATTTCCTGCTCAGTGCATCTGCCACTTTATTAGCTTTACCTGGGTGGTAGAGGATTTCACAGTCATAATCTTTGACCAACTCTAGCCACCTGCGCTGCCTCATATTCAGATCCTTCTGAGTGAAGAAGTACTTCAAACTCTGATGGTCTGTGAAGATTCTGCACTGCACTCCATACAGGTAGTGTCTCCAGAGCTTCAGTGCAAAAACCACAGCTGCTAGCTCAAGGTCGTGGGTAGGGTAATTCTTCTCATAGTCCTTGAGCTGTCTGGAGGCATATGCTATTACTTTACCGTCTTGCATGAGGACAGCTCCAAGGCCCATCTTGGATGCATCACTGTAGATGTCGAAGGCCTTGTCACTTCTGGAACAGTCAGGATGGGAGCACTGGTCAGTCTCTTCTTCAGCTCTAGAAAACTGTGCTCGTATTTATCTGACCATTCAAACTTCTGTTCTTTCTGGTCAAGGCTGTGAGTGGAGAGGCTATTCTGGAAAAGTCCTCCACAAATTTTCTGTAATATCCTGCCAGGCCTAAGAAGCTTCTGATTTCACTGGCATTCTTGGGTCTACACCAGTTGCTGACTGCTTCTATCTTGGCTGGATCAACTTGAATGCTTCTTTGGATACAATGTGACCTAGGAAGGTCACATGATCTAGCCAAAACTCACACTTCGAGAATTTTGCATAGAGCTTCTCCTCTGAAGGATCTGCAGCACTATCCTCAAGTGTGTAGCATGGTCCTCTGGAGTCTGTGAAGTATATGAGAATATCATCAATAAATACAATGACGAATTTATCGAGATACTCCCTGAGATGTGGTTCATCAGCTCCATGAAGACTGCTGGAGCATTGGTTACTACCAAAGGCATCACTACAAATTCGTAGTGGCGTATCTTGTCCTGAAGGCCGTCCTGGGGATGTCACTTTCTTTAACCTTTAGCTGATGATACCCCAGAACGCAGATCTATCTTGAGAACACTGTAGCCCCTTTGAGTTGATCAAATAAATCATCTATTTAGGAAGGGGGTATTGTTCTTGATGGTTACCTTGTTCAGAGCTCTGTAGTCTATGCACAGACGCATAGACCCATCCTTCTTCTTGACGAAAAGTACAGGAGCTCCCCAGGGTGAATGACTCGGGCGGATGAAGCCCTTGTCTAGTAGCTCCTGGAGTTGCTCTTGTAATTCTTTCAGCTCTGCAGGAGACATACGATATGGGGCTTTTGAGACCGGACGGTACCTGGCACCAGCTCAATCTCAAATTCCACCTCCCTGTTGGCGGCAGTCCAGGTAGTTCTTCGGGAACACTTCTGGATATTCGCAGACTACCCGTACTCCTCTGCTTGAGTTCTTTTCTTTGCTTCTGAGTCCACTATGTGTGCAAGAAAACCAGCACACCCTTGCTCTAGCATCTGGTGGGCTGCCAAGGCTGAGAGAATTTCTGAGTCTTCCTCTTGGGGCTCCTTGAAACTCGAATGGTGGTTCTCCTTCTGGGCTGAAAACCACCTTCCTTCTACGGCAGTCCACTGAAGCGCTGTACTTACTGAGGAAATCCATGCCCAGTATGATGTCGAAGTTTGCATCGCAAGGACTATCAGATCGACATATAGCTCTCGGTTCTTGATTGGCACAGCCCGGAGCCGCTGGGTGGATTCCATGATTTCCCTTGAAGGGAGAGTTGTCAGGAATCTGGACTCCCAACTCTCTGCAGGCACCTGTAACTTACTAGCAAAAGGTACTGATACGAAAGAATGGGTCGCCCCAGTGTCAAACAGTGTAGTAGCTAAATGCTGAAAAATACTATTTGACCTGTTACGACGTGGAGGCGCTGGCAGCTTCTTCCTTCGTGAGGGAAAAGACTCTGGCATTGGTTGGAACTGGTGCTGCTTCCAACCCTCCCTGACCGATCTGAGGTCCCTCCAGTATAGTAGGCATGTAATGTAACTGAGGCTTGCCTCCATACTGTACGGACTGCTGAGGAAGTACCTTAAACTTGTTTGGGCAGTCTCTGGATCTGTGTCCCTCTTGTCCACATGAGTAGCATCCAGTTACACCCAAAAGGCATGCTCCTGGATGGGTCCTCCCACACTTAGGACAAGGTGGATACCTAGCTTGCTTGTTCTCTGGTTTCCTTTTTGGCTGCCAGGCCACTGCTTCCTTTTGTGGTTCTTGTTCTTCCAGTTCTGGTTATTTGGCTGAGGCTTCTGGCCTCCTGTTGTCTTGTTCTCAATCAGGACTGGCTTCTGCTGTGTTTGCTGTGCCTTGATGCTATTCAGATAGTGCTCTGAGATTAGAGCACTACTGACCAACTCCTCGCTGGTCTGGGGTCGGTGCGTCCCGCTGTTCACGTTGAGTGCTATTTCAGGGTTCAGCATGCGGAGCATCAGTCTGACTCGCTCCTTCTCTGTGCTGACTAGCTCTGGGCAGAGGCGAGCTAGTCTGTTGAACTTCGCGACTGCTTCTCCCACTGGTAGGCTACCTTGTCTGAACTCCATGAAGTCCTCGTAGTGCTTGTTGGTAACCCGCATGTGGAAGAACTCCTCATAGAACTCTTGCTCGAAATCTGCCCAGCTCATCTGGTTGACTATCCTCTTACTCTTGACTCGCTCCCACCACATACGAGCATCTCCAGTTAGGCAGAAGGAGGCACATTTGACCTTCTCGACTTCTGGCCAGTCAAGAAGCTCCATTGTGCTCTCTAAAGTCTTGAACCAAGCCTGGGCATCCCAGGGCTCAGTCGTGCCTGAGAAGCTTTCGGGTTTCAGCCTCTGCCACTGGACGAGGTATGCTTCTTGTCTTCGGTTCACGGCAGGGGTCTCCTGTGTGACTGGTGGAACTTCAGCCACCACTGGAGTTCCCAT